>CM068315.1:44619161-44761661 GCA_034766995.1 Acanthacorydalis orientalis | reverse complement strand
ATATATATATATATATATATATGCTTATTTAAAATGTTGAAGTAATGAGAACGATTTAAATAAAATATAATCCTATTGTATTTGGATATAATTGGCGCCTAAAAAACTATTAATGAAGTATTATTAATATTTTTTTAAAAAATTAAACAGATTAGATTTCATTGTTTCATAAAGGAAATGAATTTATTACTGTTGTATAAAATAAATGTTGTAATTTATTTAGTATATTAAGAGTATTCAATTCATTTTTTATACTATCAAAATTAATTTTTGTAAAACAAGTCATTTTATAGAATTAGAATATAAATTGTCTACTTGCAAGTTTAGCGATATAATAAATGTAACATGAAAAGAATTGAAAAGTTTCATATGGTTATTCAACAAGAGTATTTTTTTCTAATTCGCCTTAAATATATGTATCACATTCTTCATACACAGAGAAAAATTGCATGTTGAATGGGAAGCATATTTAATAAATCGAATTGAAATTTTAAATATTTCGGATAGATTTAGTCATAAAACATAAATAAAAAATTGAAACCGTCTTTTATTAATTTATGTTTTCTACCAGAAGAAACTGCAATATAATTTAAACCGAGGATCTTATTCGGGGACTTGGATTTAAACTAATTATTTATAGATAATAAAACGGAACGCGACTGAAATTTTTTCAGAGAAGCTAACATTTTTTGAATAATTTAAGAAATTACAATGAAACAAAAGAAAAGATAGAAAGTTTAGAATATGACCGTTCAAACAGTGTATTTATTTTTTTAACATAATCACTATAATTATCAATACACTTCTACCAAAATGTAGCAATTTCTTCATTCGTTCAGTGAAAAAATCTGGTAGTTATTCCTTCAACCAATTCTTCCTGAGAGCTTTAATTTAGTCGTTAGAGAGTGATATTAAAATACCTTTCTTTAAGATCACATTTTAACTGTGGAAATAAATAAAAATCAGATGAAGATTTTAAGAAAGTTGTAGTAGGACCTAGAATTTATTCCGCTTTAACGCTTCCGAGGTGACTTTTGAAGTGTAAGGTATAACACAGTTATCTTCAAACTGTTTCGCGGAACCCTGGGATTCTGAGCAACGTCTTCAAAGGTTTCATGAGTCAAATTAAAAATTCAAAAAAATTTTCGAAGAATAAACTCGAAAAGTTCAACATTAAAAACAGTTCATTTATAATAATTTCTTTTATTTCTATAAATGCCTATAATTACCTATTATTATGTAGTAAAACTGTATTTATGAGCATTTTTATGACATTACGACCTCGCAAAATCAGATGCAAATAATAAAAGTTGGTCATATAAGATAACAAATTTTCAAAAATTGTGGGATATGTATCTTGAGTTTTTTGGGGATAATAGGGGTTTCACAAAAAAATATGATCTCAAGGGTTCTGCCAATCGACAAAGTTTGAAGACCACTGGTATTAGCATTATGATAAAGGGCAGTTATTTTTTAAAAAAGTTGAGAATATTTCCCCCCTCTTCACATATAATTTTGTATTGAACTCCTATTATATTTCAGATCTTAAATAGTTGTATATAAATATTAACACTAGAAACATCAACATTAAAAATATAAATTATATTAATTTTACAAAAAAAAAGAAAAATACTTTTCGAATATGAAGACTGATTTGAATATTTTAATTTGTAGAGTAACTTTATAACAGTACATTAAAATTATAATTTGTTCATTACTTTTTTTGTGTAGAAACGTTATATGTGTTAGCTACAAAAAGAAACATCATATATATATATAATGTTAATTAAATACAGACATTGAATTAAACATGTTTCTCTACTTTAAAAAATCATTATTTTATTTTATTACAATATTGTCGCCATCAGTTTAATATATACGATATAGTGTATATATATATATATATATATATATATTTCTAGTGAGCAAGAAAAAAAAATGACACTTCCGGTAAAACTAGAATAGACAAAATAGGTTTGACATTATTCAACGTTTGTTAATAACAGGAAAGCTAACAATACCGTTTGCAAGGTCAAGTAATCAAAACAGTTAATTGCTGGCAGTTGAAATATATTTAATACGTACAAATGTTATAGAGGTATAATCGAAAAGTAATCTCATTCACTCAGAATAAATCTTTTAAGAATATGTTAAAAACAGGAGATTTATAAAAATGGATTTTTTATTTAATTAGTTCGTTTAAAATAACGTAATTTTTTAATTTTGAAATATTTAGAATGTAAATTATATATGTAATTTATTTAATATTTTTTTTGGTAAAAATAATTTATGTGAAACACTTTTTGATATAATATTCTCATAGATTATATTCATTTACTAACTGTAAAAATGCATAAACATTATTACATAGATATGAGAATAACATTTAGTAAAATTAAAACATTTTTGTTGAATTATATTAATTGATCCTTGTATGAACCATCAAAATTGCCCTAGCGGATGGTCTTTCATGTCTACATGGCGAAGTATTCGTTAAAGTTTTCAATTAGTAATAATCGCACCTCGATTAGACCTCACAGGTAACAATATTGCCACTGACCAAGAATACCCAAAGTGGTTAAAATATACTCTTGTGATTGACCCAACCTTTCTATATCTGAGAGAAAATCATTGTGATATAGAAATACTTCACAGTTAATTCAATTGTTGTTATACGCAACAATACATTTAATATTAAAATTTAAACTATAAAATAAGTTTATAAAATAAACATTGAGTATTTCCTTTCATAATCGCACATATTTATTTTTAAATAAATAATTAATTTTGCGCACGTGACTATTTTTTAATGTCGTATGTAAATATTTTCGATTACTACAAACATGTTACACAAATATAATTGGTTTTATGATTATAAACAGAATTAGTGTTATCTCGCATTATTATTATTATTAGTTGTTTAGTATAACTAAACCTATTAATAGTTTTTATCGATATATATATATATATATATATATATATATATATATATATATATATATATATATTTCATGTTGTTTTTCATATAATAGTTTGTGTTCTCGGGAAACATGTTTAGAAACGAAATTAACAAACATATTAAGAAAACAAACGTAATGAGAAATTTAACACAGAAATAAATAACGCTGATAAAAAAAGAAAATAAATTTAAATGACATGTTTCCTTTATATGGCATACAAATCTGTCAAAACATATCAATATAAACTTAAAAAAAATTGTAACTTGGATACATGTATCATTCTTATAATCTTATCGTTTTAAAGATAAAGCATCGCCATTTAAATACCATACGACATTATCAAAATTATCAAAAATTATTAGACATTTTGATTGGAAATACATTTTACGATGTACGTGGAATGAAATTTAGTCAATTTGAAGTAACTTTAAGATTTCTCTACCCCGGTGCTCTAAAGATGATGGCGTCGACATCGAAATATGCATAAACAACAGTCAACAATGATCAATGATGATTTCTGGACATTTCGGACCACAAAGACTTCATTTCCGGCTGAAAAAGGCATCATTTGCAAAATTCAAGCGGCTTGTTAAATAATTCTAAAATATATAATCGAAAATCAAAAAAAGATCTGAGGATCCCTCAAGAACAGAAACTATTTGTAACAGAAAAATACATAAGTGATTCATCAAGACCAAGATAGTCAAGAAAATATACCAACAGGATTTCAAGTATAAAAAAACAGACAGTTATCATAGCATGTATTTGGAATTTTTTTAAAGAAAATACGACATATGCCAATAATCTTACAAAATAGTCTATGCTTTCATGTAGTAATAAGTCAGACAAATAATTTTTCTATCTGCACTTGTGTAATGTGAATAATCTATATGCATACAAGAAGACATAATAATGTTGATTGTCTTCCACATGTCAACATTTGAACAAGGAATTAAAAAAAAATCAGCAAATAAATACTTCTATGTTTGATAAAAAGAATTTAGTCACCTAAACCTTACACATATATATATATATATATATATATATATATATATATATATATATATATACTGACATATGTTATATGTAATGTATAACAATATGGTATCAATTTCCTTGAAAGTAACGTAATCTTATGTAAAAATAACTAATGAATGAGTTTAATCTGAGGTCATACTTTACTTTTAGTACTTCAAACATGTTTGTATTTATTTTAATTGCAGTTTCCTTTGTAAATAATTTGTTAAAATATTTTAGTATAATTACAAGAATCTTATTTGAGATTGCGCATTTTTAAGTTCTAATATATGACAATGTGTTTTTCAAATCTAATTTTCGTTTTTATAATGAAACCATATTTTTTTAAACAATATCTATCTATATATAAAAAAAATCCGTATTTTTTTAAAAAAAAAACGTAGAGATTTTGTATTAAAAATAATTAACAATGACACCCGAAGTTACACGAAAAGTTCTGGTATTGACATCAAGATAACTACAATGAAATGTGAGACTTGATAAAACAATGTCACAATACGCTTGTGAGAGGAACTCACTCTAGCATTCAACAGAGAGAATTATATATATATATATATATATATATATATATATATATATATATATATATATATATGAGGTACCGGAAAAGAATGTTGTTTTTAAATGAAACAAATAAATATTATTAATTATTTTATTTATTAAAAATTAATTTCAAATGTAATTTTCCTAGTTAAATATAACCTTCCTTCATCTCTCAGTCAATTTTATCATTCTTATGTTCTCTATCTCACGACCACAACACCTTTTTGATGATAAATACTGGTTATCGGGTCTTTACGGTAACCACACTGAAGGTTCTTTAACATCTTATATGCTCCAACCAAAGTCGGTCTCAAAAAAAATCTCTAAGTCATCATTTTAATCTCTCTTTCGTAAAAATCAGGAGGCTTTGAATTAAAATACTCAGCTAGTCCATTTTTAACCTCTTGATCACTTTTAAAACTTATCACACACACACACACACACACACACACATATATATATATATATATATATATATATATATATATATATATATATATTTACTTCTCTACTTTAAGCTTTGAAGAGAATGACTTCGCTATTAAAATTCTTATAATCAATACTCGAAAATGATCAATAATGTATTAAACATTTTTATCGGAAACACTTAATTGTGATTTATAAAGGAAATAAAAAAAACATTTGTGAAAGAGAACATCGAGTATTAAATAAAATAATCAATAATAAATCGTAATTATTAACCTTTTACAGGTCTACGTCTAGTCGAATTCAGTATCGTTATTCAGTCCTATCTGGCATGTTAGATATCGTGTTTTATAAATTATTTTTCTATCCACAGTTAAAAAGCATTTCTTTGCAAATCTACAAGTATTTTCAACGAATGAGCAAAAAATCATTTCTAAAATCCCTTCTGATAGAATTAATTGTATATTTCAGAGACTTTGCCAAAACAAAAAAAGAGGATTACTAGGTCACGACTGATCCGGAAGAACGTTTAAATGGAATTTTACAAGTTATTACTCTACATTCAAGACGACTGTGTGAGGTATTTTTGACACTGTTTTGTTTTCAGATCGTTTTGTCACTGTTCCTAAATGTTACATTTAGCTGGGAAAACGCATGTTTTCTGATCAAAAATGTTCAATAATTTGAACATTTGTAATTGTTAAAAATGAGAGATTTATAAAAATGAATTTTAAAAATAAGAATTTTATTTAAATTGACCGTTTAAAATAATATACTTTTTCAATTATGGAAATATTAATAATGTAAATTATATATGTAATTTGTCGATTATATTTTTGTATAAATTATTTATGTATCAAACACTTCTTAATATAACAACTCACAGCTTATATTCATTTCCTAACTGTAACCAAACCTGTAAAAATACATGAAAATTACTACAAAGTAATGAGAATGATATTTTGCTATTAAAATTGAAACATTTCTTTTGAGTTATAATAACTAATCCTTGTAGGGATCGTCAAAAATTGTCGTGGAGGACGACCTTTCATGTCCACATAGCGGGACATTGGTTAAGTTTTCAACTAAAAATAATCAGACCTCGGTTATACCTCACAGGTAACGATATTGCCACTACACAAGAATACCCCAACCGGTCAAAATGGTACTTTCCGAATGACACAACCCTTTTTATCTGTGAGAGGAAATCATTGAGAAATATAAATACTTCACAGTTAATTCAATTATTATTATACGTAACAATACATTTAATAAAAAATATAAACTATAAAATAAGTTTATAAAATAAACATTGAGTATTTCATTACATAATGGCACATATTTATAAACGCATGTTTTCTGATCAAAAAAATGTTCAATAATTTAATCATTTTTAATTGTTGCGTGTTTTAATGGTAATACCGAAATCCTAAGAACGTTAAGGCAGAGAAAGATCTGAAATTTTTTTTTATGGTTTACTGGACGATTAAAAAACACATTTATGAAGAATTTAAAGATTGTATAGTGTGTCTTAATTGTACGGAATCGAAGGGATCAAAATCAAATCAAATAGAAGGAAACAAACAGTTTTTCCAAGTTTTTTAATGTAGAAAAAACTGTTCTAAAGTTTCTATTATCAGAAATTTAACGATCAACTCTAATTAAATGATTAAAATAACATCTTATTAGTAGATGTTAATATTTTTTTAAGATCTAAGCATGTATCAAACATATTTATTTCCATGTTAAATAATTTCTCCTAGTACTACTTTTGACAAGAAATCATTTCACTATATTGTTTTAATTTATAAACCTTGTATCACGAACACCAAAAAAATATTCTAGACACACTTTACCTATTAGAATTTTATTTTTACGTACATGTTTTAATTAATATTACAATAATTATGTACGGGTAAATATAATACCGGTGAACATATGCAAAAACAGGTCCCGTAATTGAATTTTAATGTAAGTAACTGAATCTGATATTGTGGTTTCGACAAGAAATACGTACAATAAATAAAATCAATCTGTGTCAATGTTAACACATGTTTATACGATGAATGTGGCCTGTGAGTATCGGATTTCCATACACTTGTATTTAACCGGTGATCGATATAACCGTCTACAATATCTCTGGTCACGGTCACAGGTTATATGCTAAAAGTAATCATTACTGAAAATATATAAGCGAACTGTACGCAACGCTGTGTAATTTATTATCCGTTATCTAGAAAAATGCAGACGAATATTTTAATTTTAATGGTTGTGAAAACACCGGCCGAAAAGTTTATATATACTCGTGTTAATTTCATTCTAGATTTCAAATGTGGTTTTTACATACTTCAATCAAGTTGATAACAGTGATGTATTTCTCAGTACATATAATACATACATATATATATATATATATATATATATATATATATATATATATATAAATGTGTGTGTTTATATTCAAATGTACAAACATTAAAAGAACATTTAAATAGGTCAAAATTACTTCTTCTAACGAGAAAAACATTTTAATGGAAAATCGTAATATGCGAGGCTGTTAGAAAAGTAATGCTATTTAATATTAATACTAATACAATTTGGTACAAAAGTTTTTTTTTATATTTTATATCTCAATGTTCATTCATGTAAAATTATAATTGTTTTTTATATCTGTAATCCTGTTGATGTATTATTCTAGTGGTATTCGTCTTTTTAGATCATTCTAAATCACTGAAAACAGTACAAAGGTTAAAACTGGCAGCGGGAGACAGACAGTCAAGTGTAAAATGTAATGATATAAAATAAAATTAATTAATGTTATTATCAAAAAACTGTATTATAATGTATTCATCAAAATGAGGGATTTCAGTAAAAATAGGTAAATAATAAATACCCGTAAATCTAGTGTTAATAATATAAAAGAATTTAAGTTTGAGTCAATCAAAAAAAGAGAAATAAAATTATAGATAATATTTCAAAACCTTAATCATAAATAAAAGCACAGTATTATAAAATACACAAAATTCTTCATTGCGAAAAGGTAAACTGTGTTAGATGTAAAACATAAGACAAAAATTTTGAATATATTTTTAGAATTTCAATAATTGATCCTAAAAGGATCTCCAAAAATTGCCTTAGCGGACGGTCTTTCACGTCCACATGGCGGAGCATTGGTAAAGTTTTCAATTAGCAATAATCGCACCTCGGTTAGACCTCATGGGTAACGATATTGCCACTGCGCAAGAATATCAGATATTTTCAAAATGGGAGATTTGAGAAATAAACGTCGCTTTTGATCTGTGAGAGAAACGTATAATTCATTTCCGATATTTCTATATAAAATCATTCTTTTCATTGTCCTTTAAATTCCTTGTGGTTTTAATGATCGATTTTGGGATTAGCTTATTATTCCGCAGGTAAATGTAAATAAATAAATTTACCTAATGTATTTATTCTACGTATTTATTAATATTATTCTAAAGTTTATATATATATATATGTAATTTTCTAAACTGAGGCTTTAATTCCATTTCAGGAATATTTTTTTTATTTACCCAACAAATCACTAATACATTTTCCGATTAAAAATGTTTAAATTACTATTTTTCATAATTATTTATTATTCACATTTCGATGGTGATGTCAAGAACTCCAGTCCACTAAAGTATATAAAAATTAGTTTTTCGATTTTTCTATACTTAAATGCAATGAAAATGTTCCATAATTTATTATTATTAGTTTTATAATTGTTGCTTATTTATATTTCGATGGCGATACCATCATCCCCAGATTTTTACGAACCTTTGTGCTCTGAAAATGATGAGATCGCCATTGAAATACTTGTAAGTAACAATTAAAAATATCAGTTTTTCGGACATTTTAGATTAAATACACTTTTTCATGGTTTGCGGGTCGAATGAATTCATTTATTAGTATTAATAGTCATTTTTTCCACAAATATTTTTTGATTAACTAATTACACTTTTCTGATTATAAAAAAAATAATAATAAATATAAATTTATATTTTTTCCTGTTTTTAATTAATTATCTATCTATCTATCTATATATATATATATATATATATATATATATATATATATAGCCTTTGCCACAAGTATTGAGCACCCCATAATTATGCACTTATCTTCAAATATGGTTGTGTTGGGTAAAAATAAAATTACATATGTTTAAAGGTAATCAAATTTATTTATTTATTTCAATATTTCGTTGCCCCCCTTCTGACTTTAATTACGGCAGAGACTTTTTTGGTATTGTTGCGACTAGCCTGCTACACTAGTCACTAGTAATAGTAACATTCTTCCTCAATAACAGTTTTCAATGACTTTTTTGATGTTATTGAGTGATCTCGTATCTTCCGTTTTAACATTCCCCATAATTGCTCTATCGGGTTAAGATCTAGGGACTATACTGGGTAATCTAACAGTTCGATGCCATTTTCTTGAATGCATTTAATTGCGGCCGCATATTTGTGACATGGTGCATTGCCCTGTTGAATTTTACATTGTCCAGGTTTATATCGCCAAAAATTTTACTGAACGTTTATTATATTTGATGAAGTGAATAATTATAGGGTGCTCAATACTTTTGGCCAAGGCTGTATATATATATATATATATATATATATATATATATATATATATATATATATATATATATGGAACAGTGTTGCATAAATTTCGGGATAATATAGCCCGTATGAATGTAAATTTGACCACAGTGAAAGATAAAAGTATATCATACAGCATACATTTTTTCTAAAATAATTTTTATTAAAAACTAATTTAAATGAAATGTTTCAATTCATAAGAAGTCTTCTTTAAAACTGTTTAATTAATATAAATATATACAACACGATTTTTAAATACTATACACAAATATCTTTAATGGCAATGTTTCATATATTTGGTACGTGCGGATGAAACTGAAAAAAAAACAATCTGCGAGTGAAAACAGGAACGGTATGACACGTGGATGGTTTTATATGATTACATTAATCCAGGTCTGTACGTTATGACAGATCAAATGTGGTCACAACTAAGTGGATATGCAAATTTGTAAAATAATTGCTTTTAGATTATGTAGAACCCTCATAAAATATTTGATACGCTTCTTGAAACATCATCCAATCTGAGAATAACGCATGAAATACCTCTTGCGAAACTGTAATCAATTTAAGATTAACAAAGTTGTACGTTGATTAACATTTCTCAGTGAATATAAATTCAAATTAATTTTATTAATAGATACGGGTAGATTTTAAATGGCGATTCTTTCGCCGGACGAATTAAACATGCGTTTAACTCAATCTATAAATAGTTTCGTTAAAAATCACAGGGAATAAAACTATTAACGAAACGAAACACGAGAATCGAACTTTTCGTTTAAACTGTAAAAAAGAAAAATTCAAATTGGTTTCAGTTTTATTTCTACAAATCAGCTGTCATGTCAGGCAGCATTGTGAGCTTATCTTGGATTTAAATGGTTTGTTGTAGATGTAGATCTGCACTGGTAGTTTCTTTTTGTTCGAAGTAAAATTGAATAGTGAGCTAGCTAATATTTTATTTCTGCTGCATTGTAATAAAAAAGCACGCAAAAAAGAAACTTTTGAATCACGAATACCAAAAGAATCATTCTGTTTGACTACATGTTTTCTGAACATGAACTTTTTTCTTTCTTTTTATCACTTCCTTATATTTCCATTCAAACAGTTTTTTTTTATTTATTCGACCAATAAAAGGATGTTTTTGAAAAATGACTACGCTTGTTTCATATTTAATAGCTTTTATAAACACATTTAGATGAAAACATGTCCGAAGTAGATTTAAATTTTATTTTTTAAAACATTCTGTGCCGCATTATTCAGTATTTTTATGGATACAGTCAGTTAAAATAAAGTAAAATATAATAAAATTAGATGAATCAAAATGGCAAATAACTAAAAAAACTTAAGAAACATTTATCAAACATTTTTGATCAGAAAAATGTGTAATTTGTGAGATGAGAGAAAAATTCTTTTGTAAAAGTGAATTCAATTACAGTACCGGCAATGTATTGTGTTAAATATGGTTTATACTAAAATTAAAAACAACAGTAAATTATTTATAAATTCGATACAGTGAAACAAAATGAATAGATGATATAAATCATTGTTTTAAATTTTGAAAATAAAAACTGGAAAAAGGAAAAGTTGTGATTCATTTAAATAGAATACAAAAAAATATGTTCTGTTTTTATTTTCAATTTGCATACGACGTGAACGAAAATGAAAAAGAAATTTTAAGTCAGTGTAAATTAAAATAAAAATAATTAATATGTGAAAGAAACGAATAATAATTGTATTAACCAATATGTATTTATTTCCGTGTGAAGTTGTCAAAAGAATAGAAGAAAATGAAAGTTGACGAGTAATACATAAATGGCTACATTATAAGAAATGAAGCATTATATAACTGGAAAAATGTATTTGATAGAAAAAAAATTTATATTTCGAAATCGCATTTGTTTATGAAAAAAGAAAGTTAGAATTACAAAAATGAAATTGTGGAAGAATTTTAAACAAAAACAAGTATTGCTATAATTAGTTTGACTTTTTTATTTTTCTCGTCTCGCAAACAACAAAAAAAACATTTTTAATCAAAAGATTCAATATTTGATTACAGGTCACAATGCTAAAAACGATAATTTAACTTAATCTCTGTTATGAATAAATTAATGTCCTAAACATCATAACATTTTATATTTCATATTTCACATTTTATTTATCATAATGTTGAATTATTTTTTATTACCTGCTATGCATATTCATGTGCACTTCGATGGCGATGACATCATTCTCAGAGTGCACGTGCTGGAAATTTTACTTCTTAATTGAATCACTACTTGTTTATTTTCCTATTTCTAATTTTCTTCATTTAATATTATTTTGGTGGGAAAATAATTACGGTTTTGGTTTTCTGAATTCTAACTTTAATTTTTTTCAATGAAAGTAATTCCATTATGTTCATGTTAATATCATTTTAAAGTGCATTTTTCGATCTGTATTTTGATAACATCGACTTTGGTTTTATTATTAATTTTGTTTCCAATTGGGCTAATGAATTAAAGATGGTAAAGAAGCAAATAAGAGTTCAAAACGGTGAGTAAAGCAGCAGAAACTTCTCGTAAACTTAACAATACTTTTGTTGTGGGTACTGTTAAGGAACATACGGTCCAATAGTGGTTCCAAAATTTTCGTGTTGAAAACGAGAGCCTTGAAGATGAAGACGGTCTTGGGCGTCTTTCTTCAATTTATAACGACCAACTGAAGGCGTTAGTTATATCAAAAGCACCCACAACAATTCTAGAACTCGCACAAAAAAAGACGTTAGTCATCCAACAGTTCTGGACCACTTAACATAGCTATGAAAATCAAAAAAGAGAAAAATGAATATGAATTTGAAGGTCATGAACCACAATTATTTTTCTTCCAACTTAATACAATTTCAGATATCGTTTTTTTTTTGTTCTTATTTATTTAGCATACGACTGAACGATACTAATTTCTTATTTTAAAAAGTGAATGTATATTCAATGTAAAATTTTATTCGCAACATTGCTATTTAAATAAACAATATTAATTAACATGCTACTTTAATCATGCGTTGCCGTGATGGTTTTTGTCCTTTTGAATCATCTGAGTGTCTGTTCTACACTACTAGTTTCAGCATGTGTGCCATCTTCAGATATATATATATATATATATATATATATATATATATATATATAAACTAATAGTCTATAATATCTACTTTTGCATTTAAAATATTATAAAATTACTTTTTAACTAAATTATAATCATACGTTTTTATATCTCGTCTTGATTGTAATTGTCTTTTTAGCTCACAGATTTCAATTTTAGTACATACTATATTGAATTCAATACATTTAGCCGATGTTATCAAAATACAGACTGAAAAATGCACTTTTATGAAATGATACTAACACGAACACGATAAAATGACACTTGAAAAAAAATATGGTTAGAATTGAAAAAATTAAAACTACGATTATTTTCCTACCAACTTAATATTTTTGATAAACAAATTGAAGTTTATGAGACGAATAAAACATTTTGAATAATAATATATTCTAATTTCAGTACTAATAGTTTTAGCATTGTGGTCAATTCATTTTCACGAATGACATTTTTTTTCTCACTCCGCAAACCATATTTTTTTTGATTAAAAATGTTCAATAATTGATTACTCACCGTATTTTAAAATAATTAATTCTCAAAAAATCTTTTTGATTTTTCTGTGCGTTTCCGCTCTGAGGTTACATGATTATTATTTTTGATTGTTGTCAATGTGTATTTCAATGGCTATGCCATTGTTTTCAACAAATTTTATTCTAGTATTTTGGGGGGTGAGATAATTCATTTGAAAAACTATTTTAGTTATATATATATATATATATATATATATATATATATATACATACACAAATATATATATATATATATATATATATATAATATGATTACTTCAATTTAATACCGTATCATTAAACTGCTAAATGTTATATTTTCCTTGATTAAAAATTACCATTTAAAGAATACCAACCGTAAAAAAACCTATTAACTCTTTTCAACGATTGTTTGAACCCGGATGTTTACGTAATTAAAATATTACAACGAACATAACCTAATCATAAGTCAACATTTTTGCGAATAAGAAAAAAATAACATCTAAATATATATTATAATTACAAATCACTAATGTTAATCATAATCTCGTAGATAGCATAAGTACAGATCTACTGAAATGTTTCCTGTATTTTAATAAAACTTCTGAACCGTGACGGTAAGTACGTCTGCTTATTTAGAGAAATGAAGTCTACACATTCTAGAGAATTTATTCGAAGCGGAGACCATTCAATCACCTAATTTAAATTTTCAGCATTCGAAAAATTTCGACAATAATGTTATTAAAATGAAACTGTGACGGAATTTTAAATAACTGCTTTTCGCACAATGGGACTGTGAAAACGACGGTAAAATAAATTTTAAAAAAATAATACGAACACGGATTCTTTTTCAAATAAATATATATATATATATATATATATATATATATATATACACTTTAATTACACGGATA
This sequence comes from Acanthacorydalis orientalis, assembly GCA_034766995.1. Classification (NCBI taxonomy): domain Eukaryota; kingdom Metazoa; phylum Arthropoda; class Insecta; order Megaloptera; family Corydalidae; genus Acanthacorydalis; species Acanthacorydalis orientalis. The sequence continues at coordinate 44,747,535 of CM068315.1, read as the reverse complement.
CAATGTACGTGTTTTTTTTTCGTTAATACTTACAGATTCTGATCTCGATTTATGAAGTCATTTACAGTACCGTTTGATATTTTTAAGCATTTTTTCAAGTGTTCTCAGATGACAATTTGAACCAAGTATTTAATCTATTTGAAGTGTCTGAGAATGCTTTTTCAGTTTAAATTGAATAAGATGGAATAGTCATATATTTTTATTTTCGCTAACATATCCATTCTTTTTTATTTTATAAAAAAAAATAATTATGAAGTCATTGTGTTTCCTTCTAAAAAATAATTAATGTTAGCAGACTGTTAAGTATTTGTTTTTAGTACGCTTCATAATACATAAAATAAAACAAACGATATCTATTTTTCATGGATCAATTCTTTCTGACTCCATAAACAACAAAATACTTTTTTACCGAACTAAGGGGCTATGCCCCTTTAGTCGATACGCTCACCAACCTCGAGGGACTCCGCCCCCGCTCGCTACGCTCATATACCATAATATTAGCTTAATATCGTAATATATATATATATATATATATATATATATATATATATATATATATATATATATATATATATATATATATATATATAAATGTGTGTATGTGTGTTATATGTTAGTATGTCTATATAATCACTCTCACAGATTTATCCGTTTGTTTTATAAAATCGCATATTTCACTGCAGTTGCTGTGATACCAATATCATAATTTTTCGTGTTAATTCGGGTGTCATCGTTAATAATAATTGAATACAAAATCTCTACACGTTTTTTGTATAATACTTTGTCCATTTTTTAAATTTTACGGTACATTTATATATATATATATATATAAATTATTTCTTTTTACTATTCGCGATTAAGACAACAAAAATCAAAAATAGCGTTTAAACCAAATAGGTAAAAACAGAACAGACAAAATATAAACGCAAACATTTATGAAATGGACTGTTATTTATTTATTTGTTAATGAAAGTAAGTGTAACTGTTTTGTAAAGTTGCTGTACATTTTATGTGATATAAGTCTGGATTTCGAATTCGTAGTACATTAATCAACAACTTGTCGTAAAAACCACTTGGTTATATTCACTACTTATGGAAGAAGTCACTTTAATGATTGTCTCGGCCATTTAATGACTTTGAATCTTGACATGTTTGAAAACAAATAAATAAAAAAGTTCATATGAATGTTTCTCAGTCGCGTATCGCACACAATCTACTTTCAGAACATGAAGAAGTCGACGATGATTTATCCACTGTGGAATCTATTGTTAGCGATCACGAAATGTATTCTGAAATATTCTCCGACGCCGGAGATCAAATTACAGATCATGAAGAGGGAAACTACTGGTACGGAAAACGCAAAGTTATTGCCTGTGTGAGGTGCGGCGATCACGAATCAGATATATAGATATATATATATATATATATATATATATATATATATATATATATATATATATATATATATATATACCTTCTATTGTCGAACAGATAATAACTTTCAGACAAATCTTTGTTCCGTTTGTTTCAGACAACCATACGTGAAATTTATTTTATATTTTGAGTGTCAGAAATAACAAATTATAAAACTTAAGTAAAACTTACCGATATCGCAAACGCTAACTAAATCTGGTAATTGTGTTTTTTCGTTGCTCTCTTGTTCTTGTTTTTCATCTTCAGTTTTCTGTTTACTAGGACTGCTGGGAGAACTAAGTGATGAAAGACTATCCGATGTAGCTGATAGGTTTTCTTTATTAGACTCATCGCCTAATGATTTCGTAACGCCGTGTGGCGATTTCGGAGACAATGAGGACGCTGACAATCGATCTCTGCTTGGTGATTTCGAAGGAGATCTGAGATTTGAATCGATCTTCAGTTCGGTTTCAGGTAATTTTGATTTTAACGGCGATTTAAATGTGATACTCGTCTTGCTGTCAGCGTCGTCTTTCAACGGCGACTCGACAATAGATTTCAGCAAATTATCTGAAGAGTTTTGTCTTTCGTTCAGCAGTATCGATAAATTGCTATCGGTATTTTTTTCTTCGAGGGATGTCGATCGTATTTTTGTCGGTGATCGTAGATTCGAATCGTTAGGAGGTGAAGGTACGCGTTTATCGGGCATATAATCCTGCGTGGGTATAACGGACACTGGTCTTTCTCGTCTCGCTATTGCCGATCGTTTCGAAGATTCAGTTCTGATCGGTGGAGGTGGTGGAGATGTGGGAGGAGATACTAAACGTGCTGAAAACGAAGCACTTCTTATAGCTGGTTGACCAATAGCGCTATCGAAGCTCTTACTCGTTTCTAATCGTCCCGACTGAACCCGATTGGTGCTACTCAAACCCAGACGAACGTCATTCTTGTTCGGATCGCTATTGTACCTACTAGTTCTGGTCTTCGAAAAATGTGAAGTCCAGTTTCGTTGTTTCTCTATCAACTGACTATTGAATTTTCGTTCTGGTTTTTCGGGCTTCTCCGGTTTTTCGACTTTTTCGGGCTTCCGAGTCGGCACACCCGGTTTAGTCCTTTCACATTCAACATTATGTTCACCAGTATTAACACCGTTCGTCTTATCGCACAACACTTTGTCACATAAAGGTGCTACACCGAGTTCTTCGTCCACGAAATTACCATTTAATGCGTGCCCGTTCGACTTGACCGATTTCTTTATCGGTTCTATATTTGTACTAAGAATTGGAACACTGCCGCCGTGTTGGGGTATGCTCACACGATCCGATCGAATTTTGATCGGCGACGGAGACCTCGATCTCACTTCTCTTGTGCCTGCTGTCTCGCTGTTCGCCGAACTCGACCTTGATCTGAGTCCGTGGATGCTCGAGGCGCTCCTCGTCGTCTGTAACGGTACCATTTTTTCGTTTCGAACTCCGCCGCGGCTCTCCTCGCCCAACTTTTCGAATAATGCCCTCGCATTGTTGAATCGTGCCACGTGTGATTCTGTCCTCATTACAGTTACTTGAGTTGGCGAATCTTTGAGCGGATCGGTGCAGTCTTTTTTCTCGAACGTTGGACTATCTGGTGGTATGGATTTTGTTCTCGAGGAGACGATTATATCTGCAGTTGGTTCTTTATGCGGTGCCATGTTCTGATTGAATATATTAGCTATCTGTGATACTTTAGAACCAGTGTGTCGTGCTTGCTTTTTGTCGTCCATTCTGGCCGAAAAACTCTGCAATGAACAAAAAAAATCGTTTAAAAATATTATCCTCACGTGAACATATAGAATAAATGTCAAAATGTTTATAAAAACATCATAGACCAATGAACAAACAAAATAGTATACGATATTATTAGATTAGCACGAAAATAATTATAGTTTTTGTTTTCTGAATTCTAACCTTAATTTTTTCAATGAAAGTGTCATTTCATTGTATTCATCTTAGTACCGTTTTAAAGTGCATTTATCGGTCAGTATTTTAGTAACATTGACTTTGGTTTTATTATTCATTTTGCTCCAAATATAGCTATTGAATAAAAAATGGAAAAAAAGCACATAAGATCAATTTTTGTATGGGTCCAAAACGGGTAGTAAAGCAGCAGAAAGTACTCGTAAACTCAATGATGTTTTTGGTGTGGGTACTGTTAAGGAACGTACGGTATAATGGTGGTTCCAAAAATTTCGTTCTGAGAATGAGAGATTTGAAGATGAAGGTCACGGGTGTCCCTCTTCAGTTTATAACGACCAACTGAAAGCGTTAGTTGAATCAGAACCACGGACAACAATTCTAGAGCTTATACAAAAATTAGGCGTTAGTTATTCAACAGTTCTGGACCACTTAAAACAGCTAGTAAAACAAAAAAAGAGAAAAATGTATGAATTTGAAGGTCATAAACTGAAATTATTTTTGTACCAACCTAATAGAACAGGTATCAGAAATTTGCGAAAAGAAAGGATACACCGGTCCATTAAAACTGAAAGAAATTAGAATTATATACGGCTTATTCGGAAACGGATCGTATGAAATTAAAAACAATAAAACGCATATATCCTATAAAGAAATGTAGTAATGAAAACCAATATAAATATCTTTATAATTATATCTAAATGTTTGATCTAAGATTCCATTTTACAGACTTTTCATACTATATTTTTTGAGACGGTATTTTGGTTATCAGTTATGATCGATTTCACTTTTTACGCCATTCTTAAATATTTAGATTTTTATTTTATATAATCATAATAGGGTGCATATTAATATATCTGAAGAATCGAAATAAATAATAATTAATTTCTGAAAGAAATATAAAATACATGTCAATTATTTCATTATTTTTTATATAGAGCATTTCAAGCTAAATCAAATTTATTTCTAATTTTTGATTTTATAAGAAAATTAAGCAGCTAATATATAATTTAATATACGCATTTCATAAACAATAATTATATACAATTATTCATTGGAAAAAAATTATATACGAAATTAAAAAAATAGTAACGAAACAACAAAAAATAATATGCAAGAATTTTTGAACCGTAGAATGATTGATTTGATATGCAATTGCCATTTAAAACTACTTAATTATTAGAGTACACATTCGGAAACAAATTAAATGAGTATAAACATATAGTTATATTAATTTGAAATTAATTTACTCAACGTAAAAATAATGTATGATTCATTTTATATATAATTTCAATATAATGCTCTTAGAAAGAGATCTTTATCTATTCTGATTAAAAGTTTATACCTAAACTCATTCGACTGAATCATTCTAATTGATATATAAAAATGTTTTCTTACACGATAATATTTGTAATAAGAAAGCGTTTTATTATTTTCATTCGTTTAACAAAAACTATTAAAAATGTTTTCTAAAATCATTTCTAGTAAGAAATTGTGTTAATAGAAATAGATTTTTTATTATTAAAGTTCTGTTTTTATATATGAATAAAATAAAGAGATTTCAGACAGTTTTTTTTAATAAGAGAATTTATTAAATTTCATTTAATTATATATGTACATAAATAATTTATTCTACGATTTATATTCTGATATTTTTATTCAACCAACACCCAATTGTTACCGATTGCACGAAAGAGATGTTTAAAAAGAAGCTTATGTATTGGAAATAATATACCGAATGCAAATAAGATCATAAATATTGATCAATCTCGCAGCACAGTAAAATTAGACAATACGTATCGGTCGTTCGGTGGAAAATTAACGTTCCCATTTTCAATTCTATAATGAAGTAGATTTATATTCATGTACTTACAGCATTCTATAAGTTGAACACGATTTGCTTTGATGGCGCATGCACAATTATCAAAACGAACCATTTTTTTTTTGTTATTCGTAACTGCTTTTTAAAAATTATTGTACGAGCTGGTGTATAAAATTTACAAACAATTAACTCTTATCTGGCGATACAAAATAAACGGACTGTTTTATTTCATATAATTATCCGTTTGAAAATTGTATCCTCAATGAACATGTCATACAACGAAATGATTTTGATGAAAAGTTTTTATTATTGAGCCCGTTTGACACGTTACACTTCACGCACCTTTTCTGAAATGTACATTGTCGATATTTATTGCTCATTTAGTATTTGTACAGTAGTTGGATGCTATCTGACGTATGTAATCTGTAATAGATATACACAGAGCTGTACATTTTTTTCTAAGTATCAATAAAAAATATTGATTAGATAACAATGTCGTACAGATATTGGTTTTCCTTTTTTTGTAACGAAGTATTAGTATACTTGAAATTGAGTCATACTTTAAATTCGACTATTCTTTATATTAAAAAAGAGTTTTTTTTATAAATAATCTTCATTCCAAATTTGAATTTTCAAAAATATATTAACTGAAATATTACCACAATAATCTGTAGTCTGTTTAAGTTAATCTATTTTGTGATACCAAATTTATTATAATCAGTATTCGATTACCTTCGTTGGACTACCACTAGATTATGATTTACCGAAATAGTAACTACTAAGTTAACAGTTACTCAAAATAAATTAGGTCCAGTGAATACTGACAACAAATGTTTAAATAAAAAATTATGAAATGTTGTGTACTTCATAATAACTTTTTTTTAAAAAATAAATTTATTTTATGATGTTTAAAAATTCATTTCTAAATATTTAATTAATTATTCTTTTTTGATGTTATTCATTTACAATCACAAATGAGTTTTTCATTTACACAAACCATAAAAATTTCGTAACGAAAAAGATGTAACAAATAATTTTTAATCATTTTTGATTATTGTTTAACAGTATTATAACAGCGATGCCATCATCTTCAAAGCGTTTAAGTACAGAAAAAACTAAGATTTTTCTGTATTTTCACTCTGTTAAGATTCAAAAACAGCTAATACTTACTTATTGAACATTTTCGATCACAATATTTTTGTCAGTTTATGCGGCGAATGAAAAATTCATTTATGAAAGAATAAATAGTTAAAAAATTTTAGCCACAACGTACGAACCAATTGTGATTGAAAAAATAATCTTATAAAATATTTGTATTTGTTAACTTTCAGATTTTTTTAACACAAATGTCTGGCTTTTATTTCTTAATGTAACCTCGTAATGAATTATTTATATTTCATATTTTACATATATTTTTGATAAATAAATTATTTTCTTAAATGAAAAATATGACTGAACAATGCGAATTTTACTTTATAAAAAAAGTTTGTTTACTTTTTATCAGAGGTTGGCTTTTAAGTAGTACTATTTTAGGTAATTATTTTTAACAAATAGTTTTAGTATCCACATTTCTTTCATTATCAATTATTGATCTGATAAAAAATAAAAGCCTGTACCAAAAATTGTCCGTTTGAACGATCTCAGATTTATTTTTCTATAAATAAGAAAACTTGTCGAATACACTTATTCTCTTTGCTTACTGGCTTCTTTTTAGATACTAGTTTTGACACTGTGACTAGATTCATTTTTATAAATGACCCCTCCCCCCCATAAACAATAAAAATTATTCAAATTAAAAATATTTATTGTTCGTTTTGGATGTTGCTTATGTGCATTTCAATGGCGATGCTATTGTCTTTAAAGCGTTAAGATACAACAAAATACAAAATTCTCTGTGCCTTGGTATTATCATTTATAGAACATTTTTTATTATATACATTTTTTGGGTTTGTAGGACGAAAAAAACAATTTTAGGTTTTTATACTTCTTTACTCCCTTTCTATTTCTCTCTCAATATATATATATATATATATATATATATATATATATATATATATAAATGTCTGTATATTATACTTGTAAAAGTGACATATTTACAAAACAGATTTTTCTACAAATGGAATACGAGGGTAGTTTGAAAAGTAACGTGATTCGTGTACTCGCTTAGAGAGAAGAGGACAGCTCTATATGTTTTCATAAAGTTTCATTCCTTCTACTAACGTATGTGAAGTTGCAAGTCATTTCCCATTAACTTTTCGTTTGACAGTTGCTTCAACACAAGCGTTTCGTGTGAAAATACAAAATGGATAAAATCGGAATTCGATATGTGATTCAGTTTTTTTTTTTCAAAGGAAACCAGTGACGGAAACCCATGAGAGGATATTTCTTACATTGGATGAATTTTGTCCTTCTTACGAAACAGTTCAACTTTGGGTGAATGTTTTAAACATGACAGAACGAGCATCGAAGATGATTTCACGCTCAGGAGATCTGAGAACAGTCGTCACGTCAGAAATCATCGATAAAGTCCACAATATGGTTTTGTCCGACTAGCCAGTGAAAGTGAGTCAGATAGTAGAGGTTATAGACATCACAACTGAACGAACTCATTTAATTTTGCATAATGAATTGTGTATGAAAAAACTTTCCCCAAAATAGGTGTCGCGCTTATTCATTGCAGAACAGAAACGAGTATGCAGGCAAACATCAACTATTTGAGACGAATCCAACGGATTTCATGTAATGTTTTGTGGCCATGGATGAAACTTGGGTTCACCATTGCACGCCAGAATCGAGAACGTAATCACAACAGTGGACTGAACATAATTAAACGGTTCCGAAAAAGGCAAAGATGCATTACTCGGCTGCAAAGGTGATGTCGACATTTTTCTGAGATGCAAATGGATTTCTCTTGATAAAGTATCTTTGAAAGGGAAAAACAGTTAATGGATAATACTACGCAGCACTATTGGAGAAGATGAAGGCAGCGATTGCAGAAAAACGTCCCAGAATAGGAAAAAAAACTGTTGTTTCACCATGATAATGCTCTGACTCATTTAAACCTTGTTGCTCAAAAGACAGCTGTTCAAAGGACGTTACTAAAAGGGATTGAATTATATGAAAACAAATACCTCTGTTCTCCTCTCTATTTGCGAGTGTTCAAGTAATTCTTTAAACCGCCCTCGTATAGTAGGTAATATCAACTAATGATCAAAGTACTTACACTTCAACATATCTCGTTCTACATTCAGTAATGTCTATACGACGTCAAAATAATATCAATAACTCTCAAAACTGATAATAACATCTATTTTTCTGAACTAGATTCTCATATGTATATATATTACAAATAAATAGGCAACTATGTATATACGCTTGTGTGCTGAGATGTATATATATATATATATATATATATATATATATATGTATGTACGGGACTGTATCTATTTATATACAAAAGTTAATGATAAGTTAAACGATAACATATTAATTAGTTAAAAATAATTCATCACAAATTAAGTCATAAATCTCGCGAGAAACTGGTATGCAGTCCTGATTTGAATAATAAATTAATTCAATACGTTCAGCATATAAATTAAACGTACTTCGCAGTTTTTTTTCTCTTGTACAATACTTATTATCAAGGTACTGAATAAATACGTTAATGATAGTCAAGATATTTTTTGTAGATCCACAAAAAAATCATTAAATAAATATCTTGAAGTATTTCTGGAGTTTCACTCATTGGCGATATTATACTGTTTGATTTAACACTTAGAATTCGAAATCTATTAAATATAGTGACGTTATTATACAAATACTGCACCAAAAAAATATCTTGGAAAACAAAAACATAACCTTAAACTATATTATTTTATTTATACAAAAATGTTTCCAGGAACGCAACCTAATCTAATTTTAGGTTTCATCCTTTTTGACACTATATATATATATATATATATATATATATATATATATATATATATATAAAGGATATTAAGGTTTTCATAACCATTAAAGTTAACAACTAAATGATCGTCGTTGGTTTTATACTTCAATATTCTCCCCTAAAAGGTAAACTTCACACCTGGCTCATGCCGAACAAAATTATGTACTTAGCACAAAGATAACACCTTTTTGTAAGTAGTTACGTAATTGTATAGAATGTTAGGTACATGCACAATTTTTTTAGCGACCAACCTTCATTTTACACATTCATATATATATATATATATATATATATATATATATATATATGGGTCGTTTGATAAGTTTGGTAAATTTCTATGATATAGCGTCACTATTCATTTGGTAACGTCACGGCTATCAAGTGTTATTTCAAAATTAGCATAGGCAAAATTTCAGTTAAAAGTGATGCGTTGTTCACGTTCTACAGATGTTTGAAGCGAGCATTGTAGTTGTTGCCGCAAAAATGGAAAAAAACGAGCAAGCCTTTTGCGTCGATTTGTTACTGTGGATGAAATATGGATCCACCACTATACCTGAGTCGAAGCAGCGGTCAAAGCAGTGGAGAACAACTGGTGAAAGTGCGCCGAAGAAGGCGAAGACTGTTTTGTCGGCTGGGCAGATGATGGCTACTATTTTTTGGGATTCCCAAGGAATCATCGTGATCGACTACTTAACGAAGGGAAAAATAATAATAGGAGCCTATTATGCAATATTATTTGACCGTTTGAAGGAAAAGCTAAAGAAAAATGGCCAAGATTGGTGCACAAAAGAATGCTTTCCCCAGGACAACGCGCCGTTCCACAAATAGATAGCCGCGATAGCAAAATTGCACGAATTTGAATTGATTTCTCATCCACCTTATTCTCCGGACTTGGCCTTGTGTGACTTCTTCCTCTTCCCAAACTTGCAAATTTAACTCGGTGAGAAGAAATTCTCATCGAATAAGGAATGTATCACTGCCCTCAATGCGTATTTTGCAGACTCACTGGAATAAGTGTACAGCCCTCAATGGAGATAATGTTGAGAAAAAAATATTTTTTTTCCAAAAACACGGTGTTTAATTTGCTTTTTACTATACTTATCAAACGACCCCCGTGCATATATATATATATATATATATATATATATATATATATATTATATATATATATATATATATATATATATATATATATATTATTAAAAGAGAAGTACAAAATAGTGAATAACAAAAATACTTTAATGGTTCAACACGTAAAATTTCTATCGTCTATAGTTTAAAATTAAAACCAGCGCAATTAAAATTATATTAGCAATACATTGTAAATCAATAAAAACGTTTCTAATTAGTTGTGTTGTTTCAAAAATAATATTTATTTTTGAAATAACACAAAAATTTGAAAAAACAGTAGTTATAAACAATTAGAAATAATATTTCTATTGTGGTTCTTTCATCATATACCAGCTACTGAGTAAATGATATCAAAAATGATTCAAAAACATAATAGCACATCCAGTGCATATTTTTCCATTCCAGTCTATTTTTTGTCAGACTATATTTACGGCACACAGCCATATTTACACATTACAGTGTAACTTCGTTCGTGAGATAATTCAACATCCATTTTATAGATGACTACACTCACTGTATATCAATTTAAAGCTATTATGTACATTAAATTTCGATTTATGTTACACATATTTTTCTATTTATTCTCATTTTCTGAACGACTCAATACGAATTTTCGAACATTTATTTTAAACGTTTTATAGAAGGAAATATTTTTATTTAAAATCATGATAATCTCAACTAATTCGATAACATATATATATATATATATATATATATATATATACGTATGTATGTTATCGAATATATATAAGCAGAAATGTTCCATAAAATTTCAAAAAATGGACAAAATATTGTACAAATAATTGAACAAAAAACATGTAGAGGATTTTGTAATAAATTATTATTAATGATGACATCCGAAATTACACGAAAAACTATCACATTGGTATCAGAGTAACTGCAGTGAAATGTGCAACTTTACAAAACAACACGTCGCAATATAACTATGAGAATGATTATATAGACAAATTAACATAACATATATATATATATATATATATATATATATATATATATATATATATATATATATATATATTACGATATTGAGCTAATATGCGATACGAGCGAAACGAGTCAGGCGAACAGGGCCGGGGCTCCGGGTCGGTAAGCGTAGCGACTAGAGGGCAGAGGCTCCTAGTATATATATATATATATATATATATATATATATATACAAGAGGGAGAGAAATATATATGTAGATGGATAGATAGATATTGACAGAGAAAGAGATATCAAAAAAAAACGTATAACTTATTTTACAGTTTTTTCCATTCCGATTGAACGACAGTTACTGCTATGAAATTTGCACAACGTGTTATCAAAATTATCTGTTTCGTTTTAATTTCATACGTAGTTTATGTCATGTGTTTTGTAAAGTTATAAACTGTGCTTTTATATGTATTCGCACCGAGTAGTCTGAAACATGTGTGGTTGTTCGACACTGCGTGAAATGTCGGCCTAGTTTTTTTTTCTGTTTTTTATTTATTATTTCATTGCGAATAATAATGAATTTGATGACACAGAAGTTTGAAAATTATTTTTACCTTTATTGTCCAAAAAAATGTTTGAATTTTTTTTAATGTCGACATTTAATTTTTATAAAATATTATTAGAATATTAAAAATCTCTGATTTTTAACATAAGTAATTAATCAGTTATTGAAATATTTGTAATAACATGTAAAAAATAATCAGATGTGTAAATGTGTTAAATAATAAGATTAGACAAAAATTATCGATATTGTATTCTGATATTGAAAGTAATTTATTAAAAAGAAAAACCATGATATCATCTTTTCAAATTTTATATCAGTTATTAGCGAACTTGTATTAACTAAACGTTTTAAAGCTGAATGCTGATAATCATGAAAACCTCATGACCACATTGTTGCATTAAAAAAACCAGTACTAAAAAGAAAAGCACCATAGTATTCCATAACGTGTTAGAAACTGTGAATGAAACCTCTAACTAAGCACTTTCCACAGAGATAACAGCAGCTATTCAAAACGATGAACAAGCAGAGTCACTGTTGCCACGGTGAATACAGTAAGGAGAAAATGTTGCCAACATTACAGGAACTTTTCAAGTGTGCAACGTGAACGTATAATACATGCTGTATCATTTTTTTTAATCGTTAGAAAGTCTGTGAAAATGCACTTTCGACTACGAATATTTTATAAAACCACTGTAATGATACAGTGAAGGAAAATGAGCACTCGGCCACTTCACATTTCATAAATAATATGTGAGCTGACGTTATAATGTAGAATAATGTAACATTTGTGATGTGTTTTCAAATCTGAATAGATGTAGCAGGAACGTGTGTTGTTTGCAATGTCATTTTCGTTGCAGATTTATTATATTTGAATATCACATGTTTGCTTTTAACTGAAAAACGTATGAATAACATGTAATGGGGTTTTATACACTGATTCGAAACTGGAACATTTCTAAATGCAGTGTATGCTTTTATAAATACTATTACTACTAATACTATTAGTGACCCACAATAAAAATACAGCAAATTACTAGAAATATATTAAATATTTTTTTTAATAATTAATTTATAATATAATCTATATTTATATAATATAATCTATATTTTTTATCAATTATCTGAATGTTTGTTTTACACTGGTTTCGGCACGTGTGCCATTCACAGACAAATTTTAAATATTCGCTTATAGTGAAACATCTATCTGAAGGTGACCTACATGTTGAAATGAGTAATGGAGAACAGATATTCAGATGATCCATAAGGACGAATCATCAAGATCACGATAGTTTCAAATATTGGATTTAATTCGAGAATCATTTTTTCATCCATCGAATTTCATAAATCTAAATCTACTTAAAAATGACTATTAATAAAATAAATCATGAAACTTAAAATATTTTTCTTCTATGAATTTAGATTTAAATTCTTAAAATTAACAATTAAATGACAATCCTGGAAATCATCACACATACTAAATGAAATCATATCATTAATGACATTTCGGAAAGATATTTAAAAAAAATAATGACAAATGATTTTAGATGATATCATAGGTCATCATTGTCATATACATCCTGTCTGTTCATTCGAATTTTTTTACGAAATAAGCATTCAGAGAAATTCAATAATAATTTATTATTAATAAATGTATAAATTAAAGAAAAATAAATGTATCATTTTTATATCTTTAACAAGAAACTATATAACAGTATAGAAAGCAAGACTAGATAAAATCGCATTAATAAGTATTTCCAAAATAATACTTATTACATATACTTGAACATTGTAAATATCTTTATAAAATCTAAGTAAATAAAAGCAGTATTACAAACCAAATTGCTTACTTAAGATAGAAATCAAGATTTGACTTTTAACAAATTATCAGATCTGCATCTCGCTTTTCAGCAAAAATATGTTCTCTTTTTGAAAACGTTATATTTTGTAACTACTCTAACACATTCAAGGATATTAAATTTATCCTTATCTAGTACGTACCATCGAACAGTTTCTGCAAAAATCTAATAGTTAATTTTATACGTAAACATTACATTTCATATTTCCATCCCTTTTTTACTTATTTACATTACAAATAAGATACATTTACAGAAAAAAATATATTTCTCACAATCTTCTATCGGAAATTTTTAAATTGAAATTATCAATCTATATTTATTGCGTCTATTCTAAAAACTCCGTATCAATTTTTTAATTTTAATATTAAAAATAACACACATACATACACACACACACGCACACACACATATATATATATATATATATATATATATCTGTATGTATGTATATCTTTCACTTTTCCCCTAATAATTCGAAAATCAATATAAACCATATTCTGTAAATAATTTTTTTCCACTACATTATTTTAGACATGATAAACGTTTTTTTTTAAAAAAAGATATTTTTTAGATTAACCACACCTACATGTATATATATATATATATATATATATATATATATATATATATATATATATATATATATGAAAATATTGTTTAGCTCAGCATCAATTAACGCTGTTTATATATAACGTTACATGGCTTTACAAGCATTAAAAAGTAATGAAATATGGAAATGAATATTATGTGAAATTTTTGTTACACACTTTTGATCATATTGTTAAGATTTGAATATTATTTTGTGTAGAAATATCAACTGATTCGTTAAATAAAAAATATAAATAGTTTCAAACAAAGAAATAAGTATACCATTCAAGAATATTGTACTTTCAACTGTATTTTAAAGTTCATTAATTTTATATCAAAAATTCTATCCACATGCCATATAAAATACATGATCTATTATAGTAGACTTTGTTTAGCGCTAACATTTGAAGAGTACATCCTGAGTACTATTCTCTCTCTCTATCTATCTGTATATATATATATATATATATATATATATATATATATATATATATATATATATATATAACATAAAAAGTGTATTCGAAATGTTATTTAATACTATCCTGAGGTTAAAAGGTAACGCTATCACGAATGTGTAAATAAACACAACATACCTACAGATCCGAACAATGTCCATTGGGTGTGTTATACACTGCACACGATCGCTGAATATTAAATTTCGAATTAAGATACCGTTATACTGCGTTAGATGTGAAATATTTCTGCTCTTTTTTCAAGACAGACCGTTCGCTGTACAATGACGAACTGCAGTTTATGGTACATTCATGTTTTAAGACGATCTGTATACGAAATAAATGACTGAGTTTGAATTTAGGTCATTGTGAATATTTCTGTATATACATATATTCAAACATGCATATATATATATATATATATATATATATATATATATATATATATATATTAGTCATTTTTCGAATTAATTATAATTATAGTGTTCATGAATTGATAAGTAGTTTTTCCAGATTATTGAAATATTCGTGACAATAAATGTATCATTTTATCAGGAATAATCAAAATATTTCTAAATTTCTTATTTATAATTATTACTAAATACAAGGAAAATTAAAAAATTCGTTAAATTAAAAATTCGTGATAAGATAATTACAAGCAAACTATATTTATTAAAACGTAAAGTGTATGTTATATGATTTATATATATATATATATATATATATATATATATATATATATATATATATATATATATATATATAATGTTATGAATAGGGTTTGAAACAAGTTAAAATTAGAAATAAAGTTATAACGACATTTTAACAATATACTCGAATTAATGTAGATAGGTAGGAAGAAAATATGTAAATATTTACAAAAATTAATCCCTCACATCCCTCGACACAGCTTCACTATTCAAACATTTCAAATATAAAAACTAACATCAGAGAGACGCTAGCCCGAGGGTCGAAAATGACGCTGACGTCACAATTTCAACCGACGCCGCACGCTGCACACCCCATTCAAGCTCCACAAGCTGACAACCACACCCCCGTGCAAGATTGCACTCCTATACAGCTACCTTGTATTTTACGTCGTATACTGCATCCCTTATAAATATATACATCATATATGCATAATATTATAGACTATATATATATATATATATAAACATAAATTCGTATATTTCTAAATTAATTCAAATATCGATTTTAAATAGTAATTAAATAGACAAAATAATTACCAATAAAAGTATCTACTGTTTGTTTTTTTGTTGTGGGTATAGTAAAAATAAGATAAATATTTAAGTTGATACTCGAATAAAAAATAATTACACTTAGTACAAAACCTGTAAACAATTATACGATAATGACCTGAGGATACAGTAAAAATAAATATTCAGCATGTCAGATAGAAGAGATTTTTGTTCGCATGCCAACAAATTAAAAACAAGACGATATCAAAAATGCCAACGACAACTTGTAACAAGTATTTTAACAATTTTGCAAGTACTAAAATAGTAGACAGATTAATTGACTGAAGTTACATACATTTCGAAGTGACTTAAGTTAGATATCAATCCTATATTATCGAATTGTAATATATGATAATTGTTAATTAAAATAACAGCTTTCAATATTTCAACAAATTGCAATTAAAAAAAAATTTTTAAACGCAAAATGTTTTGAATTTCATGCGTTTACGGATAAAGAATAATAAATTATTATATAATTAATTACAGTTAATTAATTTAACCGTAAAGTGTATATTCTGATATGCGATAGAGGGGTGTAAAAGAAAAATAAAGACTCATGAAATGTTTCCAATCTTTATTTAAAAATCAAAAATTTAGAACACTTTTTACTTTGTATATAATTTTTAATAGAAGAAGTAGTTAAATTTCAATGATATTTATATAGAAAAATATTTGATATCCTGTTTATCTTCAATTTTTGTTTACCAGTATTAGTTTCGACACGTATGATATATTTAGGTATATTTTAGAAAATTCTATATTTTTATAAATATTCATAATTAACTTTTATATTTTAGTTACCTACAATTTATCTGAAAATACGACGCAAAATTAATAATAGAAAACAAAAATTTAAATAATTCAAGTGGACAAAGACCATCAGGACGGCTCATCAATGAGAAAGAGCAATAAAAGCATTCATTTATAATTTTAAAGATATTTAAAATTATAATTTCAATTCACTTTCCAAAAATTATTTTCAAAAAATTAAGTTAAGAAAACGGCCAGAAAAGTAATAAAAATATTAAGTTGGTGGGAAAATAATTTCTGTATACACCCGTTTTCTTGAAATTTTCTTTCAGACCACAGATCATTTTTAGATTTCGAGTTCTAAAAATATTTTTTTAGAGCCTGAATTCTAAAATTACTATTATCGAAATATCGAATAATTCGAAAACAGTTATACAAACAAACCTGAAAACATTCACAAGATTGTATATATATATATACATATATAAATTTGTAATGATGGAAATTTTTTTCCTTTTTTAAATAAAATATTTATAAGTAGGGCGAAATGGTTATTTATGAAAGTAAAAAGACATATTTATACATGAAATTAGAAAGATTGTTTTATTGAAATTCTGTAATATATTTTTATACAAATTATCAACTAAAAGGCGTGTTTAATTATTTCTTTAAATTAAATATAAATAAAATCCTTTTGTTCTATTTCTCAAGATATATTATTTATTTGAATTAAATTCATTTATCAACGTAGCATTAGACGTTTCCTCCATTTTTCTTTAATTACTATACAATATATATAATCCAAATTACATACTATCGATTATATTTCAAAGTCTATAATATTTCATTCAAACATATATAAGTTACAATAGTAATTTATTGACAAACCGTGACCCAATTATAGTATAGGAAATAAAACACCGTAAACATACATTTCTCTGTACAACTGTATATACTTAGTCATTTCATACACTTGGGGGATTGTATCGTTTTTTTTAAACAATAGTACAACGCCGATATTAAATTCAACAAAAAGGAAAGGCGGGTATTTATCGATTATATTTGATTTAGTGATAATTACGACCTTAACGATTTATTTGTACTTGAAACGAATTCATTGACGTGCCATTTCCTTCTTTTGAAAATCAATTGGAACATTTCCTTGTATTTTGTGTATGCGGTTCTTTACTTGTTAAACTATGACTTGGTGAAAATGTATTCATATTCATTGACAAAATAATTTTTCTACAAAAAGTTAATAATATAGCTAGTATGAACATTCATGTATTTTTTTCTTAATAAATTTATCATTCATCCACATAAAAAAAACAGAACACAAATGATAAAATTGTTTAATAATGGATTATTGATCATTTTTGATTATTTATCTAATTTTGGTAGATTTTAAATAGAAATGACTTCATATTCAAAGCGCTAAGATATAAAAAAATATTTAATATTATTGAATGTATGTATTAAAAGATAATTATATCAATATCTACTTATCTAACTATGATTATTTAGTTGTATAATTAGTTAGTAAACCAATATTTACAACAATAAATTTGTGAATTGTCTTGTACAATGGGTAAATCCCCAACAGATTTGGTCATATTTGATAGGCTTGAGCTTTTACAATGATCGCACTGTTATCAAAACAGTACTATTGTATCAATATGGACAATAATCAATTATTAAACATTTTGCTACAAAAAACATTTGGAATGTTTATTCATTCTAGTCTAATTAATATTTTTTCATTGTTTTCCTACATAAATATAAAAAAAATCTTTTCTACAAATACTAAAAAATAACACTGATATTTTACAAAAAATATGTGATAAAAATATTAAATACTAGTTAAAATTTTGTAACTATATTGTTCACAACATTTTTTCAGATAAATAAGGACATTTCAATTAAATAAAATTTATATATTGTCAATACAACATTTAAAAATAAACCAATCCATTTAATGTAATGATTTAAAATTGTGTCTGATAAGTATTTATGTTTGAATAGAATTGAAATTAAACCTCAATGAGATTGTTTAGTAACGTTTAACGTTAACAGCATTCACTTAATAATTTAACGTTAAACGCTGCTAAAAATCTAATATTATGACTCAAATTGAATTCTCTACACCACTTTTAAGAAAACATCATCTTGGTAGTATTTTGTAACCACCTGTAAAAAAAACAGTTCATTGAAATTGTCATCAGACACTCTCTTCTAAATCATCACTGAGGTAACATAATATAACAGGAAAGGCCAACTAAATGACCTTTAGAAACCACAATACTGGGAAAAATATTAAAAATCATCATATATATATATATATATATATATATATATATATATATATATATATATATATATATATATGTAAAGCAAATAGAAGATTTGTGATTATGTTTATCATTAATAGAAGTGATAAAAGAGTATCACATTTTTATGTTTTGATTGTATTTTAATTAGTTCCAAATATGTTTATTAATATTTTAAAAAACAATTAGTGTCTGTGCTTTCATAAATGTTTTTACTCCCCTATAAATCGTATAATTTTTTTATCAAAAATGTTCAATTAATGATTATTGATCATTATGATTTACTCTTATGCGTGCTTTGATAATGAATCCATCATCCTAACAGCGCTCGAGTACAGAAAAAAATATTAAAAACTAGTTAAAACTTTACATATTTTTATATTGCATGTCTAGGCCGATTAGTAGTTATAGAGTAGTTTTTTTTTGGAATCGCAAGTGAACACGAGCCGTTCGTGACTCATGTGGCCACCCCTACACTATAACTTCAATTTAATTATATCTATAATGTTTCTAAAATGTTTAAAGTGTATCCTTTATTATATTTTCTTATATACTTTAGACAATATGTAAATATTAGATTATTTTATTTAACTGTACGATTTCAAAATTTCAACTAAAAATGCAAATTCAAACACATCATTAAAAAGGAATTTTATTACTAAAAATGTCAATCAAAATTTTCTGCTTACTTTTATTGAAAGATATAAAATAATTTTTATATTTTTCATGACTATTTAAATTTTTAAAGAATTTGTTTAAGAATGGTTTTAATGTATGAGGGACGTCCAGAGAAAAGAGGACAATTACACCATAACAAGATTACACTTTCTTCAAAATTCTTGGAAAAAAATTATAGTTATTATGATACCAATATCATAATTCTTAGTAAAAATTTCATGTAGCTTTACATATCAACGTTAATAATAATTTAATACAAAATCTCTACACATTTTTTTTAGTGAAATTTTACGGAACATTTTTAATATATAGATAAACTAATTGTGGGCTATAGCCGTCATTTGAATAAGTATTTTAAAGATCTATTTTTCTATAAAGATTTTTTTATCTTGAATTTAAATTATACACATGTTCCTATAATAATTATGAGTATTATAAATATTTAAAATTATTAGGTATAAAAATGAATTCTGTGCCTTTCAATTGAATCAATCATAATTTTGTTAATTATTACATTATTTCCTTGTCGTTTTAGAATTTTCAATTGCCAACATTTAAAAACACTATATATCTTGGCTAAGCAGTTGCGTTCGAAAACAGCACATTAGGCATTACATATTTTTCACATTCCAGTTGAAAAAAATGCTGCTGAAGCTGTGGGAATGATTTGTTCAATTTTGGGGGAAGGTGTTGTAATGCATAAAACATGCAAACAATGCTAAAAGAGTGGAAGAGATCCGGAAATGCATTACGACTTCTTCGACTTATACAAAATAACGAGGAATATTTTGAGAGTTAAATGTATTTCATTTTTCCATAAATAAACATTCATTTTCTATGAAAAAAAATTGAATTAATTTGTATAAATAAATAAATATTATTTATAAAATAAAAAAAAAGATTTGGATTCAAAATTTAATTATATATATATATACTTATTTTTATATAAAATATTAATTTTGAGTAAGGCTTCCAAGCCACCGAATGGCTACTAAAAATGATGAACGGATATTATTTCACGGGATATTATGCATGAGCTTTATTTTATAATAACACGGTCGAAATATGTGCGTGTAATGTATAACACACCATTCTATTAGAATTATTAAAAAAAAAGTTTGTAGAGGAAAGGTCGACATATTTTTAAATGTTCAACCTCAGTCTTTCAACATTATTTAGATAAAACTGTTTTAAACTTAAAAACGAATAAAATACTGACTTATATTAATGAATGACGAAAGTCTTTTAATTTGTTTTATTCAACTTGCTTATAGAAATGATTAATGACATACAAAATATATTAATATTCATTTTCAAGTAAGTTTAAAATGTATTATTGTATGTGGGTCATAATTAGAATCGTAATCTGTTAAAATATTATTTTAGTAGACTTTAATATAACTTGCATGTTATGAAATTAATTTAAATAAAAATACAAGTAGATCGGCCACAATGGAAGTACTCTGCAATAAATTGTTCTATTATAATATTACATTAATTAGATATTAATAAAAAATAGTTTTAAATACATATCATGTTGCCATTTATTAAATTTATTGTAATATTTGCATGTGTATTAAATGAGACGACATCTTTTTCGTATTTTCTTTTTAATTTTTTTACATTGATGTTTATATGTTTTAATTAAATTAAATATGTTTTCTAGCGTGCTGGCCAGCTGGCTAATTATTCACTGGCAGTGCTAACACGCCTGACTTCGTGGTGGGAAAATGCAAAAAAAGTAGCGGATACGACCATTAAATTGATGTTTGTTTTTTTGTGCTCTGTAATAGAATCACATTTTAGTTATACTCATACACCCACAAACATACATACTCTGTGTATATATATACAATATATATATATATATATATATATATGTAATGTATGCTGGGTATAACACTGCTCCGTCCTATAATCGTACATAATCAATAAAGTGTTTATTTTTTTATTTAATACATTTGCAGATATTTCCGCTGTTGAAAATAAGTTCCTGGTTAAATTTTGATGCGAGAGTGTGATTTCAGACATTTTCCTCTCGATTTTGGAGTATAGATTTATTGTAGGTAGTAACTTATTGTAGACATTTTAAATGTACCGTGAAATCACTTCAAAAATTCATCATTAAATCATACACAAAAGATTTTATCGTATATTATTTATTTCTTTTTTCTTCAATTGTATAATTAAGTTTTACTCGATCAAATATCTTTATATTTCTGCATGTTAATGCTCTGACGATTATGGTATTAGGAGAGAAATGATCATTTGATTGATCAAAATAATTAATCAAATGATCAATCAATCATTTCAAAATAAAATTCTAAATGAGGCTAAATTCACTTTTACTATACTGATGAAAAATGTTCAATGAAGTACTGATGAAAAATGTTCAATAGTTGGTTATTGATCATTTTTGATTTTTGATTTATTAGTCCAATGGATCTGGCTGTGGAATATTGCATCAAAATAGACAATCTAATCCTTGTTGTGGGTTGGGGGGGGGGGTAGGTTATCTAGAGTATAACTTTAACGTCAAAAGAACGAAAAAGGAGAAAAATGTAAAATACTTTTTTAACCAGGTTTTTGCAATAAATAAAAAAATATTCATAGCCCAAAAAAAAGTATGAGAACCAAAGTTGTAGAAAATTAAATTCCCTATAAAATGGCTTTTTAATTTCTAATGTCTATTGGGTATTATTAACACCCATTTTACTTTTCGAACGCAAACAACCGATCAGGTATTAATACTATTATCAGTAAATCGATTGAATTTCTAAAAATCTTGAACTAAAAAATTAACAAATCCTTTTGCTATCCCTATATTAGGTAAACCTAAATTCGACACGTTAGAAAAATACAAATAAAAATATAGTTATTGGATTATAAAAGATTTTTTCTCATCAGTAATATCTTTGTACGCATGACATCAAAAAAATTACTTAGTTTTACGAACTTCCTTTTCATATAAATAATACTGTTTTGAAAAAAATCCAACAAAAATTTATAGGTCCTTTTTAAGAATATTCTAGTTTGATTTTTTACACTTTTTTAGGAACGAAGAGGTTCATGATCGAAGATAGTTATAGAACTTGAATACAAGTGAAAATAAATTGGTTATGATTTCAGTAAAAATTGTAATCAATGATAATATATTGAACTTCAATTAAAAATAAATTGAAAACCTATAATAGTTTCAGTATAAAATTAAGTTGTTATGTGGTATTTGAAAAAATGCATTTAGGTGAGAATTTTTTTGAAACAAAAACATTACTTTATGATACAGATATTGTTATATTTTAAAGTACTAGAAAAATTTTCCATTAATAAACTATAATAAAAAATATTTTATTAATATTTACTAATTTATTAAAGAACTTTTAGAAATAATTAAAAAAAGTATGGTTTGTTGGGATCAGAAAAATCTTTTAGTGGAAATTTTTATTTTTTTTATTAGACAAATGAAATAATACCTAATAAAATATTACTAAATCATTGAATGAACTATGAATTTGACTAAGACTTATATTCCAATTTTATCTAAGTTACGTTTTCTTTATTCAGTTGACAACAAATTAATAAAAATAAAAACTGGAAGGTATGAAGAAGTCTCTTGATGCTGATAGAATGACGCATTAAGACAAATTCCATGAAGTCGACACAAATTTCAATTCTCAGACAAAGTCAATTTTTTTCGAAAGAGTTAACTTTAGGCCTCATCGAGTACATTTCTAGTTTGATTCTTAAAGGGCAGTCATTTGTTCAACATCACGTTAAGATACTTAACCTCATTCACGTAAACGATCGACGAACTCTTGAGAACGACCTCGCAGGATTATCGTCCGGTGTAGAACGAACCGTCACGCACTTTTGCACGTTCACTTTCATTCTGTACGTTTGATACAGCATTTCAGGTGAGCTTTCAGCTTTACACAGATGATCATAGACTATCGTTGTATCTTCCGAGATAAACACGTTCAAAATATATATTCATACGTACAATATTTGTACTTTTTATCGAGATTTCTCTGGTTAATTTCAATATTATTCTCGTTTATGATTTTACTAAAACCGAATAACTTTTGCCGCTCACTGTATATAACAGTACATTAAAAAACTCGCATCCCACACTTGAACTACGCTGATGTAAAACATCATAAAAAACATACCTGTTACAAAATATTTCCAGCATAATAATATATCTACAGCTGAGTTATCATTAGGTTGTCAGAAATTAATGGCTTTAACTGTTAATATGAAAAGTAATCGGTTTAAAAATGTGTAAAGTTTATATAACTATTTCCTAATATGATTTAGAATTTTATAGAACAAAATATTCCACTTCTACATTTCATTTATATTATTGTATGTACATACATACATACAGATATATATATATATATATATATATATATATATATATGTCTATATGTATGTACATACAATAAGAACTTTTCGAACCATGAATCCGGATTCGTGGGCCCGGGTTTAACCTCTTCCCTTACTATTTTTCCCTATTTTCGAGTTAAAAAAAATATTAATTTTTTAAATAACGATTAATCGATGAATGCACTACTTTACCACGCGTCGAATATTTTACTTGGAGTTAACAAAGTACTCGGGAGTTAATAGAGGAGCATTAAGTACTGCTGACCACAGAAGAAATGAAAAAGCTGTATAAATATCAGGCGGGGGAAATGGAAAAAATGTTTCCTCTGGAAGAAGCTTGACGACAAAGTATTGGAGTGATACTTGAACTCAGCTGAAATGAACAGAGTGGGCGACCTCTACAATGACATAGAAATACTTGAAAAATCTGAAGCTTCTAAACATGAAGAATCTGTAACCATGAAAAAGAATAAATAGTATATGTAAATGGTGGTCTTTTTTGTGGAGGGTCCGGTACCAATTAATTTATTTCCCATAGGATACTATAGGAAATCGTGTTTCGTTCCACGAAATTTTCATATCATGAACTGGTTCATAGAACGAATTAAGTTCGTAGTACGAGGCCCCACTGTGTGTGTGTGTGTGTATATGTGTATATATATATATATATATATATATATATATATATATATATATATACTGTATCGAACAAAAGTAAAAATAAAACAATAACACAAAAGTGCGTAATTGAATAACACAATGAGTTTATTGTAATCGACGATTTTTTCGACTGTAAATACGCAGATGAAAAAGCGAACAGGAGCTTTTACCTGGCAGTAAAAATACATGGCACATTTAAAATTGAAATCGACAAATTTCATAAATCACAGTCGGCAATTAATAAAGGGATTAACGCTCGAAGTGATAATAAATTAAAGTATAAAATGATATATTCAATATTCGTCGGTGTTTTTAGATACGCTGTTCGCGAAGATTTAAAGAAAGGCTATTACTTTTTCAAAATTGGCACCGGGACGTATAAAATTTAAATATATCTGAACAGATCATATTGGTTTTATATTTGTGTACGCAATGTACAGAATCATATTAATTTCCCATTTTTTATTTATAGTTGGATATTAATGAAGCTAGCATTTAAAAAATGTTTTTATATAAAAAAAATATATTAAAAGTTTATTTTAAAAAATCCTGAATATATGAGCGAATATAGAGAAAAATAAGGAAGAAAATAATATTGATAAATACTTCAAAATGATAACATTTAAATTATGATCATCTCTTGGATATACCTGATACTTTCACAATTTTTTTACTCCTCCACAAACTAGGTAATATTTTTCCGATTAAAAATATTAAATTGTTGATTACTTATCATTCTGATCGTTACTTATGAGGCGTGCTTTTGAAGTAAGGTCCCTTTTGTAATTACAACCAATTAAACATGAATGATAAGACTGCGCACGCGCAACAGATTTACGTGGTTCATTGGCTAGCCGTCAAGCATTTTGTTGTCCTCGGATTCGTGTTTGATATCACTTGTGAGTGATTTATAATAAGTGCAACAATAAATAATTCAGCCAGCTGCAAGAATCGTGCCGTGATCCGATTTTTGTTAGCAAAAAAACAATAGTACTGCTGAAGTTCGCAAGTAAAAGTATTTCCGAAAACGTGACATCAATATTATTTTCATTTTTTATTTTAAAAGTATTCAGTAACATAAACTTTTATCATATTTCTTAAATTTTATTGTTACCCACTTGAAAACAGTGGAAGAGGTCCGAAAATGCATTGCAAATTCATTAAATCAAAGCCCCCATCTTTTTCTCGACAAGAGATTCATCAGTTACCCGAGAAATAGTGGTTGGCTATTTGAGGTTTAAAGGCGCGTCGACAATTAAGGTCATTAGCGCTTGACCGAGAGATGGAGAATAATAGAGTATGTTTTGAAGATTAAAATGTATTCCATTTTTCCATAAATAAATATTATTTTTTTAAAACAAAAGGCACCGAATTAATTTGTACACCTAACATTTATTTTTAAATCGTTAATAGCAAAAATAATTAAAATTTAAAAAAAAGAATGACGAAAAAAGAGATAGAAGTGACAAAAGATTTAAGAATAAGAAAAATAGTAAAGAAAAATAATCTAAAAGTAGCAAAGCTATTATCCAGAACCATATTAAACCTCGAATTTCGATTTCAAAATAATTTAAATGTTTGTACAAACATTTATGAAACGAGAATTGATAAATATGCACTGTAGTTAAAATAATTCTATAAAAATAAATGTCAATTTAGAACATAGAAAAGAAATAAAATATTTACCTATAGTAAAAGCCACTTCTGTAAAAACATTCTTTTTTTTATATTCTGATAGAAAAGTATTGTAATACCTAGAATCTTTCTTATTTTTCTAGCAGATTCCATTACTAGTTTATCTGTCCTCTTCAGCACATTACTTATAAAATACTACTGTTAGAGAATTTATTTTATTTCAGTGCGAAACGAAATAACTATAGTTTATTTTTTACTTTCAATATGTTTTATCGTTCTAAGATTCGAAACATGTAATATTTGTAATGTTTATTAGTTTTCTAACAAAAAAATCCAGAGAATAGTTTACCTTTTTTCTTCTTCAGTATATTATTTACAAAATATTGTTTGGAAATTTATTTTATTTCAGTACGAAATGAAATAACTATACTTTATATTTTACTTTCAAAATACTTTATCTTTTCAATATTCGAAACATGTAGTCTTTTTTAATCTGATACAAAGTATAATAAACGAACGAGAATTTAATTTAAAGATGACATGAATTAATTATGGCATTAATGATTTAATTAAGATAAAAGAGGGGACAAGAGAATATGTTATTGCAAGATAGCAACTCAGCTGTCTGAGTTTAATAATTTGATAAATAAAAATGAATATACGTTATTGTAAAAATACTTATAATGAATTTTAGCAGAATATATTATTATATAATCTGCATTACACACACATATACATATATATATATATATATATATATATATATATATATGTATATATAATATATATATATATAATATATATATATATAATATATATATATATATATAGGTATATGTATATATATATATATATATATATATATATATATATTGTTGAAATTGTGTCGAAAGTATAACAATTTTCAGCTGAGCATGCACTATCCAAATTCCATAAATCAAGCGAGATAAATACATTTGATGTAAATTAAATATGTCAAGTTATATTTACAGATTTGATAAATTATATAGATTGTTTATTTGTGCTTACACTTATTAATTACGATAATATGAAAGTGCTCAGGTGTAACATTTATTTACGTTTTAACGTCATGTAAATTATTTTGAAGCATGCCCCAGTGTTTGCCGTACGTTTGGTGTTCGTTGTACGCAGTTTTCATATGAAAAGTTAATGTCATTTATTCTATATTTGTGAATATAAACGTACAATTTATGTGTGTGCAAACATAAAGAGGAAGCACAATCGTCTTTTTGGATTCTAAAAATAAGCAGATGTTTCTATACCGGGAAATAAACATTCCTACTTAAAATGTAATTATTAGACTTTATATAAAAACATATTTTGCAGAAAATAGGTAAATATTTTTATACTTATACATTCTTGTTTAAATTTTGTGCTTTATTTTATTTTATATATTTTTCCAGTATAAATTTAATTTCAGAAATATATAATCAGACCTTAAATAGAAGAATTATTATTCTTTTAAGAAAACTTATTAATTTTTATTGCTAATTTTTAACCACAGTACATCTCTTGTCAAACACTTCTTGAATAAACAAACGCATATTTACTTACAGAAAGTATGTGGCAATTAGAGCGAAGAAGATTCATTAAGACCATATAATTTCATTTTAAACGTCTGTAATACGTCCGTTATTTCAGACACTTCGTCTAAATGTCTCATTTATTTTTTTTAATATGATTCTGAGAAGTAGACTTATTGTCAAATTATAAGAAACATAGCGTAATTCTCGAACGGGACTGATCTAATTAGGTCGATCGTGAGTTTTATTGAAAACAAAACTGATATTTGATTTAGATACAATGACTACATGCGATAAAAATATTTCAAGAAATTTTAACTGCCTGAAAAGTAATGAAAATTCAACTAGGTGTAAATAATGAAGGTCAAATAAAGTATAAAAAATTCCTATGAGCATAAAATCTCAAATCAATCATTCAGGACATACATGGATGAATAAATGTCACGAAATGACAAAGATTTATTGCAGTACAGCTTTTATTGTTGATAAAATATTTATGGGATATTTGTAGTCATTAATGAAACATATATATATATATATATATATATATATATATATATGACAAAACAATCACAAATCCCTTTTTTAATAACAAAAATTAATACCTACACACTTTAATTCAAATATAGAAAGTAGGGAATCATTTGCACGTTTTATAACCTGAGATTTTTTATATATTTATTTTCAAGAAACTATTATCCCTTTGAAAGGGGAGAGTGGGAAAGTGCTAAAAATTTTTAACAAACATTTTTCAGAAAAAAATGTAATCTAACTTCAAAATACTGTTTTTGTTAATCTACCTATTAATAAACAACAGTATTTTGAAACATGTAAATCATAGAAAAAATAAATAAAACAACTGATAAAAGAGATTTTCATATAATAAACCAATGTGATTTTAATGAATGTAAACGATTCTGAATACATTTTTTTAATAATAATTCCAAAATAATCAACGGCAAAACCATACACAGACAAAAGAAAATTTGAATACACGTTATGTTATTCAATAGAAATTCTAAAACCCGGCTGAATTGAATATTTATACGACCGAAAACGGTGATGGAGAACTGTGGGATTGTCGAAGTGACATTTGCAATTCTCCACTTGCACGTAGTACAGATTTCCACAAGTTACGCATAAAAGCTTCACGAAAATGTTTTACACAGCAAACGGTCCCGGTAAGCTAAATGTTTACGTGATTTTTCGTTTCAGTCCGGTTTATGACAATTTTTTTCTATTAGCGATAAATTAGTCTACGGATAAACTTTCTGGAAAACCGTTTATATCGAAAATTTTAAATTGTATAAAACGACTATTTTAAAATACATTTTTAAATTTTCTTATTTCGTTGACTACAAAATATTATAAAAAGATTGTAAAAAAAATTGAAAATTAAATCAATACATTGAAAATCACAATACAGTTCTTGCACTGATTTCTTTTCTGGTGATGATGGCGTTGCCATCAAAATGCGCACAAGCAATAATCAAAAATGATCAATAATTAATTATTAATAAAATTTAATTAAAAAATAGTTTTGTAGAATGGAATAAATAATTGATCTGTGAAAATCAATTTAACAACAGCCTCAAAATATTGTGGTGTGTAAAACACGTTTTTTTAATGATAAATTAACATAAAGTTAATTGTTTTGAAAGAAAAAACGCTAAAATTTAGATATAACTAATAATAATTTCATACACTTTTTTAATATTGACTTTTAAAACCTTCTTTAAAAAAGTAATATTTGATTAAACTTCATTACACAATTATCTTAAAAATAATATAACAAAAAAAAATTAAAAACAATTACACAAATTCCTGATCTCTACAACTGACATTTTCCTTCACAAATGTAATGTTGGTAACTTTTAATTAAAAAAATTGATATTAAACAATGCAAGCAAATATATTTTGGAATAACAACCATTAAATCAATTTATTTATATTTACAATATATATATATATATATATATATATATATATATATATATATATATATATATATATATATATATATATATACATTTCAATAAAATATAATTATGTAAATTACTAAGTTGCATTTGTTAGATTTGGATATTTAATTTTTTCCCATTCGTACCAACTTAATAATTCATATTTTATGCATAAAATAATAATAACGTACATACAATTTCAACCGGATATTAAAATTTTACTCGAGAATATTAATATCCGAATTTCACTTCCTTTTAAATACAGAGTTTGATAAATTGTGAACCGATATTCGATTAAATATCAGTCGTAAAATTAATCATTCGATTTTATATTTAAAATAAGAAATATATATTGTCAATATTTTATGTAATAGCAAACAAAATTTAATTTCAAGCATTTTTACATACTATTATTTATCTATATGTTTTTGATAATCGAACTAAAAAATAATAAAAATGAAGAACTGGTCCTCAAAACCACATTCACAAATAATTTTGATACACAATTCTGTCAATACTTTAAAAGTCGTTTAATTTACAAAGTTTGTCATTTTATCATAATATCAATAAGCTTATTATATACATCATTCCGGTAATTAAGAAATAATTCATACAACTTTTCATCAAATATCGTTTAAAATAAGTTTGAACGTCTTTTGTAATTTTCAACGACATAATATATAAATAACATTAATATGTCACTATACATCATTCAAGTTAACAATGTTTATTTTATAACAAGTTTGTATTAATTATTCAGTATAATAATTAGTCATTTATAATATTTTTTTGTATTTTTATTAAATTACTTTTTTATATTCAAACTCATATATATATATATATATATATATATATATATATATATTGAATACAAAAAAAAATAAATACGAATACATAAAAGTAACATAACTTCTTGAACAAAATAACATTAATTTTGACAGTATTACATCATTTTATTGGAAGATAACTTCTAAGGAAATAGGTCTCTCATATTGTAAATTTTATTTACAATAAATAAACTATAAAAGAGCCAAAATATGGAATATCTTAAAAACCTCAATGAGGAAGACATCTAGTTCAATGTCTTAGAAATTCTCCCTAATATTTATATACTTATTTTATATCTGGAGAAATATCTACGACTGTCACAATCATAATTTTAAATTCACTTTCACAAATGACATTTCACTCTCTATACGCGATATTTTTTCCTCATAATATCCACGAACTGAATGATTTATTGTGTCATTTTAAAAATGGCTTATGCGCATTTTAATGATGACATCTTTGTCAGAAATATATTTTCTGCATTTTGGAGCTTGGAGAAAGATGACATCGCCATTAAAAAATCATTAAAATGACCGATTTTTTTATGTACAACTATCTTCAATATATTACAATGATTACAATCTTCATAATTTTTAATAAAAAGACTTGTACAACCAATGAAAATATTTTGTCATTCATTACTTTACTGTACTAGCTTACTGGTCAAGAAAAACATGCTTAATTATATTATTTAGCACTGTAATGGATATCATACATATATAAATACATACATATATATATATATATATATATATATATATATATATATATATATATATATACTAATTAGAAGAACAGAACGATAATAAATAATTGTTATAAAAGAAAGTGTAAACAATAAACTGTATATGTATGTCTGAAATTAATGCTATTCAATAATTTAATTAAAAACTAATAAAAATAAAAAATTGATTTCATAACAATCATATTTAAAAATAATTTCGATATAAAATTTATGTAAATCTCTAAATTAATCTAAAATGTAGTAAATACGAATTGAGGTTATGTTTTGCATACACTGTCACGATATTAGTATCTCTCGATAGTTAGGCATGCAAATAAATTGTATTAACTCACCCATTTCGCACAACGACTGAAATTAACTTCATACAGAAGTACCTTCCAATATTTAATATAAATAATTATTAATCAATATCAATTATCAATAAACTCTCAATAACTGACACGAATAATTCGTTACGAGATACGTTTTTGTTTCTTTTTTTATTGTTGTTTTATCACTCACTATAAATATCACTAGATGACAGAGTTGCTTTTATTAGAAAATTGCTTTTGATTCTTTTTTTAAAAAAACTGAACTCATCAAAAAAGTTTTCGGTCTGTAATTTGTGATTTTTCTTGAAGTATTAAATATCGATAATTAATTTACTTATAAAATATTCATTTATTTACTTGAATATATATATATATATATATATATATATATATATATATATATATACATACACACACCAAAAATTAAAATGAGGAAACACTATAGTAAAAGTAAACACAGACTTGATTAACATTTATCAGTACCAAAGATAATTTGAAGATCACTGAATCGTTATAATAATATTACAGTTGTTCGATTTTAATTTCAATTTCATAACATATTTACTTAATATAAAATAATACACTAATTTAATATCATCGCACAGTCATTTAAAATTTGCTGAATTTATAAAAAAAATAGATTATATGTGGATCAGTCTTAAAATCGGACAACTTCAATAAAAAAGACACAGATTCTTAGTAAAAACAAAAAAAATATGAGACGAAAAGCGAACCGAAATCGTGGAAGATTTAAGCACCGTGCACCTGACAATATTGGTTCGTCGAAATTAAAAATTTGATTCAGGTATTTAATTGAAATCCAAGTAACAAACAGTATATCGAACTCGCTACTTTAAAACTAACCTCGACGAAGCGGTTTATGGTGCATAGCCATGTACGGATAGAAGAATCTGCACCTATAGCACTGTTATCATCATATTCAAGCGGCAAATTCTAATGGTTATCGATATAATTGGCAAGTCAGTTACGGTCAGATGATCAAATATAACAAGAATATCTAATCAACTAGTCGGAACGTTTGCTATATATTTATCTACATATATATATATATATATATATATATATATATATATATATATATATATATATATATTCAAATACACAGATCCCTTATGTGAATTTTAATGGATTTGTATTCCAACGCAATTATTCGTTGTTTATATATGTATGTCAAAAACAGTATGATATAAATAATATAAAAAATAATTCAAAAGTAATACCTATACTTGTAAAAGTACATCTATAGTTTAAATGGATAAATACTAAATACAGTTTTATATAAATAGAACAGGTTATTATATTTTAAACCCTGAGTAAAAAATATAATTCTGAATATAAAAAAATGAAAAGTCAATACATGTATTTCTCTACTCCACCATTATTCACTGAAATGATTGTGGGTTGCGCATCTAAACACCGATATGTTCAAGTACAAGAATATTTTTTTGATATATTACATATATATATATATATATATATATATATATATATATATATATAATTTTTCCATAGTATCAATTCTCAACCTTTTTGTCAGAAAAACTCCACACATTTTTTTTAAGTTCACAAAAATTCTTACTAACTGAATTGCGTACAGATCGGAAAACACAATTCTATTACAGAAAAATAAACCAGATACAAATATAACTAAATATAAGCTTAATGGTGAAAAAATCACTTTTACAAATGAATTTTTGTAAAAGTAATTTCCAACACAAAGCACAAATGTTCAATAATTGATTATTGATTCTCTTTGATTGCTACTTATGCGCATTTCGATACCATTATCAGCATTCTCACAGCGGCGCTAAGATAAGACAGAAAAAAGTAATCTTCTACTATAAGACTTTTCTGTACTTCCTTTCGTGCTTCTCTAATTCTTTCATCAATTTTTCAAACCTTTTCTAATATATGTGTAAACATTTACCAGTTCATCTTTTTTTGCGTTCATGTTCTTATCATGAGAATATATATATATATATATATATATATATATATATATATATATATATATATATATATATATATATATATATATATATGACGGTCGTTTGCTAAGTTTGGTAAATTGATATGATGTAACCATGCATTTGGTAACATTGCGGCTATCAAGTGTTATTTTTTTAACAAGCACAGGTGAAGTTTTATCTAGAAGCGACGCGTTGTTCACATTTTACAGATGTTTGAAGTAAGCATTATAATAGTTGCCGCAAAAATGTAAAACGAACAGACCTTTTCGCGTCGATTCGTCACCGTGGATGAAACATGGATTCACTACTACACACCTGAGTCGAAGCAGCAGTCAAAGCAGTGGACAACGACTGGTGAAAGTGCGGCAAAGAAGACGAAGACTGTTTTGTCGGCTGGGTAATTGATGGTCACTGTTTTTGTGATTCCCAAGAAATTATACTGATCGACTACTTAACGATGAGAAAAAAAAACCATAACAAGAGCCTATTATGCAACATAATTCGACTGTTTGAAAGAATAACTGAAACAAAAACGGCCAAGATTGGCACACATAAAAGTGCTCTTTCACCAGGATAACACACGATTCCACCAATCGACCGTCGAAATGGAAAAATTGAACGATTTAGGGTTTGAATTGATTCCCCATTCACCTTATTCTCCGGACTTGGCTCCGTGTGACTTCTTCCTCTTCCGAAACTTGAAAGTTTGGCTCGGTGAGAAGAAATTCTCGTCGAATGAAGATGTCATCGCTGCCGCCAATGTGTATTTTACAGATTCACTGGACCAAGTGTGTACTCCTCAATGAAGATTATGTTGAGATATAAAAAAAATTTTTTCCAAAAAGGAAACGGTGTTCAACTTACTTTTTTACCATACTTATCAAACGGCTGTCGTACATTAGGTTGTTGAATGTTGAATATCGGATTTGTAATAGGGAATTAAAAAAAGTATATTTTCTAGAAATTGTTCATTTTGTCAAAATAATTTTAAACTGACACTGTCGCTAAATTCACTTTCACGTATTAATTTTTTTCTATACCTTAGCGCTCTACAGATGATGGCATCTTCGTAAAAATACGCAAAAAATGATTAACAATTATTTATTATGTAATGTCTATAGGTCACATGTGAGCTAATTTTTTCTATAAGCTTTACGATTTTTATCATCATCAGGAAGACTTTAAACTTTAAGTTCAAGATTCACTCCGATTGTAGAAAAAATGAATTCGTCCGTGATCTAGAGTTCGCATAGAACAATAACTTTTTTTGAATAAATGTATTGTTCACAAACTGTCAGTTTCTTTACCAAATATTTTATTGATATGATGAGTTGTCATAGCTATATTATTACCTAGCTCGAAATCGTACAAGAAAATCAATCGTACCTCCTGCGAATAAAATAAGACTACACAAATTTCTATAAAAATGATCTGAAAACTAAACACACAGCGACAAGTCTGACTGATATCTTAAATGGTTACCTTTTAAATGACATGATATGTCATTTGAAATGACAAATGATCTGGAAAATTTCCAGCGTAGACAAAAACTGACATTCACGAACAGAAACTTAATAATAAAGTGGAAGTAGCATACAATTAATCTTTTTGAATAAAAAATAACAGAATGAGATATTACTTCAAGTTTAAAAATATCGAAAATTTTATTTTTTTTCGCAGCATATTAGATGGCATTTTTTTTAAAAAATAAATAATAAATATGGAAATTGTAGTAAATTACAAAAAAATAACTGTAATGGGATTCAATTTAGGAGATAAAAATAATGAATATCTTTTATATTAATTCTATAATTAATGACATTAAAAGGTTTTATATATTAACTTTAATGAACTACAATATTTATGAAATATATTTTAAATAAAGCTTTTAGTGTACAAAATTATGATTTCTGAAACATCTAGAAAACATATTTATATATATATTTTTTAGTAATAATAATAAAATAGAAAGACTGCTAATAATAATTATAAATAACGAAATACTAAGAAAACAATTCCATAACTAAAAATACAACCGACTTTTCATCACGCAAGAGAATCATTGTAAACCCGAACTTCTTTTCCGACCGTACTAACACGCTTGGAACACATCAATTAGACATTAAATCTTGTGTCTAATGTAAATAATTGCGAGATTGATGTAATTTAATCGCTTGATGTAGTCACATATAAAATAATGAAACGTCACAATTAATCACAACATGAAATTTTAACAATTTCATTAAAAGGATATACGAAAGTTTATTTTTTTATTTATGTGACATTTTAATTGTAATGATCGTATAAGTTGTCGAGTCAATTGACAAGGAGAAACGACGATTAGACTAAATATATTGTCATCGACTAATCGTCGAATGTTTGTGTTAAAGATTAGTTTGGGGTTCCTATGTTGATGTACTGTTTATTAAAAATTATGTTTGAACTCTACTGATGGATTTTAATTCGAAAGGGGCACATTAATGTTTTTCCAAGGACAAGTCGGCTATATTTGGTGTAATACTGTTATTTTTTAGATTTAATTACATTTTTAAATTGTTTCAGTTTACTTTCTAACAGAAAATGTGTAAAAAATAGATATCTGCATAAGAAATATATAATTATGCATTCTGTATTCGCTGTTTATAAAAGTACATCGAGAAACGTTGACTCAAACCATTTTTTTATTGATAAATAAAAATTTAAACGATCAACAATTTCTTAAAACTGGGAACACGCTTTCATTTCAGCAACAACTTTTTTAATTACTATATATTTCACTGTTTATTCTTTTCACGGAAGAACATATCAAAGCAAGGTAAAATCTACAAGTATCTACATCATTGTACGTAATTCCCGTCCCTGGAGTCTCTATTGAAAATTGAATATTTACCAACTTGCTTTTTATAGCTTCCAATTTTAATTTCGTCCCGAAGTGTATTTTTACTTTTATTAAAGGACATCTGTCTCACAATAAAATTCTTTGTATGCAGGGTATTGCCTCAATTATTTATACATACAAATTCATTCCCAGTGTCCTTTTTTCTTAGTAAACTAATCCACTTGAGCTTTTTTTATAGTTTCTTTGCGACTATTTAAAATGTCTATTTAATAGAAAACGTGAAGTTTTTCTTTGAATTTATTCAATATGACGTGTTTAACGTGTATAATTTTAATCGTACACGCTACAGCAGTAAGAGTTTTATATATCAATATTTATTTATATATTCACTAGAAAAATGAGCGACACAAATAGAATTTACAAATGCTTCGATTTAGTTCTTAATCATTTTGATAATTTGTAATAAGCTGGTCTGTTCAATAACTCGAATAAAAAATTTTGATTTTATGAAATATATTCGATTTTTTAATAAAACAAATATCAATCATTTCTTGAATTTTTACTTGATTGTAAGATAAGAAAATACAATGAAACCATATATAAAAACATCGTCCTGTTATCATTTTCTATTATAAGGAGAATACCTTACAATAAACGTAAAGTATTACAAAGTAATGTGGAATATTTTCAGGATTGAAATGTATTCCATTTTTCTGCAAGCATTCATTTTCTATAAAAGTTACAATACAAAGAAGGAACGATTTGTAGAACAGAAACGCCCATTTCAAACGCTCTGAAGTTCGTTATTCGGCGCCCTTTAATTACAGTCGGCTATGTAGAGTAAAAGCACAGGATGGGGAAAATACATCGTTGCACTATCGAACTTTGAGATACGACAGGGAGAACTGTATATAAATATAATCTTAGATGCCAATAAACTTGGATGTCGACACACTCTTAAACCCCAAATAACCGAATATACAAAAATAATAACTATGTAAAAAAAAAACAAACATATATAAGTAATAGAGTAGAATAGATTCATTAAATATTAACAACACAATTTTACAGCACACAAATTGTACAAGTTTACAGTACAATAAATATGTATTGTATTTTAATTCTATATTTCTACACGATATAAAAAAAATACGTTAACAAGTAACCGAACATATGTAATTATCTCTTTTTAGAAATATGATATGAATATTACAACATTATTTATTTCGTTGCCCATTGATAGAAATACATATTTCTGTGTATCTGATAATAAAATTGTGACATTTCTATCCAAGAGCAAATTGAGGTGTGTCAGAAGCGTGCACTGAAATTCTCATGACCTGGCCACAGAACGTGAAGTAAAAAACACATTGTCATGCCAGATAATAAGCATAAATAAGTAACCTGTCATCGTCTAGTAGGTATTATAAAATGGTATGCTGTTCAGAAGAAACGCAGCTCTACGTGTATACTGACACTATACTATATTATTACAAATAACGTAATTTAATACCTGGATTATTGACAATATTACATTATAGGATAAATATATACAAACATGCAATTATATATTTATATATATATATATATATATATATATATATATATATATATTATATAATAAAAAATCGAATTAGAGATTCATTTTCAAAAAGAATCCAGTGAATAGTGGTAATTACTATAAATTTTATCTAAAAAAAACTGGATGGAATATATAAACAACAAATATAAAAAATTAATATTGGACCAAAACATAGGTAAACTGAATGATACTTAAACGGACTCAGTAACCTTTTCTGGCGACGCCTCCGCATGATATCGATATTTTTAAATAATTTATTCAGACAATTTACATTGATTAAACGTGATTGTTACGTTTCGTTCTTGAAAAACGTATCGCGCTGATAAAAATGTTTATTTAGAATAACTAAAAGCTTATTTTGAAATAGTTAAGGATGTATTGGAGATACTATTACAGACAGTCATGTCCAAAATTCAAAATTCGTGAATTTGAAAATAGTAAAAGAAGTTATTAATGACATGTGATAGCTGATGCTATAAATTTTATTTTTTTCTATTTCCTGACGATCATGTTAGGTAAATTTAATAACTTTTTTTAGGACAGTACATTCGAATAAAAAAAATGTCATGATTTCAAATTCAAATGTCATTATTTATTAATACATGTTAATAACGGATATTTAAATATGGATAAAAAACGTAAATATGTATTATATTTATGAAAACTATAAATATATAGTCTTATTAATTGGGATATTTAACATATTTTACGGAATGTTCACAGTGACAACGTTATAATATTCAGTTATGTTTCATAGTTGACAGCTTGGCACACTGCTAAAAAAATGAATTAGAAAATTAAATAGATAATAAGTAAGAGAGAGAAAGAGTGAGTTCAGATCTTAAAAAATCTGCATTCATTTGATCAAACAAAGAAATCTGTAATGTTTTCGATATCAGAGTTATATCTTTGATGTAGCCACATTTTCACATCCTAGCAACTCAAGAACTATGAAAGAAGTCAAATCTTGATAAATTATAATTAATTTCTCTAAAACGGTTTACGGAATCTTTCACAAATTCTTTTTTCATCCCCACAAACCAGAAAAAAAATCGGATCAAAAAAGTTCAATAAATGATTATTGATTATGCGAATTTCGATAATTCTCTGAGTGCTGACATATCGAAAAATCTCTCTTTTTCTTTACCTCCAATAACACCATGCAAATGACTTGAAGCGTAATTTCATATTAAGTCAAAAATTGAATAATTACTATTAGGTTGGTGCAAAAATAATTGAGGTTTTTATCATTTTAAGTTTGGCGGCGATTTTTCTAGTTACCGTTATCTTTTATTAAATCATGTGATACATCATTGTAAACAACGAAATTAGTACTACTGATTTCAGTTTTTGTCTATTGTTTTCATTCTTTAGTATTGTTGGATATAACTTCTTAAATTAGTCATTAGTCTACGAGACAACTTGTAGTTGGCAGTGAATGGGTTAAAGAGACTGAAATAGATTTTTAGATGTAGATAATATACCTGAATTCAAATTCTAACATCTGACATATGTCATTAAGTAAGAAAATATTATTTCAAGTCTTGAATTTATTCAGAGTTCAACAATATTCAAAAAAATTAAAATAAAAAAAATACAGTGCTAAACTGATTTGTCTATAATATAAAAATATATATATTGTATGATTATGAAAAGAAAATTGTTGACAATTTTTATTTATTTTTTAACCCTTCGAATATTTTGAAAAAATAACAAAAATCGGTTTAAATATAATATTTAACTACATTTTACATGCAATAATTAATAAAAAATTGATAACAAGAGATGTATACCAAAAACGAAAGTAAATTTATTGTCGCAAGACTCATAAATAACAATTAACTAGCGCTTTATATGTCAAACAGAATATTTCGAATTGTGACCTACATATTTTCGTCTATAGAAACATTTCATTCAAATTACTATAGTTTCACGATACAATCAATAACACGACAAAAATATCATAAACATACAAAACTATGACATTTCAAGTGAACAGAAACGACGCAAAACAGAAGTCACTTCGAAATCGAATATCTAAACAACGGGTTTCAATTATAAAGTAGAACTGACAAATTAAAGCCACGTTTATATGATTCATATTTTTTTTCATAAAAAGGCGAATTTCGTAATGTCCGTTACAATTACCTTATATAAATATAAACACCTGCGGTGAAAAAACTGCAACACACCTATTTTAATATTGCAAATGAAATTTGTTCGTCGTGAGAGACGGTTTTGAATTTGTTTTCGTTTCAAAAGTAAACATTTGATAATAAACTGTTTCTTGCTTCTATTTAAATTATTTTAGTTGTTTCGTCATAGTACAGTTTATGGGACTGTGGACGAATTTGCTTTCACAAATGAATTATTTTCGCATCTCATAAACAATAGCAAAATTTCTTATCAGAATATTTCTATAAATGATAATTGATCTCATTTTTTATACTTAGATGTCCATACCATCACTCTCTGAGCGCAAGAGTATATAAAAATCTCGAAATACTCATAAACAACAATCAACAACAAATGTTTAAAGATGTTTAATCAGAAAAGAAAATACGGTGTATACAAACAAGTTCCTGGTTTCAGAAAAAAGTCCAATAAAAGATAATTGATCATTTTTAAAAAAATAGTCGATAACCAGTTATTGAACATTTTTGATTCGAAAAATTGTTTGTGGTTTGTAACGTGAAAACATTTGTGGTAGTTAATTTAGCCACAGTGCCAGATATTAGATGTACAAATTGATTCAGTGATTTTTTTATAGAAAATAAATGTTCATTTATGGAAAAATGGAACGCATTTCAATCCTTAAAATATCCCCCATTATCTTGTATGACTTTGATCCATCTGTACACTACACCATTAATGTCTCATTTACACCAAAAAATTTTTTTTGTGTAAATATTTACTTTCAGAGTCGATGTCGATGGTTCGCACCACATAATCGATGATTTTCAGTGCTTAGAATTGTCGTACAAAACTTATTTTTCATCTCTGGTAATGATTTTATACAAAAAGTCGTTCCTTTTAAACCTTGTGAGCTAGGACGTAACTGTATCGCATCTTCTTTCTTTGTTTTCCGAGCTGAGCTTATGTGGAATCCATCGGACTAGCTTATGAATTTTTCCCATCCGATGTAGATGATAGGAAAATTGCTTGCTAAGTAACTCTGACTAGTTGAGCGAGTTCTTGTTTAGTCTGAGCGAAGTTTTCACTTAACATCTACTCAAGCTCATCGTTTTCAATTTTTTTCAGTTATCTAGGATGTTCTCAACTGGAAAGATCAAAATTACTACTTCGAAACTTTTAAAACCATCGTGGGGCACTACCCCCTAATAGCCTCGCTTGTATCGTATATATTCGTTCAATATCGTTATATATATATATATATATACATATATATATATATATATATATATATATATATATATATATATATATATATATATATACATAAACGTTTACAGTGTTCTGTTTGCAATTAAAATTTACGAAAACAATTTATCGCAATTTAACAATCAAACTACGTTATTCTTTATATACTTGGCATCTTCTTAAGCTATAATTTACATCTCGCCGACATTTTTATACTACCATGCTAATAATTTAGCTGTGATGAGCACAATAAAATTTTTTTACCGAAAAAAAGCGATACTGAACTTAATGAGTACTAGAAGAATTCAATAGTTGATTGTAAACATTTTATAAATTCAGTGATGAGTTATGTATTTCATATTCAGTACTAGACTTCCACATCGAAAATATGAAAGAACGGTGACGTGTAGATCATAAGGTCAACGTCAGCTGTGTATGCCTTTTAACTGTACACATAATAATGAGAAGAAATTGTATAAAAAAACTGTTAAATCTGAAATATTGTGTATTCTGGAATAGTTGTATAAGTAGAAATTTAATGTAAAAAATTATGAGCAGATTTAATATAAAAATGTTTTATATTTTTGAATTTAAAATTATAATGGAAATCAGTTAATGAACTTGACGTTTTATAGAAATGAATGTCATAGAGTATACTTCAATCATAACTCATACCACATAATTATAGACTGACAAAATTTTAGCTACGAAGCATATATTCTTTACGTCTGAAATCACCTTCGAACCAATGATTCATACTGGCTAGACAACTTTATACAAATACATGATATCAGAACACATCGATAATATTTCAAACAAACAGACTTATAAAACGGCTGGAAAGCATGTGTATAATTTTTATACAATAACAAAATAATCATATTAACATATAAGTTGAAATTCAATTTAATTCATTTATTGTGAAATACGGATGTTTGTTCATAAATAGAATTCATAAAATTCGAAATATTTCCAATCTCTTCTCAATTTCAAACATTTTTTTTTGGTTATTTTCAAGGGCAAAAAACACATTCTAAAACACAAAACGACCTATACATATATGTTTTTATTTTATAACTGTTGCTACTCTGTTCAGTGTTTTCTTGTGAGTTTGGATTTAATTTTTTGTCTTGTTCCACGTTTGTTTATATTAACGAACAGATTTCACACGAATGTAAACAGTAGGACATTGCCAAATTTTTTTATTTATTTCCAAGGAAACAAATTGTCAATCTGTTGACTATTTAGATTTTCTAGTTTCCATCTGTATTTTTTTTAAAGATGTGCACTTTATGTTAATGTTGTGTTATAATACTGTTTTCATTTTTTAAAAAATAATTGATTAATTTTAGCTGTTTTAGATGTCTTGAAAAAGTGAACAACCATTTCAATAGTTATATTAACTAACATAAATGAAGACATGTAGGTGGAAACTTAAAAATATATAATACATTAAATTAAATACATAATTTATATCCGAAAACACAAGCAAAATAAAATAACTTAATGGGAAGAAATCAATAAAAATAAGTTGTATCGTTATCCTAATGGTCTTAGTCCTTTTAGATCATCTGAATTTCTCGACTACTAGTTTCAGCATGCGTATCATCTTCAGATTATTTTAGATAACTAGATAAAGAGTCGTTCAAGTGTACCTGAAGATGGTATAAGTACCAAAACTAATAATGAGAACCGAAACTCTACGATCTAAAAGAATGAAGGGCATCAGGCCAACACATCAACGGAATCCCAAATACAAAAATATACAATTAAATTTTTAAATTATTGTTTTTTAAATGATTTTACTGAATTACGAATATATTTAAATTCAACGAAGTAATGTGTTTCAAATGACGATTGCATATTTTATTCATATTCTATTTTTAATTTATAAACTATGTTCTTTACAGTCAACCTTTCGCTGAAAAAGCGGGATAATTTACTTTTCATATCTTCAGTTTTATACAGTAATCACAACTATTATTATCCAAGTAGTTTTTATAATCGTTGTATAATTGACTCTGATAACCAGTATTTCTGAGAAAACGAAATTTACTTAATAATAAATAAGATAATTTTCTACGTTTCCATTATTCTCAGTAAACACAAAAAACCAATAATCATACATGTATACACTCTTCATATATATATATATATATATATATATATATATATATATATATATATATATATATATATATCACTAATTCGATAATTACAATTAATCAACACCTAATTGCATA
Organism: Acanthacorydalis orientalis; assembly: GCA_034766995.1. Classification (NCBI taxonomy): domain Eukaryota; kingdom Metazoa; phylum Arthropoda; class Insecta; order Megaloptera; family Corydalidae; genus Acanthacorydalis; species Acanthacorydalis orientalis. The sequence goes on along the minus strand of CM068315.1, from coordinate 44,703,750 downwards.
GAAATTATTGAATTTGATGCAATAATTGAATGTTCGTCAATGCTCATCAAACTGGTCTATTCTATTACACTTATATATATATACACATATTAATAAAATATACAAAAATAATTAAATCATTTATATACAGATGAGTCTAATTCGCAAATTTAAAAAAATTAATTTTAGTAAAATTGATTTTTATAAACCAAGGGGATCAGCTCCCTACTCGCTATGCTCACCGATCCCCGAAGGGATTCGTCTCCACTCGCTCTCATTAAGTGATAACAATTTTGAAATGAAAAATGAAAAACAAAATAAATATATTGTGTAATGAAATTTATTATTTGATTTTAAATAAAACCGCGAAAATTTTGAAACCGAATAGAAAACTTCTTGTGAACTTAAACTTCTGTGTAGACGATATTCGTCATTGATTTGTGTTTTCTGTACACTGAAACTTGATACCCTGCTTATAGGTACATCTGGAGAGACCAACATACAACTGGTCGTGCCCGAATACTGTTTCATTGGAATCGACGAACATGACGATTCGTGAAAGATCGGGAATGAAAATGGTTAACGTGCTATTCGTAGAGTGTAGCGGGGGGATCGGAGTTGTGAGTAGGTGGTCTACATTGAAAAAATGTTGTTTTATGGAAATTTTACGATGGATTTATGTTTTTTATATATAGAAAGGTAATTTATAAATCTATATCGGATTGACTCAACTTTTTTTATACATTTTATAATATTATTTTAAAAATAATTTTGGTGTAGTAGTTTTTATATTTTACGGGTATGATTTTTACTGAAAATAATACAAATTTTGTTAAATAATGTAAACTGTATCGAAATAATCGATAAATAAGATGAATAGTTATTTTACAGATAGTAAAATTTCATTTTTAATTCCTGTTCCATTCAGAAGAGTTTTGGCATTATGCCCAAATTTGCTTTCACAAAAAAAATTAGCACTTCCTCCAAAACATACAATTAGGTTGATTTTATTCGTGGGAATTCTCGAGTTCCATTGGCTTAACTGCTACATGCAATCACATCTGGGGAGAGAGTTGGGGGAGAGGAAAGTAAAAGCTATTCTATTTGGTGAAAACCTCAATCCAAGAACCACACAAATTTCAATTGTGAGTCTCTATACATATGGAACCTCTATGCAGCCACTCATGGGAGAACCAAGTGTCATCCGGTTATACAAGGAGGGATCATATACTTTTTTATATAGTTTTTACGGAGTGAGCATTCATTTATGAAAACAATGTTAAAACAGTGGAAGAGATCCGAAAATGCATTACGATTTTATTAACTCAAAGCCGCCATCTTTTTTAAACAATTCATCAGATGCCCGACAGACGGAACAAAGTTATACAAAATAATGAGAGATATTTTGGGAATTAAAATGTACTCTATTTTTAGGTAAAGATTCATTTTCTATAAAAGGCACTAAATTAATTTATACACCCAATAATTCATTTTTGATCCTACAAACTACAAAAATCTTTGTTTATCAAAAATATCCAATGAATTATTATTGACGATTTTTGATTAGAACATTTTTTGCGGTTTGTGGGATGAAAAAAAATCATTTGTGAAAGTGGATTTAGCCAGTGTCACAACTGTATCGAGCCTATGAATACATTACTAGACGTTTACTAAAAATGGTAAACGTTTTAAATGCAGTGATGGTAAATCTGAAATTCAAATTTAAATTTAAGACTTAATATAATCAAGTTTTGAATCCACATGAAAGTAGTGCAGCAATGACGAAATACGAAATAAGTAATAATTATTATAATTTTATAAAAGAAAACGCTAGAATTGTACTTAATTAAATTAACTATAAGTACTGTAAATATTCATGACGCACATGTTCTGAAATGTTTTGAAAACAATAAATCAATGTTAGAAATTACAAACATATCATTCACATTTGCGTCATTTGAAATGTTTCTATTTGACATTAGTAAGTATACTTTCATTGATTTGCATGACAGTTATTAACTTTCAATAAATAAATTAAACGTGGATGTATCCATGAATACATACATATATATATATATATATATATATATATATATATATATATATATATATATATATATATATATACATGTATGTATGTATATATCTTTTATATACGGATACACTTCTCTATTATTTATATATATTATTGAAGATTGCGGATATTTATTGCATAATTAACTGTCAAACAGGTAATATAATTAGCATTATAAATAAAAAGTTGTGTACACGTTTTTCAAGGTTTCTGGTGTCAAACCATGATAATATTATCGAATCAACTTTCTGACAAATCTTTACATGTGTATTGAACAATATATTATTTTTAAACGCATTAATACCTTTTTGAATCGTTAACTATGTGCATACAAGCATTAAAAACAAATTGAATTGATTTTTCTGTCGCCCCATAAACCACAACAGTTATTGTAATAAAAAATATTCAATAAATGATTATTGATCGTTATTGATTTTTACTTAAGCACAATTCAATGGAGATGTCATCATCCTAGGAATGTTAAAGCAATTTTTTTCTTAATTATGGACAATTATGTTAACTCTGCTAAATTATTCTATTATTGCAGAGACAGTGAATTTTTCAATCAAAAATATGAATTTATACAAATTAAAACTAAAATTGTTCACCCGGACTGTAGGAAAACTGGTTATTCTATTTATTCTGAAATTTATCTAACTACCCACTCGACATGAAAAATTACTATAACTGAACAAAAATCGTTGGCCAGAGAAATGACCAGATTTCAATTACACGAGTTATGAGTCTTTGTACTAAACCCACCATAGTGAGAACTTCAAGTCTGTCTTAACTTGAAGCTTAGAAGGTTTTCATGGCTTTGAAGTTGGTTGAAACTCAACATTTCAAACTGTGCTCGTTGCATAATAGATGAGTTCACAATTTTACTGTTTGTTCAATTAGGTTACTTTTTTAATTCTTTTTTACAGTCTAATTTTAAATTATTATATTACGAACATCGGATTATTTACATGGTGATTAATAATATCAAATTCAAATAAAGTAACAAATTGTGTTATTCTAATATTATAACATAACACTTTAATATAAAAAAGAGTGAGAGTGGTATTTGAAGATACTTATTTTTTAGATTATGACTCTCGTCAAACCAAATAAAATGTTTTTATTTCCTAGAAATCCACAATGGCAGACAAAAGGTTAACACAAGAAATGAAAAGACATTGATGATATATTCACGGCATATAGTAATTTAGAAATTGGCAACTTTCTAAATATTACAAGATCTTTTGTACACAAAATTCGGATAAGATTAGAAGCTTCTGGTGGGGTTGTTTCAACTGTATAAAAAAAAAAAAAAAACATTCTAAACGTTTGTACACCATACGGACGTTTTTTTTTATTAAATTACCAAATACATATACCACCTATATATATATATATATATATATATATATATATATATATATATATATATATATATATATATATATATATATATATATGTATATATATATATATAAAATGTTCTAATGAATATAGGTTATGGTATGGAGTGTTTTGGCACTTTTAAGAGCTGATACTAGTCGAACCGGGTATGCTTCTAGTAAAGACGAACTTTCATATTAAAGCTATGCTATTCAAGCTCTGCAAGCCTCAAATCAAGACACACCTTTATGGTAGTTTTACACGAACGTTTTTTAAACTACGAAATATAGATCCAAATCTAGAAACAAATCAGTCAATACATACATTCTCTATATGACTGGATATATGGACTTTACATGAACCTAAAAACGGTGTTTCTCATTGTAGAGACACATTTTGTATTGCATGAAACCACTTTAATGGATCTAAATCACCCAATTAGTATTTTTTGATCATTAATAAATCAAATAATATAAAAATAAATGCGTTGTTTAAAAATATATTTCTTTCTTAGAAACTTATCTTCTTAACTATCAAAAAATTGACTGAAATAGTTCACATAATTTTCAACAAAATATCAAGTTTAAACCACCATTTGTTAAACTATAGTGTTCTATTTAATAATAGAAATATTTACTACGATAAAAATACTATTTTCAGTAGAGATAAACAATGAAATTAGATCAAAAAGTGTATTATGGGTGTTTTTCGATTCTAAGATACAAAATCAAAAGATACATTTTTATCAATAAATGATTTTATTTAATAAATAAAATGCATTTTTCTTAGATCTACATAATTATTTTTTTAAACTTTCAATTATTTGCCCATTTTTGTATAGACATTATTTTATGGAACAAAAAATATCGATTTTTAAAAATGAAAAGTTCTACATTTTTTATAAAGGCACAAAGTATATTTAAATCTGAAGTCAAAGAATCAATATTTGTTTTAAAATAAATTCCAATATTTTGCACTAATATCCATAATTTTTAATTATCTCCTCACTCTATATAATAAATTAATGTATAAATCTAAACCTATGTTCGTATCTTAAACGGAAACATATGATACAAAAATTATGTATGATAAATAAAAAACACATAATTACATCGAAACTCTTTTATAAACAAATGTCGACAATGAGTTCTGCTTAAAGAACAATGCTCACTCTTTAATTGTACAAGAAATTATACACACGTGGATAAAAAAAAACTTGATTATTTTCACACATGCTATTAAAATCAACTTCATTACATTTCATGTCATATGAAACAATATCAAGTATATAGGAAGTAAAATCAGGCATATATTTTATTTTATTTTATAAGTTAATTAGAAACATTTTTTTATATTTAATTTAACACAGACGGTCATTTTTCACTTGAAATTAAAATGGAAAACATATTAAACATTTTTAATTGATTTGTACAATTTTTTTTAAGTTTTAATAAATAATTGTTACTCAAACAAATTTCATATAGAATAAATATACATACATTTTAAATATATCATTACTAATATTCTAATAATCTCTCCGATACAGAAATAAATATTTTTAAATTATAGTGTTTTGTGAAGAAAGGACTACATGATGAGTCAATTTTAATTATATGTTAATAAGACCGTAATAATTAGCATGTAATGAAATACAATAAGTTCCTCATCGTTCACAAATGAAACCTGTTAAGTTTACAACGTACTGATTATAATTCAACATGAGATTTATACTCACTAGAGTCAATTTCAAATCAAAATATTGTAATATTTTCAGTAATTTTGAAAAAATCCATATTTATGACCTGAAAACAACTACATGTATGTAACATTTACAAAAAAAAAAATATTTCTCGTTACCATAGACTTTGTTCTGCGGACAAAGAAACGAGAAATGTGGGTTTTTATTATATAGAAGAAGACAGATAGATAAATTACAATAAAATCTAAACTGAAAATATTTAAAACTACATACAGATGAAAAAAATAAGTTATATTTGTCAGATTATATTAGATATTTTTTACATAATAAATATTTTTATATTTATTTTTTTTAAAAGTAATATCAACAAACTATAAAAAACAGAAATTATTTTAGATATAAAAGTGACAATCAAAATTATACAACTTCTAATTTAAAAATTTAATATTATAATTATATATATATATACATACATACATTCATACATATATATATATATATATATATATATATATATGTGTGTGTGTGTGTGTGTATGTATGAATGTATGTATGTATATATAAAACAAACATTTGAAACAAAACATTAAACTATAAACTCAGTTGCATGAATTGTTCACAATTTGTCTAACCAATTATTTTAATTAGTTTTAACAAGAAACGTAGTTTTACTCATCTATATCCTTCCTTAGATTTCGAACATTATTCTCATGTTTACAGTTTGTATGTCCATTTATTACGTATATAACTTGTAAACAGAATATAATTTTAGAACTATGACTAAATTAATTTTCACAAATAAAGTTTTTACTCATCCCACAAACCAAAATAAAAACTTTTGATTAATCTTAATTGATTATTACATTTTTGATTGTTGTTTATGCACATTTCGATAACAATTCAATCATTCTCAAAGAGCTAAGATAGAAAAATATCTTGCATCTTATGATTTATATGACTTTTCAGTCCATTAGCGCTTTAAGAATGATAGTATCGCCGTCAAAATGCACATAAGCAATAATCATCAATCAATTAGAGAACAATTTTAAACATGAAAATGTCATGGTCTGTGGGGTGATTAAAAAAATAATTTTTGAAAGCACGATTTATACTTTTTTCCTTTTTCAGGGACGTTTTTATAAAAATGATCAAAAAAATCTGAACAGGTGATTCAATCAACGGTCATAACTCAATGAATTTATTAAAAATATAATTGTTTAACGCCTAGACTAATTACAACAGGTATTAAGAAATGTTTCTATAAAGGATATGAAGAAATTATTACTGTTTGCATTTTTAACACATATGAATACATATTTATACCTTATATGGTATATTAAGTAATATTAGATAAGTAGGTCGTAGCTTTTTAAATGTTTTTAGTTACATGTGTTTGCTTTTCTGTATTATTTTAGAGAATGAAAATAATAACAAGAGGAAAAATCAATCTCAATGTGACATATCAAGCGAGTAAGGAAGTGATTAAGAACTACGACATGTTTAGATTCCAAAAACTCGAGAAAGACAATGGATTTCGTCCACGACATAGACAAAAACAACCAACTACCTTGTTCTAGATATTTTATCTAAACTTTTTAAAATCTTACCAATAAACGCATCAACATTTTCAAGTAATATATTTAATTTATAATTGTTATCTCAGATACAAAATGTTTAAATGGAAAAAGATTTTTATATTACTTTGAAACAGATCGTTTATAAATAATGAGAGTTAAAAAGCTCTATATTTAAATAAAATTCGGCTATAAACAACAGTTACAAGAGAAACTATTATTAAGACTGTAGCGAAGCGATGAGGGGAAAATATAGTAAAGAAATCAAACTTTATTAAATTAGTTGCTTCAATCGTTGATACTACAGCATTATTCTTCAGGTGATTATGAAAATTCCAACCTGTTTGCGTTGATTGGGTTTCACCACTTAAAGTCCGCTATCCATTTCAGTGAATGATTATTTGAGGTTTTAGGGTGCGTCGATAACTATGAAAATATCACCCGACAATGTCAGCGAGAAATGTAGGATATGAAATGTGTAAATCGATCTAATGTTTTTGAATAGACGACTTGTATTTGAAATAGACGAAGTAATAGAGGCGAGCGACTACAAATGAGTCAAATAACTAATAATACAGAGGAAGTGTCACAAGCCTGACAAAGTGTATCCATCTGTCAATCCTAAAATGGCGGATATGAGTCAGTGGGTTACGGCAAACATCTATACCGTCTAGTGGTATAAATGTTTACATTTACATAAATCCTTCCAATAACTCATATAAATCCTTCAAACTTCTGTTTATTGTTAATATTTAATATATCTATTTTTACATGGGTCTCGCGTTTTTTTTAAAAAAAATTAAAAATGTATTAAAAAACTATTACAAAAACTAATAAGTCAAAGGATATGACTCGAAATGTTATCAGTTTTAACAACCATTTGAATGCTAATAGTTAATTATTTTTTTACACAATACTAATAACATATTGAACTTCCTTTATTACTAATAAAATCAAAAGTTTTTACAAAAAAAAATAACTATATTTTAGGTTTTTACGCTGACGCTGTCCGCTCTTTTCTGAAAAAAATATAACCATCATCATTCACCATTCACTAAAAATATAACCATCATTCACCCTATTCTCCGAAATTCACCCCGTACGACTTCTTTCTCTTCCCAAACTTGAAAATTTGACTTGGTGAGAAGAAATTCTCGTCGAATGAAAAATGTATCGCCGCCAATAATACGTATTTTGAAGACTTGCTAGAATAAGTGTATAGCCCTCAATGGAGACTATGTTGACAAATAAAATCGATTTTTTCCAAAAAAACAGTATTTAACTTGCATTTTTACAATACTTATCAAACGACCCTCGTATATATGTGTATATATATATATATATATATATATATATATATATATATATATAAGTTAATATTGTACTGTATAAATATCGTAAAGTGTATCAGTATAACATTTATAATAGCAATAAAAAAGTAAATATGTATAAATCTGTCGTTCTTGCACTTATGAATTGTAAATTTCTCACATTTTCCGGTCTAGTTTTCGGTTCGTGTGTAGTTTTTAAGCATATATGTAAATGGAATCTGTGGAGCGCATCTATTTAAAAACAAATTGTGAATATGCTCCAAAAAAAATGTACCACGAGATGAATCTATTAATTTTAATAATACATTCAATCACATCTCTACAAACATTTCTTATAAACAACATATCAATGAAAATATGTTAGATAATAAGTTATTTTGACAGACATGTAAGAGATCAATTGCCGAACACAAATAAATCACGGTCATCGGTTCGTTTAATTAAACAAGTAACAAAAATGTACAGAATGTACTTTGTGACTACCTATAAACATTTACACTTGGTATAAAGTCCGGGTTCAAGGTCATTTGTAAAAGAGAACATAACTGAACAGATAATTGATGCATTTATTCTTGCATGAACAGTGAGAGCAGGATGTAATGATCGAATTGTAGACGGGCAATGTGTTTTTTTTCTATTTCTATATTTGAATCAATCGCACGTCTTAGGTGCAAAATGTACAATTTCTACGCTTTCTCTAGCAATTGACTTTAATAAGAAACAGTTTCTATAACAGCTGAAGTAAAATATAGTTCCGGTTACAAATAAATATTTAATATATGCGAGCAGGTACAGAATATTGAATTCGGTATCGTGCAACTCGGTCACTAATACATTTTCAAGTACGGTTTACTCTATAAATTTTTTTTCTGTACTATTTAGTTTTTAATTTCAACACTTAACGACTAACAGTTTTTAAATCCGAAAAAGTATAATGTATCATTCAGGTGTATGACTTACAGACAGTTTAATTTGAAATGAATTCAGAAAAAAAGCCGTAAAGCAGAACAGACAACCAGTACATCATTTTCTGTCTAGAATTGATTATTGGAGATAAAGTAATTTTATTCAATGTAAATGAATCACATTGTTTGAAGTTCTGTTAAAGTGAATCGTTGACTGCATTAATAACGTTTTTATGATGTTTTTATAGACCTGTAATAAGATATATTCGAAGAAGATCACGAAACAGTATAACAGAATTTGATATATAGTTGAAATGTTTTTTTTTTTTACTTCGTTAGACAACTCGATACAGTTGTTCATAGCAGAAATAAATCGATTATTAAGTAATGTTTATGAATTATTACATTTTTTTTAAGAGAGAACAAGACAGGACTAGAAGTTAATTTTTCACTTACTACACAAACTGAATTTTTCTTCTATTCAAAAACGTTTAATAAACGATTATTGATCATTTTTTGTTTGATGCTTATACGGATTTCGACTCTCTAGAGATGATACAATTAATTAAAATAATTGCAATTAGTAAAATAGAATAATGGCCATTAATTAAAATGTAGCTGTGCTGCATTTATATTGGATTTGGTGCAATTACTGAATATCCGTATATATTGAACAATTCGTTTAATTTTATTACATATACACACATTTTAATATATATATATATATATATATATATATATATATATATATATATATATATATACATACAAATATATATAGAACTATTTAAATTGCTTACAGCCAGAGTTGTCTAACGTACAGATTAAAAGAAATATTGAAATATACATTTTTTTATAAATAATAATTCTATATTGAATTGGTTTACATTTCTGTTATACATTTCATTGCATTATTTGAAAAATAATTTTGACGCAGTAGGTTTCATATTTTGTCGCCATAATTTTTAGAAAAAATAGTAGATTTCGTAAAATAATGTTGAAATTATCGATATAATCGATGAGGAAATGAATGAGCAGCTATTTTTTTACAATTTTTCAAATTAAAAGGTTAAATGTCCAATTTTTTGTTTCAGTTTTATTTACATTATAGTTGTTACACTGTTACTAAATTCACTTGTTGCTTAAAAGCATTTGGCGATGTTATCATCCACAGAACGCTACAGTAGAGATTTTTTACACTTTAGTGCTCTGAGGATAATGGCATCGCTATTAAAATGCATATAACCAACAACCAAAAACGATCAATAAGCATTAATTAAACATTTTTGAACAGCACTTTTTTATGATCTGCAGAATAAGTAGAAATTTTATTTGTGAAAGTGAATTTAGCCACAATACCAAAAATATATTGTGAATAGAAAGGATATATAGGTTTTTATTTGAAAAGATTTTTAAAGAAATGACATTAATGATAAATCATATTATAAATTTTAAGTTTTTAAAATAAAATTTATACAAAAATGTGATTTAAATAAAAAACAATAAAAATTTACAAAGAATAATTCAGTATACATTCTGTGAAACAAACAAAAAATATTTTTTCAATTTATAAACGTTACAACCTACAACAACTCAAAGATCTAATGAACTTAAAACATAGTGTCTTAAATTAAATTTTATCGAAGTATTCGAACAATCGTAACATAAATCTAAATTTATACTGAGAGTCTTTATAGAAACGTAAACAAAAATATATACGGATCAATGGATTTAAAGAACAAACAGTAACAAAACCACAACACACTCATCGATATCTTTAATACCCTTTATATAGTTTACATTCCGCATATTTTCCAGTGCCTGGTTAACATTTTTTGAATGCGATGCGGACCAGAATAGTATCGGAAAAAACATACGCCCACCATATTTCGCAAAAATATAAAATTAACACGCTGTCCACGAACTATTTTAAGCACTGAAGATATTTTCACTACACATGTTTAAAATTAACTCAAGTAGATTTCCAGTATATATGATATATATATATATATATATATATATATATATATATATATATATATATATATATATATTTATATATATAGTGATTCAATTTAAGCTTCCACATGAAACTATTAAAAAAAATCGTAAAAATGAAAAATCATTTATTTTTAATACTTTCATGTTCAAGCCTAAATTGTATCAACCTGATGGCGTGTTATAGGAGCCTAAGCAAATTTGAATTAGGGGGCTCCATGTACAGTGTTGTACTAAAGTAACGAGTTTATAAAAGATTGATTTCCCCCTATATATATATATATATATATATATATATATATATATATATATATATATATATATATATATACATATATATATGAGGGTAGTGCCAAATATTCTCGACCTTAATAGGAAGGAATGAAAATAAAGAACAGGAATTAGTATTTTTCTATATAATCCCCTTTAACTTCGATACATTTTTACATCGATTAATTAGAAATTCTACACCCTTATAAAAGTAACTGTTTTCGTATTAAAGTGGTCAGTTACCGTTATTTTCAGCTCATTGTCATCATTAAAACGCTGCCTACGTAAATATTTTTTCAAATTACCAAAAAGGTAATAATCGCTAGGCGGATTTATATTGGACTATGCGACTAAATCGCAAAGAAGTTCCCATGAAAATTCAGAAAAAAATTGATGGAAGGTAAAATCTTTGCATATAAAGCGGCAAAGTTATGCTCGTGAAATGGAAAGATAAAAAGACATCTGTCTTCTTTCTACTGTACATAACACAAAAATGCAAGCAACTAAAAAAAACTGACAAAGGTGGAAATATTATAACAAAACCCAATTAGTTGTAGACTATAATAACACAATGGGAGGTGTTGCTCGGCTGGATCAACACCTTCATGACTATTCAACAATTAGAGAGAGGGGAAAGAAGTACTATAACAAGGTATTCTTCTATATTTTGTACATTTCTGTGTGGAATGCGTTTGTACTACATCAGAAAAATGGAAACCTAAAAAAAAATTTGAAACTCTGCAAAACCCTAATTGAGAAGATTATAGAAACATTTCACACGAGCAAGATGAACTCCGAAGAGTAACTGGTGAGATAGAGCCCCAGTTGTACAGGGTTGTTATTAAAAAAATTTAACAAAAGAATGGTTACTTGTAATAAAGCACGAGGCGGTTATTTACACAATATTATTTTTTATTTAAAAATGGCATACCACCAACTATTATTTACAACAAATAAACTTGACATTTTAGCGCAAATTCTATGTTTTATTTCAAATTAAAAAATTGCATCCTTATAGGAAAACCCTATATATATATATATATATATATATATATATATATATATATATATATATATATATATATATATATGCATATGTATAGTGATGAAATAACGCAGACAAACGATACAACTGAATCTCAAAACATTTAAAAGTCGTTGTTCGTAATTTTAAAGGTTAAACATATTTCTTCGATCTGAAATTCGATATTGCGGCGCGAGAGATTTACTTAATGTTATCAAACTGAAAAGTTCAGTCCGGATTAATTTTCAAGAAAGTTACACTCATTCGCTTTTAATACAAACAAAATCGATTCGTTTTTTTTATAATTAGATTATTGTGGTGGTTGAAACATAAAACGTTTATTTTTTACAACGCTTCAATTTAAAAACGAAATACTTGTTCTTCTCGGATCATCAAATATGCATTATTAATAAACTGAATTTTGCTCGATGCTTTGAAAAAAACAATATTTTAAACTGAAAGGCCTGTCTTAAAAAACGACGAGTGATTTTTAAAATGTTATTAAGTGGTAAAATGATATTTTTATTTTCTTTGTTGAATATTATATTATTATTTTAAATCATGTAACTCTGTCTACACAAATTAAACGCGATTATATGTTCACAATTCTAAAAAAATATGAGATTCAATGAAGTTCCTTAGCAGCTTCAAGTATTACCATGTACAATTTTGATTTTTTATATAAGAAAATATATTTTACTACTTTTTATATTCGAGAATTATAAAAAAAATATTAATTTCTAATCAAAAGATTATTTTATAAAATTTTGAAAAATATAATAACAAAAGAACAAAACTGAGTGATCTAAAATACCTCTTCGGTACGAAAAGGCTAACACTCGAAATATATAAACCATTTTTAAACATATTTTATACATTTTCAGCTAGAAAGAAGTTTAAAATTAATAACTACATACAAAAAAGAGAATAAACTGAAGTAGTTGTTATTGTTGATATTAGAACCATGAAATAAACGAAGCAATGAGAATAAGGAAGAACTTAGGGCTTAGATAGATAAACAGGAACGGTGCTTTAGAGTTAAAAACCGATATTATTTTTTCACGACTATTAAAAAAACTAAGCCATCAACCCACAGTCAACGAAAAACACAAATTTCACACAAAAATCTTATTTTAATTTATTATAAAATTATATCACAAATTTACCTATTACTACCTATTAATATAAACTACAATAATATTTCTATACGAAAAATTCATTATAGAAAAAAATATGATAAAAATACTTCAACATAAAAGAATTTAAAAAAATGATTAGATTAAAACAGTCGATTTCCAAGTCGAGCTGTAATTTCAAGCATTTCAAATGCTTAATCAGTACTCAATTTACATGACTGAATCATTGTAATTTGAAAATCAGCGAGCCTCCTTTATAAGGTGGGCTTAAATGAACTGCGCACCTTAGCCACTGTTGGAAACGCCACTGATTAACATATAACGCTCGCCTTGTTTGTTTGTTCGATCAAGGAAGTATAAAAACACACTACTAAATATGTATTGCAGACATAAACTTTTGAAGTACATCGAAGCAGCTCTTAACTAAATGAAAAAGAGTTCGGTATTGAATGTAAGTACGTATCACACATACACACACACACACACACACACACATATATATATATATATATATATATATATATATATATATAATTTATCAGACATATTTCTCACTTCAAATTAAATACAAAACAAAATAATACCATTAGGTTTAAAATTTCAAAATTCTCATTTCACACTTTATCAAAACACAAAAAATTCAATATAAATAACAGTCAGATAGACTGTTCAAATAAATATGAATTAATAAAACGATAACTGTAGTTTAAACAATGCAGATTAGATAACAGTTCTTCAAAGAAACAGGTAGGTACAATTACAATGTATACAACAGACAAAGAATTCCGTGCAATTAATTTTCTGTTTAATCAATCGGTGAGTATAAATTAGTGTCTTCCATTTAAAGAATCATCCATAAAAAGAAATATATGACACAATGGATCAATTGTTACTGTATCGTCTGATATGCATATTTAAATAACATGTCTACACTTGTCATCACTTAAATAGAGTTAAAAACATTTTGAAACAGAATGAAACAGTAGTTTTATGATCAAAATACGAATGTGTAAAAGTTTTCATTTCAAACCCTTAACATACTGGCCGACAGCACTCACCTACGACCGATTTTTCTGCTTCCTATTTGCATTTTTTATACGGTTTTGTTAACGATTCATGTGTTCATGAAAAATAAATATTTATTTACATACATATCTATGTAAATTTTGTTGAAAAATGCAGTATTTACTTTTTAATATTTAAATAGTTTTTTTTATATTAGTCAATTTTTCTTAAATTTTTACATAAAATATTATGTGAAAGTTATTCTTAAAATTATTTATAAAAAAAAAACTCAAAAACCAGTTTCTTATAAAAGATTCCAATAGATTGATGCAATAATTACAAACAGTTTTTAAATAAAATAAGTATACCTTCATAGAAAACTGTACTTTTAATTTATATAGTCTGTCAATGGTCGGTGCCAAGGTACAGAAAAAAAGATTTCGCTGTATGGCACTGATTTCCTTGCCGCTCTAAAATGCACATAAACAATATTAAAAATTAGCAATAATCATTTATTGAACGTTTTTGATCAGAAAAAGATTTTGTGGTTTGTGCGGTGAAAAAGAATTTATTTGTGATTATTAATTTAGCCACAGTGTCAGACCAGTATCGTTAACGACGTCTTCGCATTGGAATATTTCTATCTCATATACAATTTTTACAGTAGTTATTTTCCTATTACTGAATTACAAGCAAAAATGTAAAAAAAATGAAAATAGAGTTCAACATTAATTCATTACATCGTTTGGAAAAAATTACAATTTGAATTTCCAGTATTTTTACACGGATTCTTGTGAAAATAATTCGTATTCTCATATATAATATTGTGCAAATATTTAAAATATACTATCAGTATTTCATACTCTCTGTATGTATAGTTTACAGGGAAAAGTTTTTTATAAAATTTCATAAAAATCACGTCACTAATTAAGAAAAAATAATTACAATCAACTGAAATGAATTCGTTTCAGTCTTTTGAATCATTTCAAGTTCTGTTCTATATTAATGTTTCATGTTCAGGTAAATTTTAAATAACTGTTATCTATAATCTGTCTGGTGGAAAACAGAAACTTGTGATCTAAAATAACGAAGATACACAAGACAAATGACACGATCACAGATATAGAAACAAAAATGTAATTAGGAATATTTTGTTTAAAAAAATTTGAAAATTATGGAAAACTATTTGATTATGAAAGGCGATTTTTCACTTAATGCAAGAAAAAAAGTTAATAGTTTCTAAGGTAGAGGCAAATTCTCATTTCATAAAAAAGAAGAATGCACTGAAAATAACAATTAAAACAAATATTACAATGGTAGAAAAATAATTGCGGTTTGACATTCAAATTCATATACATTTTTTAATAATTGTGGTTTTATGTGGTCCAGAACTGTTGGATAACTAATGCCTAATTTTTGTGCAAGCTCTCGAATTGTTGTGGGTGGTTCTGATTCACCTAACGCCTTCAATTGGTCGTTATGAACTGAAGAATAACGCCCGCGACCTTCTTCATCTTCAAGGCTCTTATCCCCAACACAAAATTTTTGGAACCACTATTGCATCAACGTTCCTTAACAGTATCCACACCAAAATCATCTTTTAGTTTACGAGCAGTTTTTATTGCTTTACTACCCGTTTTGAACTCATACAAAAAATTGCTCTTATTTGTTTCTCTTCCATCTTTCATTCAATAGTCCAAATCGAATCAAAATTAATAATAAAACCAAAGTCGATGTTACCAAAATACAGACCGAAAAATGCACTTTAAAATGATATTAACATGAACAAGATGAAATGACACTTTCATTAAAAAAAAATAAAGTTAGAATTCAGAAAAAAGCGCATTTATTTTCTTATCAGCCTAATATAAAGATGATTAAGGTGCAATACTATACTCAAAAAAGATAAATAAAAAAGAAAACATTTTAAAATAAATAGCAATGTAAAAGATAAAATAAAATGGTTATTAGTATTAGCTATATATATATATATATATATAAAAGTAGAGATTCAAATAAATATCCTTTTTATTTTAACATTAACATATTTATTTTCGTATAGATGAAAATATTTTAATTCAGTATACCAATTAATTAAAAAACATTTCATATAATATTTTAACACATTTTAAAATAATGAATTGATATTTTATAGCGTTTCGAATTACAAACAGTTGTACAAATTGGTTCTCTGACTCAAATAGGAAAGTTGTCAATGAATAAAAAAAGAATGAAGTTCTGATATAAAACAAAATGTTCTGAGCAGCCGTGCAGAAGGAAACGCGTGGGGTCCAAAATACGCTGATATTTTTAAATATTCACCACGGTTCGATGGCCACGGTCAAATTATGTCGTATATCATTTTAAAGGGCCGATCTGTTCCGATTCCGATATTTGATCGTTTCCCGTTCCACGTTTCCATGACCAACGCAATCAAAACACGGCTGGTTGGTGGAAGGTGCTATCGTATTATACTTACAGTGGGGAGGAGCACCAAAAGTACTCAACGTTCGTTCAAGTTCATGTCTGCGACGCGTGCTAGAGCATGTGCAATGACGACACGCTGCTCTAGCAGGCAGCGTGTACGCGAAACATAGTGAACAGGCGCTTGTGTTCGCCGGCAGCGTACACAGATGATATCGATTGGGTAGAAGGTGAAGCACCTTTCGCGGGGCACACGGTTCTTATGTACGTACGTACTACTCCCCTTCGCCGGCGATGTGGCGGAAACAGACTTTGGCCGGGCCAACATGACATTGAATCGCGTGCAACGTGCGTTACAAGTAGGGTTGCCTACACTTCGTCGAATACAGAAACGCATGGCAATGCGAACGTAATTTCACGAAACACACTAACAGAATTTTTTTCGTTCCTTTTATAGCGAACAGCAACTATAAAAGTACCGGATAGTTTATTAATGAAAATTGCGAATGAAATATATACGCACAAAACCCATTCATGGGTTAAATATACTACACACAAACACTCGGATAAATATATCTACAATGCATATCTAATACTCGGATTTACGCATATATATATATATATATATATATATATATATATATATATGTATGTATGTATATGTATGTATATATGTGTGTATATATATATATATATATATATATATGTATATATGTATATATATATATATACATATATATATATATATATATATATATATATATATATATATATATATATATATATATGTACAAATTAATTTCGTGCCCTTTTTTTATAAAAATGGAATACATTTCTATACTCAAAATATCTCCCATTATTTATATAACTTTGCTTCATCTGTCGGGTAACTGACAAATCCCTTATCGAAAAAGACATGGTGGCTTTGAGTCGTTGAAGTCGCAATGCACTTTCAGACCTCTTCGACTGTTTTAACATGTCTACATGTTTTATACGTCACAACACCTTGCCCCAAAGCTGAACAAATCATTCCCACGACTTTAGTAGCATTTTTTTCAACTGGAATGTGAAAAGTATACAATACTTAATATGTTGCTTTACGAACACTATCGTGTTCACTACTGATTTGTGAGGTTATGATAACTGATTGGCCAAGATATACTGTGTTTTTAAATATTAAGTTTGGCATTTTGAAATCCTAAAACGAGGAGAAAATATTTTTATTTAAAACAGAGTTATAATTGATTTAATTTACAGGTACTAAATATTACGTTTTATAATTTATTACTTATAGGTATTAAATATTATTTTATTTAAAAAACCCTAACTAAAGTAAAATTAGCTGAAAATTTGTCAGTGTACAAGTAAACTTACAAACAAAACAGTAAAGAATTTAAAATGGAAAAACCATACTGCATGAAGAGAAAACAACAGATGGTCAACAGAAATTATTGACTGGAAGCCAAGAAATATAAAAAGGTCCGGAGAGACTAATAAATAAGCAGGATAAGGTTATCATAAATTTTATTGGATATTTGTGAAAAAGGGAAGCATTGGATCGTTCAAACTTGAAAATTTTAAAGGAAGCCTTTACTCAGTAATATATTGACAGAGATTAGGAATTATATGTGTATATATATATATATATATATATATATATATATATATATATATATATATGTAATTTATTATGATGTTTATTATTTTTTAATGTGAAACAAAGAAACATGCAATAAAAAAATATATGAAAGTGTTAATGTGAATAAAAATGTAATACTCGTACGCTGTAATTATCTACATTCGAGATTAAATGAAAAGACAGACAGAAAGAAAAAAAAGACGTCGATTTAATAAAATAAACTTTCTAGATAATGATTTATCATAATAATTAGAGATGCTGTATAGAAATGAATCAATTCATAAAAAAGTGAAAATATAAATCCATTTATGTTTTACTTCAAACTTCTTTAATTATCTTTACATATATATAAACAGATGTACACTGAATATACCGAAATAAATGGTCTTAAAAGTCGAAAATTTTAATATAACCTTCGAACAGAGCGTTTCTATTTTCGTTGAGTATAAGATCAATGTCGTCAGTTATTTTCAGATTGTACGCAGGACCAGCACAAGGTTATTTTATGGCCCGAAAGAGAATAGATGGCCTGTGCTATTGTCCGAACATTTTCTCTTATTATAAATAAATAAAATTATAATTAACAAACAGATATGTCGTAACGCATTTAGTTATATCAATTGCATACACAATTGAATGAATTGCAGCCTTAAGATTTATCAAATAATAGACATTCAAATGAATATTCAATATAGGCAGATTTTTCAGGACCTTGATGCTCTGAGGATGATTCATCGCCATGGAAGTGCAAAAGAACAATTAAAAAAGATCAATAATGATTTATTGAATATTGTGTGTATAGTGTTTTGAAAATAACAAAATCACTTTCAAAATGCTCCTAAGCAAAAATTAAAAATTATCAATGACCAATTATTGAACATTTTTGATTAAAAATTTATTTATTTTGTGGAATGAATGAACAATTCATTGTAAAAGTGATTCTTAATTTTTAATTACATAACTCAAATTCGATTTTAAGTACAAAAATAATCTGAATTCTTTCTCCAAATGGACGTTTTTGTCTTACAAAGTTTCATTGCGTTATTCCAGTGCCCAAATTATTAACAAACGAACAAACTAACAATATTCTCCTTTATATGCGAATTAAGAAGAGTTTATATATATATATATATATATATATATATATATATATATATATATATATATATATATACAGTTGTAATTAAAAATATATGCAAAGCTATATGTTCTGATTGAACACCAAACTGTACACCTAAGGGAAAACCTTCATATCTAAGAAAAAGATGTTAATAATAACAGAACGACACACTAGTAACTATAGTCATGAATACAAAATAAGGTTATACAAATTTCATCTATATTTAAAAATTGAATTGTCGAATTTTCATACAAATAACACATATAAAGAAACACTGAATAATCTAATCCGGAACTGATAATAATTAACGAACATTTCTCGCATCTATTATTTCAGTTAAATGCTTTTTTATTTTATTTTCGTTCCATTCTGTTATCGCTGTTGGCGTCTTCGGGTCTCCAATATTATTTTATTTGTCCAGCGGTCATCGCTTCTTCTTTTATAAAACCAGTTCATTACCACTAAAGTTATTTTACTTCTCGATGACACTCGTATCAAATATTTTGTGATACTTTAACCATTAACTAATAATACAAATATTTGTTTGCGTACCAATACATATGACAATATATATATATTTATATATGTATGTGTGTGTGTGTAAATTGTTTCTTGGAGTCCATTAATTCTCTCAATATATACTACAAAATCAATTATTCTGTTTCAAAAATGTTTAACTATTTTTCTTTTTAAAAAAAACGAGAATAATATTCACTACATGTGAATAATTTAGAAATAATGAACAAATGAAATGCATAAATTAGTCTATTCTATGAAGAATTAAAATATAAAAATGTATTTCTACAAAAAAAATTGAGCCAGTGTTATGCAAAGTCTGGAAGTTAGTAAATTATACAATTTGCAATATATATATATATATATATATATATATATATATATATATATATATATATATATATATATAAAAGTGCGAAGAAGTAATACTGTAATCAATATAGGAAAACATCTGAATGAATTTCTTAAAAATATTATCTACACAAGACAAAAACGAATTGTAAAAATAAATAATAAGAGGAAGAAAACTATAGAAAATTAGGAAATATTAAAAAGATTTCAAATATTTTTTTTAACTGCCTTAATACAATCGAAAGCGCTTTATTCGAAATTCTGGAATTTGAAAAACTCTGAAAATCAAACATTTTTTTTAGTAACAATCGAGAGATTTATCCTAAATGGGTCTTGAACCAAAAATCGATTGCTTCGATTTTATATTTTTTGGGCATATTTTTGCAAGGTTTATTAATAGTTAATTTACTGTCGTATGAAGATTTTAAAGAATAATAGACTTCATTTATTTTCGAATTGATTTTTCTAAATCTAAGAAAATTTAAACGATGAGAGGAGTAAAAGAGCCATAATTCAATTTTGAAACTGTAACTAAATCCATATTCATAAATGAATTTTTCACTCACCACCGTAAAAATTTTTTTGATCAAAAATGCTCAGTAATTGATCAATGATCATCGATCCTTTTTTATACACATTTCAAAGGTGATGCCATTATTCTCATCCTCATAACATTAAGCTACAGAAAGATCTGATAAAAATGACTAATAATTAATTACTGAACACTTTTGAACAGAAAAGCAATTTCGTAGGTTTTGTGGCAAGTAAAAAAAACTAATTTGTCAAAATAATGAACGTAATTAACAGTTAATAAAGTTTTTTAAATGTTAAAATGTCAAACTGCGCCCTATTATTTTTTTAAATTTTTCTAATAATTTATTTATTTAATGAAAACCAAAGAGATTTTAACACTATATGACATCTAAATGTGCATCAGAATCAAAACGATCAATGATCAACTATTGAAAAAAATTTTAGGAGAAAAACATATGATTTGTGTGGAAGTAAAAAATTAAGTTGCAAAAGTCAAGTATTCTATTTCGACAATTAAATTCTTTTCTTTAGAATTTGAATTCTTCTTTACGCTTACAATACAACAAAGTTTATTTTTCTGGACAAGAATGTGTTCAATAACATCAAAATTTTTCAATTACTGAACATTTTTAATGGGATTTTTTTTTGTGGTTTGTGGAGTAAAAAGATTTCATTAGTGTAAACAGACTATTCGACATGAGATGTTTTCACAAATAAATTCCACTCATCTCACAAACTACAACTGTTTTCTGATGAAAAAGTCTCAATAATTGATTATTGATCATTTTTGATTCTTCTTCTTCTGTATGCGCATTTCGATGACTATGCCATCATGATCAGAACGTTAAAGTACAGAAAAATATTATATCTTACCTTAGTGCTGTGTGGATGATGACAATAGCTATCGAAATACACATCAACAATGAAAATGACAAAATAAACATTTACTGAACATTTTTCATATATATATATATATATATATATATATATATATATATATATATATATATATATATTGTGTGTGTGTATTTGTGATATTAGTGAAAACATAAAATAAACTGCACTACTGACTGACATTAAACAAAATATGCAATCTTTGAACATTATGAAGATACACAACGTATCTGTTTCACAAAAACTCTGTTCAAATAACTTTCTACGAGGATCATTCAAACTGATTGATTGTTTGAGGTTTTAGGGCGCGCCAGCATCAAGATCAGTCAGATCGATCACCTATGTTGACTGATCAGTAAATTTGACTATAACGAATAATGTCTTAAATATAATGTATATATCTTGATGATGCGTGACAAAATTTGAAATTGTGACTGAAATCAATGTCACAATTTCTGGTTATTACAATGACTTTAGTCTAGCAAAATTCTAACCTTCGACAT
The DNA here is from genome assembly GCA_034766995.1 of Acanthacorydalis orientalis. Taxonomy (NCBI): domain Eukaryota; kingdom Metazoa; phylum Arthropoda; class Insecta; order Megaloptera; family Corydalidae; genus Acanthacorydalis; species Acanthacorydalis orientalis. The sequence continues at coordinate 44,681,392 of CM068315.1, read as the reverse complement.
GATGTCATTCTTCCCTAAACTTTAGATTATATGAGTCATCTATAAAGTAATATCTGGAGATATAGAAAAAGAAGATAAATAAAACTATAGTCATCTAAAATATTACCTTATACAACTCATAAAAACATCAGTTATTAATTATTAATTAAAATACTATTTAAGTATCTGTTTATTTTTGAATAAAAGTGAAAAAATATTCAGACTGCTAACTGAAATAATATGCAAATTTCTACATGTCAAATTTTCTAGACAATTTTAGAAAATTTAGATATGTACGTACTGTAAAAAATGTTTTAATTAATCCAAAGAAATTGTACTATAAGAAACGAATATCAAAAACAACATGGATAGGCAATATTTTTTTAAAATTTAAATAGGCAATATATTTTTTAAATTTATAGTTTTAACAGTAATAGATATAAATAATGTACAATAATGACTCTAGTCGAGCAAAATCTACCCTTCTACAAGATGTCATTGCTATCTAAGTTTTAGATTTTATGCGTCATCCCATAAAGTAAATTATGAAGATAATTTTTTATGGAAAGAAAGATAAATAAAACTAAGTTTATCTAAAATATTGCCTTAAATGACTCATAAAAAAGCATCTGTTATTAATTATTAACTAAGAGGCTACATTTAACACCTGTTTATTTTTAAACAAAGGTGAAAAAATACATAATTAAAATAATATGCAAATGTTTACAATGTCAACTTTTCTAGACAATCTAAAAAAATATATAAATGACACTATAAAAATTTTTTACTAATAAAAAAACACTATATATTTGTTAGTTATTACAAAAAATTGTACTGAAATGAATGTTAAAATTAATATTTTTAAAATTTACGGTTTTAATGGCATTTAGTATTAATAGATCGAAATAATGCGGATCTGATAAGCAATAAATTTTATGAATGTCAGGTCAAACAAGATATAAAAATATTTTTAATGATATAATATAATTTATTTTTGTAGCATTTACTGATTTCACCATATTTGCATAGAAATACACATATTTTTTATATATTATTTGTTTTATTTTTCTGGAAATAGTTTTGACGGGTTGTCCTGTAGAACTATTTAATTTAATAATACAACTTGTCATACATTTAATAAATAACCTGTTTTATAAATCATCTTCATTTATTCATTCTGGAATATTATTTTCAGATATAAAATCATTACCAAATCGAATTAAAAAAGTATTCATTCCATATTTAATTATCAATGTTATGTTGGAGCAAATAATTTAAAAATAAAACAGATTGAATAAAACTTATATTAGTTCCAACTGACATTTTTTTGCGGAAATATTATTATTATATTTACAATTTTGATAATAAATTTAGTCATGTAGCAGATTGTTTTTTAAAAGTCGATATTTACAATTTATCTAAGAAAAGATAGAGAATCGAACAAATTTAATCCTTTTTTTTTAAAAAAAAAAACTTAAATAATTTCTCCCTCGTTAACATAGAATATAATTGGGTTTTGTTATAAAAAAATACGTGGTGTATTTCCTTAAAAAAATACGTTTACAAAATATAATCAATTTTTATAATTAGTATTTTTTCAAATATTTATTGTCAGTTTGAACTGTTAGTTGTAATGCAAAATTTCAATTTTTTAATACTATTTGGGTAATATTTCATTTTAAATTTATTAAAATATATTTTAAAATCTAGAAAAAGGTAAAGACTAATTTTTATTATTTAATTCAATGTTAATCGAAAAATTATTTTTATTGATAAAAATAAACGTATAACTAAATATTTTTCAATTTATTTTCAGATGTCTACATATTTTTTCTAAGAATTATTTGAACGTTTCACAAAAACACATATTGCACCTTGAATTTTTTAACGGAAATGACAAATGGTTTGTTTTTCCCTCCAATATCTTATTTTTAACTGAATTTTTGATTCATTACCGTTTGTCCATTTTGTACATTTTCTTTATTTTCATAAATCACAAATATATAATTTTAGAAAACACACCTTTTATTATATGAAATACATAGTAAATTCATTTCTCAAACAAAATGAATTTTATAATAAAATTTATTTTACAACTATGAATGAAGAATGAATAAAAAACGTAATTTATTTAATGAAAATTAATAATTATCTTTATATAAACATTGTATCGCACATTGAATTAAATGTTGGAAAATTTTAGTGTATAATAATTTATATATATATATATATATATATATATATATATATATATATATATATATATATATATATATATATATATATATATATATACATATATGGATCTTGTATATTTTTTGGAAAAATAAACCTTTTCCCATTGAGGTGCGATTCTTAAAAACACACAAATGTATACAGCTGTTCTGAAGACCCGGCGTTATTTCAAACATAGGAAATCGAGCCGAATAGAAAAATAGTTTTGCATAATATCGATAGTGTATACTTACTGGTAGAAAGTGCTATTGTAATAATCCAAAGCGTAGACTCAGGTAAAAATCAGAAGAAATGTCACATGTACACAAACAACACAAATAGGCCATTTCTGTTTATCCGCACGCACTCTCGCGCACTGCCCTTATAGCAAAAAAGAACGAAAACAAATCACAAATCATATTTATTTACATACATTAGAGGAAGGACTTTTTCCCAGCAAATTGCACGATCACTTGCAAACTATTTCGATAATACTTTCATGTTCGAAAAAATGCCCGCCGAATTGACTAAAAAAAAGAATAATAATGTATGGCCCGTTTACATAGTGGAGATGCGATTGCTGTGTATTTGACATCGGAGGAACTGATTATTCACAACATTGTCACTCGCGATATTATTTGCATGAAAAACATTTTACGATCCCAGTTACTTTGGCTGTTGTATTTGTGTTAGTTTTCTTTAATTACATCTTAGTTACTAATTTTGTACGGGATCTGATTAGGTGTAAGTATTGTTGAGCTGGAGATGAAATGAGGAAAGACCAGCACTAAGAAACACACGGGCGGCAGAGGACTGGTTTGTGAGAGAGCAACAACCTAACCGGTCGCAACAGAACGCAAAGCATTCTCGTTTGTAACCTGATGGTACAACAGCAAACATGCACAACACATACGCACCGCTATGAAAATGTAGAAGGGAGACGGGAAGAAGGCGGTGGCTCGCAGAAGCTTGCAATACACGAACGAACGAGAGAGTAAATCGATAATTCCTATTTTGCTAATTTGCATCCTTATCCTACACATACCTCATAACACCAAAACAAATTCCCTTCACCATGCGATCATTAAAGTTTACTGTAACTGGTGGAGCCGCTCTGAACTAAAATCCAACTGTCGATAAAAACAAAACCTGTAAGAAAAATACACAACTCGAATTTAAGCGGGTGAATACGGACGTCGCCACAATCAAAATACTAATTACGATGTGAAATATTTATTACAGTCAATATTAAAAGAAATTTATAATGCACTCTTTGACATGTCAAAAAAATATAATACTTTCGTGAGACATACACGGCTGTAGTAATATACTTCCTTGACGTTTACACATTCTCAATATACAAGTATTAAGACTTCTACCACAAAAGATACTGAACAAATGTATCTAAGTAAAAAGTGAATAAAATACCATATTAGGATGTTAAAAATGAAAAAAACTGATTCTTAATTACAAATTATTTAAGTATACATATATTTACAAAAGAAAAAAAACATTTGTTTTTTGGAAACAAATTTATCAAATAGTCATCAAGAAAATACAATAATTTTAAACAGTACTATTTATTATTTATGGATGTACTGATTATTGTTAAATTATAGTTTAATAAAATTAAGATAAATATACAATTTAATCAAACTAGAATTCAATTTTACATACACTTTTGCGATCAAACTGCAAATAATTTTGAAATAATCTCAAAATTATTTCTAATATTAATGAAACGATGCATTAGTCTGTATGTAATTGAATAATAGTCATCCACAGAAACTTATCCAATAGCATATTATAAAAATGTTTTTAATTTAAACATAATAAATATTATTCTTTTTATGCAAAACATAATTAATAGTTTCAATAGCTCTTTGACTATACCAAAATATTACTTAATATTGGCTGCACAATTTATTTAATACTTCATTATGATTGTAATATGATTTATTTCTAGACTGTTTCTCTCCCCCATATCAAAGCAGATCTCGCTGATATCGAGTCAGAATAAAGATTTAACAAAATAACATTTCCCACTGTTGCATATAAAATAATACAAAAAATATATTGTAATATACCTAAAAAGATACATAAAAACAACCATAAAGTGAATGAAAATGTTTGGATACAATTATTTGATCACTATTTGATATGGTGTCCTACAGAACGCTCCTTACTTAAATACAAAACTGTTTCAGATACAAATATCGAACATCTTAATACCGATTTCTCGGCTATGCTATTCTTTAATAGAATCGGTCGATCGACGCTCTGCAGACTGGATCGGCGATCTTACCTCAGTTAAGTTCGTCAACGAATTCATAAGTAAAATCACTCGAACGACCCCGTCAAAACAATTCATGGTGTAAACGTTCCTTCCACATAAACCTAAATAATACAATACACAAAGATAAGTTTTCGACCTAATCGGCAAATTTAAAAAGTTCATAAAACTGTATAGGAAAACAAACAGTGTAAGTCCATAATACAGCTGTCTGAATTACTTTAACAAACCAGCAGAGGTGGATCAAAACTGTAAATAAATGAAAACTTTACTTTCGGCACATTCCCACGATAATATTTTTTGTAATTATTAGATTGATTTACCGTCGATCACGGTACCTATGACTATCTCTGTGACGATCTCTGTAACGGTCGCTCGTGCGCAAAAGGAATTCGTCAACCGACCGGTCGTAGGATCGCTTGTCGGAATACGAAGTGGATCGCGGAGGCGGAGGAGGATACTCCGGAGGCAGCGGAAGTCCGTCGTAATATCTCGGAGGCGGCGGAGGTAGAGGGTCGTACAGAGACGACGTGTTCGAATAGACTCCAGGAGGCGGGACGTACGGCATCGGCGGAAGTTGATGCTGCATCGTTCTCATATAATCGGCGACGTACGCTTCTGCGGCGGCCGTAGCGGATCCCGAATAAGCTCTCGAACCATCTCTGTCACCCCACCAGAATCTGTCTCTCGGCCGTGGCGAAACCGAACGTCGTTTATACACGGCACCTCCGCCGCCCGACATCCGACCGCGATTGTTCGAGAAAAGCTTTCTGCGACCTCGGCCGTACGAATTTCCTCGGCCTCGGTAACCGCCCGAAGCACGTGCCGAGAGCGGCATCCTCGCGGTGACGTGCCTACTTCTTTTTGTTTCTTTCGATTTACGTAGAATAGGAGTCATTTCGATCCCTTCGTCTTGAGGAAACAGACGGCACAGTTCTTCGGCGACCCGTGGTTCGATTTCTTGTCCGTCACGACCTATTTTTACAGGTTTACCATCGTTCCAGGGATTGTACAGATGGAGTGTACTACCGAACGGAAGTTCTTTACGACATATCCAATCAACTTTAAACACTCCGCCTAGAGCTTTTGCAGACAGACCGGGAGGTAACACCCACGATATAGGCGGTACGTCACGTCTCGATTCACTGTGTAGACGAGCGAAACCTGCAAATCTGCCGCTCTCTTTTACGGAGAATATCAGTAATACGTTTCGAGACTCTCGAAACGCCTGGTTCAGATTCGCTTCGTTCTGAGGTAATGTAGACCAGACGCCTTTGGCTTTCGATAACGTCACGTTTTCCGCATTGTTAGACTTAATGACAAAAAATCTCGTATCGCGGAATAAATAGTTCAACATAGTCATGTAATCGTATGTTTTTGCCTTAGATCGGGCTCGTTTCGGTGCCGGCGATGGACTTTTATCACGAGAGCGGCCTCTCTTATGTCGCGAGCGTCGCTCTTTCGACGCCCCTGACGAATCCGAACTTACGGCACTGATACTAGGTGCACTTGAATCACTAGAACTACTTGAAGATACTTCACTGCGTGTATCGTAATCTTGAACATCTTCTAACTTTAATTCATCGCCCATATCGATTCCCAAAGTTAAATTTTCTGCGTCCCCACTACTATTTTGTTTGTTCTTTGTAGCCGCCGTATCTGTTTTGGCGTCAGTCATCTTGATTTATTAAATGAAAAAGTAAAGTATTTACGATTATTTGATATTATTTTGTAATTTCATAATGTTGTCGGCGTTTAAGAAAAAAAGTATTTTATCACAAGCAATCTTATATATAATCAGATTGTATCATATATGCGAATATTTATGCTTCTTAACCAAAGCTTAGCAATCATGAAATTGTCACTCGCCACAAATACAGATTACCAACGATAAAAAACATTGATCTGAAATTCCCTACAATGGTTGAGCAAATAAATATTTACATTTCAGAAAAATGTATGTTCACGATTATGAACATTCCTATCCTCAATAAAAACATACACACACACACACACACATATATATATATATATATATATATATATATATATATATACATATATATACATACACATATATATATGTACATGATTCATATATTTATATATATATATATATATATATATATATATATATATACATATATATATATACATATACATATATATATATATATATATATATATATATATATATATATATATACTTTATATACATTTGTGTATATATATATATATGTATGCATGCGAGTGTATGTATGTACACATAGTTCCTTTAATGATTACTATTTTAATAAAAACGCTTTGTTTATAAAAAGATATTGATAAGTTTGTTTTATTGGCATTACCTAATGCTATATTCACTGATATTCGTCAACCACGTGGTGATAGACAGGTGTTTAAACAATTTATTTAAAAATCAGGTTGTATTGTTTTGTCACCTTTTTAAATATGTATGTACATAATTAATATGAATATTTTGTGTAATATTGAAACTGACTTTGTATGTTGTCTCACTTGAAAAGTTTTAAACTCAAATGATCTTTTATTAATAATGGAAAAATTAAATATTAATGCAGAAAACGATAATGACTTCTGCACTAATGAAGAACTTGAAAGTATTTTTAACACCCCATACACATTAAGTATCGAAGAAGCTATATCATTAAATGAGGATTATATCCTTCAAATGTGTATTAATGAGTAAGTTATGCAATGTAAAAATCGAATACAACTGATATTTAAAAGAATGCTTTCTTAGATTGTCAGGATTTCAAATTGGTCTCGGATTATCCAATAAATCGTGCGCTGTTTATAATTTAACAGAAACAAGTTTGGTCAAACAAGCTGTTCTGAATATAGATTCTTTTATAACAGATGTAAAATTCGGTCATGAAAACCAACTTTTTTATTCGAGTTCGAGTAATGGTATTATTAAAGTATGGGACTTGAGAGCTTCTTTACAAAAGAGTGTTTTAGATTTTGAAGGTTAGATAATGAATGCATACATTTACATAAATGATATATAAATCACTATATATTTTTAGATACTAGTAATGAAAAAGTTAAACCAATATTATCTTTTGATATTGCCAAAAATGATAAATTATTATGTGCTGGTACTGAACTCTGTGCTGGTGATGCATTTTTATTGTTTTGGGATATAAGAAACTCAAAACTGTCAGGAGGTTATTGGGAATCACATACTGATGATGTGGTCCAAGTACGTATTTGTTCTGTATTAAAAAATAAAATAAAAATGATTAAAATAAACAAATAACTCACAGATAGCATTCCACAAGACAAATAATGATTTCCTGGCAAGTGGATCAACAGATGGTTTGATCAATCTGTATAATCTTTTAGAACAAAATGAGGAAGATGCTCTTTTATATACTTACAATACAAATTCATCTGTAGAAAAAATTAATTGGTATTTATCTGAAGCAAACAAAGATGCCATTAGTTGTATTACTCACACTGCAGATCTGCAATTGTGGAAAGTTGATGATAATGATGCATATGCTGTATTTGAAAGAAGTGTAGTAGCTAAATCAATGAAAGTAAGAAAAAAGATTTTAAGAATTTTAATTTATCAAGAATTGTATTTATTGACTACATACTTTGTTTAATTTAGATAAGAATTTTTAACTTCAAAATGTTTTTGATATTTGTTTCATCCACTTATTTAATTATTTGAGTTTATAAAATGAAAATTTAATTTCAATGGACCAAAATAAAAAAAAGGTGTTTTACAATAAATCAAATCAATAGTTACAAAATAGTTTATGGTATTTGTAGTTCAGTTACTACTTTCAAATTTAACTTTTCTTTTTACATCTGTTTGCTTGTACATTAGGTATTTTTATCTGTAGTTAAAATTTTCTTAATCTATTTTTTCTATATTTTGTAAGATAGTGAAGTGTATTGATTGTATGTTTATTTAACAGCAATTAAGTGACGATTGTTATATAGCAGGAATACATGAAATGGGATATGAAGGTGAACTAATAGTCGTTGCTGGATCGAATGTAAATAAAGGTCAATGCTTACGCTTACTTAAAGTCATCGATGGTAATTTACAACCAATGTCACAATTATCAGGCAACAAACAAATTGTCCGGTCAAGTTTCTACAGTAACAAAGTACATTTTTTTTTACTTGAAATTTATTTTTTTTATTGATTTAAATGAAATTTGAAATGTATGTAAAAATTTTTTTTAGTCTAAAATTCTAGTTACTGGAGGAGAAATTGGACTTCTTTCAGTTTGGAAACCAGGGCAGTCGAAAGAACCATTGCAGAAATTAAAAAGTAAAACAAACATCCATAAAACACATAAGAAAAAACCGTATTGATTGTATTACTTAGGTTCAATATTGAATAAAATGCTCTTAATTTTTTTAGTTGATTTTTCTTTATCTTTTCCATTACTTCTACAAATATTACTGAGAACAAAACTTCTATTCAAAAAATATAATTGATGAGTCCAGTACATGCACAGAGATGATACAATGATTCAAAGTTCATCGATAAATTATTTAAGTAATATCTTGAATGTCTATTCTAAACACTTCAATTATATTTTCTGTTTCATAGCGATTTTATAAAACAGCAGTTTCTTAATTAGTACGTATTATAAAGTTGAATTTTAAAATTTCTAGTGATTTTCCATTAATGAAAGCAAGCATGAAAAGTTTATGCACAGACAAATTGTAAACAATTTCATCTGTACAAGTAAATTTACGAAATACAAAATTATTGCAATAAAATATCATGAGAAAAATCTTAAATTAATGAGTTCATTTAACTTGTACTTAAGACTTCTACAATATGAGTATATTAACTACTATAAATAGTTTTTACTTAGTGAATTGCATACCTTATGCATAACTTTTAAAAATTAATACTAAAAAATCTCCAGTAGTGTACATGGCTAGCTACAGATATACTCACAAAAGCTATATAAATATAAATACATTGTTTCCGTTATACATTAATAATACAATACTACTTTTACAAGTTTTTAAGATGCTTGTTCCATTCGACACTAGGAGATTTTTTTTATAAAAACACCATTGCAGCAATCTCAAAAACTTTCTGCGAATATAAAATTTCCTCAATTAAAAACAGCAAAAATGTTTTATCAATCGTACAAATATTTCTAATATCGTTATATAATCTATAAAAATTGAGGAAGCTATCGCAGTGTTGATACACGTTAATAAATAAATTTTATTTAATATTAATAAACTTTTATAATGCTTCAACAAAAATGATATTTTGTTATAAAATAAAACAGGTGCAACCTATAACTTTACATATAATTTATAGACCATTTTAAACTCTATATAATAAAGTGAGATGACTGACACAAACTAGTTTTAAATTCGATATGGAAAGACTCACTGTTAAAGAGCAACAAAACACCTCAGTTGCATTACTGATTTCATAATTTAAATTTCTGATGTCAGAATTATGTACACATACAATGTATATGCCTGTATATTTGTATAAGTATATATACATACATACACGCATAAATAAATTGTAACTACATGTGATGTTTAGGAAGCGTGAATTTGTTTTTAAAGTATATTAATATGGCAGTATTTGCAATTATACAATTTTTCATAATTACTTATTGAATGGTGTTTGGTGAAAATACACAAATAAAATTTCATTCAATATTACACATTAGTTTTATATTTTTTGATGAATCAATAGAACAGTTAAATTACTTAAAACTCAGGAACATTATGAGCCTGAAAATAAACATATTCTAATTAAAAAACGATAGTATCAGAATCACAGTGTAAGTTTAAATAAAATTACATATGAAATTGATATTAACTACCAACCTGAAATTTATAGCTTTGGCTGCCAATAAACGATTACATTCATTCGTGTCCGGTAGAGGAAGCTGTACATACGGGCTCTCGTTCTCTTGGTCACAAAAATCAAATTTATGAATACGTGGTTTTACTTTCATGTCACCGAACGGTCCCCGCAGAACAACAAAATGAAGGTTCAGAGGATATGCTGTTTTTGTTTTCAAAATTAACTGCACAAAATACATTTTGGTTTTACGTTTACTCAAAAAATTCTCTTAAATTGAAATATAATGCAAGAGAAATAAATAATTCAATGCATTCACACCAATACATTATTTCAATAATCAAAAAAATACATGTTAATAAAAATACTGATTTGTTTTAGCTTAATTATGATTTTATGGTTTTAAAAAACATAATTGGGTGGTATACATGTAATACCTGTAAAAGTTTTCTTTAAACATAGAAATATTTTTGATGCAATAAAAAAAAAAAAACAAACAGTTGTAATGATCAATTAACTTCAGTCGAGTATTAAAAAATGTACTCATTTAAGTCACACATTTGGTTTCAAAATCTCCACAAAATAAAATATACATTTCAAAATAAATGTACCTGATAAGTCATATCACGTTCCGTACTCTGAGTGGGATCTCGTTGGCTATTGTTAATTCGAGCTTTCACAACCCATTGATGACCGAATGCGGAAAACCGAGAAGTTTCATAAAAAAGCTTATGTACAAATTCATCTGTACGATAAGGCTTCATTTGGAGATCTACATTATTTATAAATTAAAAACAAGTCATTTTCAAAGAATATATCATTCAGTCATACCATTAAAAGTAATTTTCTCATACGAAAGCAAATCAAAAATAGTGTCATACAGATGTTTTTCCTCTTCGCATTTCTGATCGATGATTCTCAGAGCTTCCATTACATCGGCACCAGTTCGATGTGGATGAGTACATAATTTCTCATGTTCAGCTCCTTCATGTACTGGTCCACGCCAAGGACATCCAATTCGATTATACTTGCAACCGGATATTCTATAATGAAGTTGATTTTAGCAAAGAGATAACAATGTTTTGTTTTAATTACAAGAAGAAGTACGACAGTCAAAAATGTAGATAAATTCTATTTCTCAGATACTAGTTATAAAAAAATATTTTTTAACACACCTCTCTTCACAAGTAATTTCTTCATGTCGTTCAAGAGAATTACGAGGAAATTCTTTGTTGCAATACTGGCATTCTGACGGCAATTCACTAACAGCTTTTTCAACAGCTAAATTACGAGACGCAGAGGTCTTGCTGATCTCGACGCGGCAATTTGGACAAGTAGCCATCTCATCGCGTAATCGAGCATCTGCTAAGACGTGTGTGAAACATCCGGCACACATCAGGTGGCCATTGGTGCACTGTAAAGTTCAACCCGCCCAAAAAGATACAAATGAAAAAATGTTTTTATGTAGAAGGAACATCATAGCGAAATATCGTAATGACAATCAATTAAAAGATTTCTTTTTCAAACTAAAACATTTTTTAGAACGTACACGTATTTAGTGTTTGAAAATGTTCACGTTTGCATGAAATTAATTATTGTAATTTTATACCTTAATATATATGTATATCTGACAGTTAAATTATAAACAAATATACATATATTCAATCACCTCTCTATTTTCATGTTTTATGTATGCATAATTTTATATCCATATGTGCATATTAATGCAATCATTTATGTGAAAACAACACTACAGTGTTTTTTAATGTATAAACAAATGAAAGAAAATCGATAATTCTTTTATTCCTAAGAACTGAAAATAAATTTAACGTTCAAGTACATTTTGTTGGCCATGGCATATCATATGTTTCTATTTTAATATCTATTTCCTAGTGTTAAAAGAATTAAGGTAAATTATATTCGTAACACATACGCATTTTAAATACCGTACTTTAACAATAAAATTCAGTATGTTGATTATATATATATATATATATACATAACATATCTTATATTGCATTATTGTATCTACATTTCAAAATAAATATGTGGCAAATAATTGTCTTGCAGAAAAAATGTAACAAGTTTAAATTTCAAACTTAAGAAACTGTTTTCAGAAAAATGGAAGTAAGGAAACAGGAACAACAACTTTTTTATACCTGCACTTACCATGCCGATGATATAATGTACCCTGGAACTAACATAACATTATTAAAAAGTAAATACTTTTCATATTACAGTTTATAAATCTATAAGTACCTCACGATTACTTTTTAAAATCCTTACTTTAAAACATTACCTGTTATGTTCTTATTTTTCTTGGAAGTTCTTAAGAATAGGCGGAGCAAGGAATCAGGATAAGATCTAAAGTTAAGTCTACTAAACATTTCCTGAAAATTAGACTTTGGAAAGAAAATATCAGCTCTGGCCAAACAATTTCATGACATTTCAAGTAGTACAGAAAAAAAATACAATCAATTAAACAATGCAATTCAATATTTAATAGACTGAACTTTCGATCTATTATCAAAGGCTTTTAGCTAAATAATTACCCATATTTGTTTTACTTCATAAATAAAATACTTTTATTAAAATATCATCAAACATATAAATATCAACGGAAATGACTTCAAAAATATGTTTGAATTGAACATAATATGAAAAATTATATACAATAAACAATACTTATAAAATAAGTAATAAATATTGCATTGTTTGTTTACATAGTAAGTACATTAAGTTCCTGTATATTACAACACGCATAGGACGATTATAATTAAAAAGATACATTTAAAATCAATGCATTCTAACAGATGTAGGTAACATAAATAATATTTATTACAAATTCAGTGATTTGAATAAAATGGAACGCGAGGCGCGGCTATCAACGCCCTTTCTGTTCCGTAAATAAATCATCCCAAGGCCAAACTAATATGCATTCAGTGCGGCCTTGGATGACGAACGTAGGTACAGTCATAGTTAACAAAGAATACTACACAAATAGGTCATCTGCTAGAGCCCGACACACGTATAGAGTATTAATACGAGCTGTTCGCGTGTTTATAAATACATAATATAAAAAAAATGCCTTGAGTTAAAAGGCACAACATACATGACTGTACCTAGTTGCCCCTGGAAAGAAATATTTTTAGAACATCCTGAAAACAATCGATAAAATCTGTCACCAATAGAACAAAGAATTCCAGAGTGCTCTCTTCAGAAACACTTGGCTTTTAAATACAAAGAAAAATAAATGCAAATTTTTAGACTTTTAATAAATTATAAAATGTCAAAATCAGCTGATGAGAATATACAAAATACCTGGTAAACAGCTGCCTTTGGTAAATCCAAGCAAACTGCGCAGCACAGAATGCCACCCAGTCTATGTTCCAGTTTTTCAGTCTTTGAGTCTAATACTTTCGATTCGACTTTTCGACGCTTCTTGTCCGGTTCAATAAAATCATCACTGTTATTTTTTTCAGGAATATCCACATTCTCTGTTGAATCACTACTAGAAGTAGCTGCTGGCGATTCTTCAGGTTCTGCCATGCTTGTTTTTATTTAAAGTACAAGGTACAAGCACGACAAACATCCGACACACAACAGTTCGATATGAACTAAACAGCTGACGTTCTCACAAATGAATTGATTGCATCACACTCCTGCGCCGAACACTTCTCGTAGCTCTGTCACTGTCTGACTTACGCAGTCGTCGGCTGACGATGTTTCGCTCGATACGTTTCACTCTGTCTGAACATTTTATATTTTGACAATTGCGCATATGACGTCACGATAGAACAAAAGCCGACCGGGAGATATGAATGAGAGTTTATGTACATAAACAAAATATACATACATTGTAAATATACACATAAATAATTCAATCTGTTCTTTACTGAAATACAGTTGTCGAAAAGTGTACGAATTGATTTAAGCAGAAGAAATGATGGAAGGAAGTAGGTGTACTTTTTTACAATAAACGAATTAATTTTCAGATTCAAATAATAATTATATATATATAAAACATTTGTAGTGAATGATAACGTAAATATGGACGAATATCTGTGGGCGATGCGGTCGAGTAGTTTAAGATTAACAGATAAAAGTTGGAAGCGACGTATGAGTAGTAAAGAGAAAATTAAAACTCGAAAAGTACAGAAGAGCGTTGTGAGTGACACCAAGTTGTCTGCTCAAGATTATTATACTAAAATATTAGCGACACTCGTTCCCGACGAAATTATCAACGATATCGACAACTACGATATTCGTCAATATGAAGCAGTGTTTTTATTTGCAGACGTTTCAGGTATGCGCAAAAAATACCTGTTTATGTATCGGCTTTGAACAAAAGTTCGTAACGTTTTTACGATGAAATTCAAAGGCAGTGTTTACTTATTTGTACATATATTTATTCTAATATATATGTGCCATTTTGATCCACCACCTTTCGCCATTTTTTACGTAGTTTCGTAATTCCGTCCTCCTAGAATTTGGCATCTTTCTGGACGATGAATTGATTCAGGTGGTTTCTGCGGTCTTCCAGGGAAGTGAAGTTTTTTTCTATTAAGGGAATTCTGTAGCAACCAGAGCAAATAGTAATCTGAAGGTGCAAGATCAGGTGCATATGGCGGGTGAGGTAGGACGTTCCAACCAAACTGTACCAATTTCTGCCTGGTCTGCAGAGACGTGAGGTCTAACGGTGTTTTGGTGGAAAACGATACCCTTTCAATTGGTTAATTCTGGAAGCTTCTGATCGATGACCGTCTTTAACTGGTCCAATTGAGCACAATAATGCTCCGAATTTATCGTCTGATTATTTCGAAGAAGCTCATAATACACAACACCCTTCAAATCCCACCAGATATACATCACCTTCTTCGGATGAAGACACGCTTTCAGAGTGGCTAACGGAGGCTCATTTCGTTTTCCTCAAGTCCTTTTTCGATCCACATTATTGTAGATGATCCATATTTTATCGCCCGTGATTGATCGTTTCAGAAACGGGTCGTTTTGGTGTCTTTCAAGGAACGAATCTCTGATTGAAATGCATTCCATTAAATTTCTTTCAGTTAAATTACGAGGCACCCAAAAATCGTAGCGATTCACATAACCAAATGTCTCCAAATGCAATCACACACTCACATGAGATACCTGCAATATCTCTGCGATGTTCCGTGCCGCGTAACGTTGATTATTTCAATAAATGTTGCAATTTTGTCATTATCGACAACTGTAGGCCTACCGGAAAGCTTTTGATCCTCTAGGTCGCATTTTCCATCTCTGAACCGGGCGAACGACTTTCGAATGGTATTGCCAGCTGCGGCACCTTATCCATAAATGGCAGATATATTTTTGGTTCTCTGCAGCGCCTTTTCCTCCAAAAATAAAACAGCATCAAATGACGAAAATACTCCTTGTATTCCTCCATTTAAAATTTTAAATTTAACAGACTTAAAATTCACACAACTGCACAAAAATAGTAGAGAAAGAAACGTTGAAATGTCACCTGTTAAAATAACAGATATGGAATTATATCATATAATGAGATACGCGCGAAACTGCAATTAATGACACCATAAATGCTACAAACTTTTGTTCGAACTCAATATATATATATATATATATATATATATATATATATATATATATATATATATATATATCAAATAATATACATAGATTAAATTAGTTATTTCATAAAATGTTAGTGAAATAATTTTTAGGAGAAATACATTTAAGTTAAAATTAACTTTCTTTCCATAATAAGCAAACGATATTAGAGAAAAATCATTTTATAACATAATTTGTTGTTATGGATATATTAATTTAGATTAATAAACAAGTTGAATACAAATGACACCAAAAAATTATTGAAAAACAAGTATATTTCCATTTTACTGTATTTTTTGTATACATTTTAAAAATGCTTCAAATTCAAGCATCCGTACATTCATTATTCGAATTATCGACTCGAATTGGTTTTGAAATGACCAGGGATACCAAAGAGCTAATATGTTTTCATGAAAGTTTAGTCGTGTCGTTTCTCAACAATAACAAGAAAAAGAGTAGTTTTACACCTGTCGGTGGCATTGTGATCAATGTAGAATCTAGTACTGTCGATAATGTCGAAACGTTTCTAGTTTGTGTTACTTCGCAGTTGTGTATTTCTAATCGGAACGGCGGGTCTCACATAGTTAGTCTGTTGGATAAACAGTTACATACGTTAGAAGAGAATCGCCTTGAATATTTAAATTCGCACAAAGGAGTTTTGGATGAAAAGAGTTTATACGTTGCAGTTCAAAACGATGGCTATTATACATCGTATAGGTCAAACATAAAAAATATACATAAGAAATGGTATTACAGCTTTAAAAATACGAAAGATTTTATTAGTGAAGGGGCTAATGTCGTCCTTTTAAGATATTTAGCTGTAACGAAATACATCGGACAGTTTGAAATGTCATGTATGTATATTAAGGGTAATTTATGCCGTAATATTTATAGCAGTACGGGTCCAGAAACAGGAATCGTTAACGGTCGAAAAATAGATTTAATCAAAATAAATCGAACAATAATAGAACAATGCGGCATTGTACACAATTCGGTAACTTGTTTAACGTTAAAGGGACACATTGTGAAACAAGATTGGGAAAACTGCAATTATGTTATGCATGTGAACCCACTTACCAAAGTGACTAATCAGAAAATTAGTAATACCCTACCAATGCGTGAAATTTGGGAAGAAGATTTAGAACTTTATTCGAAATATCTGGACTTTAAAGTATGCAACATATCAAAAAAGTCAAAGTATGTTGACGAGCATCCAGAATTAAAAAATGTCATTGCTGATTACCTCCAACGTCTTTTATTGAAGAAACCGAGTCAGATATTAGATTTTACTATCAACTACTTTTCAAACTATGCACCTTTGTGTTTACCTCATAACAAGTATTATAAAGATGTCTAATAGCAAATATTCTGAACGTGAAACAGTTTTATAAATTATAATTATTGTAAAAAATCAATATATATATACATATATATATATATATATATATATATATATATATATATATATATATATCCACTAACACACGTATAAAATATTGTTGTATGAATAAAATCTTAAAAAGTAATAAATAAATTATTTAATAAAATGATATAAAAAGTCAGTAGCATATTTTATATACGAGTAAAAGCTGAATTAAATTGAAGCACTATATTCCATGACAATATAATCTTATTGTAACTGTTTTACATTTGCAAATCGAGAAAAAAAAATAATATATATAGTTGGTAATAATATAGATATTAGTTTTTTTGTATCAAAATATTAGTTATGTTTAATTCTTACACATTCCGTATATATAGGTTGTTAGAAGGAATAAGGATTCAGAATTTAATGTCAGTTGTCTCATAAGAAAAACTGTATTTAAAATTTAATGAAAAATATTAGCAAGTACAAAGTATCAAAACTATTTTATAATTAGCAGTAATGTTAAATATGCAGCGTAGGATATAGATAGGGGAAACATGCCGAGGGCGATAAATTTTGATGAGCAAAAAATTCTGTAAAGCTGGAAATTTTATTTTCAATCATAATTTTGATTTACAGGTAGCTTAAATGGTCTATTTACTACATGTCAGTTTGCATTTTTTAATTAAATTAAATGAATGGAAAATTTTACAAATTTTTAGAGATCATTAATTTTTTTTCTGTTGAAATGTTCTCAAAACCACCACCAGTTATGAATTTTTTTTAATTCATTTGAATAAATTTGTAAGGAGGAGGGTCGGCACTTCATTGGTGGCCCAAGGGCAGCACCTAGTGTAAATCCGGTGCTGCAAATATGTATTGCAATTTTTAGTAATCAATATTGTTTTAAAAAGTTTTCATTCAGTCTTCATTTTAAAATCCAAAAATGCCCTATTTTTTATCCTAAGTTTTAGATTCTAGATCTAGTGCCCCTACTCGAGGAGTGCAATTTTATATTTACTTCTTAATGATTGTAGTTATAAACTTTTATAATAATTAAAATAATATACTGTGTGTATGTTTAAATAATATTAAATAAATAAACAATAACTATTATTATTTATTATTGATTTCTTTAACCCTTTTACTACTAACAGCGGCTATAGCCTTCTGCCCCGAAACAATCTTATTATTTATAGAAGAGTTGATATAGCGTTAATAAATAATTTGTAATTAAAAATAGATTTTTATAAGCAAACTCATTTTACTTATATTAATACAATAAATTAGTTGATAAGTAAGGCTCGTAGCTTTATGTGTGATGCTGGATGCTACAGTGTATCCTGTCATACAGCAACATCTCAGTAGCGCTGTTGCGGTGCGAGAAGGAATGATTTGTAGGCAATTCCTTATTCGATGCCCCTTTTTGATGCGTTAATATGTGTGCTATGTAGAGTAGATGAGAAGACATCGTTGTACTACCGCAGTTTGCGGTATGACAGGGAACACTGTACTTGCATCTCGAGCGCCCTTACTATAAATCGGTTTTCAGGCGGATTATACCTTAGTGAAAGGATTAATACTTCATGTTTATATCTGATAAAATTCTGTTTAAATATAGGCTTTACTGATTTAACCGAAAGGTATACATCAAAAGGAGAAGGCGGTCCATCTAAACTGACATACATTCTAAATGAATATATTGGATCAATGGTACAAGAAGTTCTTTCACATAATGGCGATTTATTAAATTTTTCCGGAGACGCTTTTCTAGCAATGTGGAAAACGGGAAAGGAAAGTTCTATCCAAGACATCGTGCATGAAGCTTTAGACTGTGCAATTATATTACAGAAGAGCTATGGAACTTATGTTACTGACATACATATTACTTTAAAAAGTATATCTTTTTTCTTTTTTATACTCTCTCTCTCTCTCGTTCGTTCCGATACGTGTACATATATTATTTATAAAAATATTCTAATTTTGGTATTGCAAATATTATTTTGCAGTAAAACTTGCAATTGCTGCCGGACCTGCAGCATTTTCTATTATTGGCGATTCGAACATGGCCGATTATATCGTAGTCGGACCTCCGATTTTGGATTTAAAACAAGTCGAGTATCAATGTAATGCCGGAGATATTTTAGTGACTCTTTCAACTTGGAAATACGTGAATGAAAATGAATATACGTATAAATTAATGAAGGATAATCACGTTAAAGTTACTGGTATAGGACCAGCATGGCGGATACCACCGGTGAAATATGAGAGGAGAGGTGAACATTAAAAATAGAATGAGACCTTGGTTAGCATTAACACTTCTATCGTTGTTTCGTTACTCAGTTTTTAGTACAAAGCAAAAGAATGTATAATTTTCATAAATGAATTCTTTTTACAGTTCACATACCACGAACATTTTTTTCTGGTTAAAAATGTTTAGTAAATCATTATCGATTATTTTCGATTGCCGTTTGTACACATTTCGATGACGATGCCATCATCTTCAGAGTTCTGAAATAGACAAACTATCTTTTTTGTTGTGTACATCAGCGCTCTGAAGATGATGGTGTCACAATTGAAATATTCATAAGCAACTATCAAAAATGATCAATAATTTATTGAACATTTAAATTCGGAAATTTTTTTGTGATTTGTGTGTTGAAAAAGAACTTTAATTTTGAAAATAAAGTTATCTACGGTGTCAGTCCTGTATTGTGAAACACATAATTAATGTGCATTGTCTTGCATATCGTTCCGGTTTTTAAACATGAACCCTGAAAGTTGATCAAGGTCTTATGAACGTTGTTATCCTATAAACCGAAATAATATAAGAAAATAGAATATATAAAATTATTCGGAATCAAAGCCCTTTGTAATTAAATTTTTAAGTAAAGTATACATTATGAAACTGGTATTTTTTTTACAGAGTTCCTTAAAGAAGAAAGTTCGATTGCAAGCATGATTAATTATGAAACTAATGATAAAATAGACAACGTACACGAATTCGATATCACACATTTTTTGGTCAGTGTTTCTGGAGGAAAAGATCAGTTCGAAAATAATGATTATTCTTGTTAGTCCATCGCTCTCTCTATCTCTATCGATATCTACATACATACATACATACATACATACATATATAAATATATATATATGTATATATATATATATGTATATATTTTTCATATTGTTATATGATAAAAATATTTTAGTGCGACCTACGATCAATACAGCTCTCGAGAGTGACTTGAAACTAAAACTTGAAAAGTTTATAATTCCGGTTATTCTTACCGGTCTTGAGGTCGGAGAACCTTTAGAATATCTAACAGAAATGCGTCAAGTTGTTATTTTGTTTATAAATGTTGTTACAGAATCTATTGGGCCACGAAAACTTATTGAACTAGTTAATGAATCGTATCTTATTGTTTGTCGGTGAGAAAATATTCTTATATGTACACACACACACACACACCGTTTTCTTTTAGCACTGAATTTCAATCAATTCCATTTGGATGTTACTTTTTGCTTCTTCGGTGTTAGAAGAAAACGGAGCACTAAATATTAAAAAATCATTTTCACTTACCTTGAATTCTTCAAATCGGTTTTCAAAAGCAAATAATAATTATTGAATATTTGAAGCATATTTGCTAAAATCAGAACCGTAATATAATTTTTGATAATTTATTCGCGTAGGAAAATAAATTAAATCGGAATTGACCATAAAACCGTGTTCTTTATAATATACTTTCTAACATTTTAAAAAAGTGTTTCATATTTTTTTAAATTCCATTTTATTATTTTAATCAATTCAACTTCAAGCTTTGGGCCGCATTTTAGTCTTGCGAGCCTCCGCATACGGCCCTAGCGCCGCGTGTTTAACATCACTGCTTTACACAGTAATTTATATCTCATAAAATTGATTATTGATCGTTTTTACTCATGCACAGAACAATTTGGTTATTTTTTTGTATACCAGCACTCTATGGATAATGTTATAATCATTGAAATGCGCATAGCAACAATAAAAATGATTAATAATTATTGAGATAATTAAGATTGTGATTTATAGGGAAATGAAAAATTCATTTGTGACTGAATATTTTTATTACACCATGGGCTAAGCTGTATATATATATATATATATATATATATATATATTATATATATATATATATATATTATATATATATATATATATATATATATATATATATATGTGTGTGTGTGTGCGTGTGTGTATGTATGTATGTCAATAATGAAATTTCTGTTATTTTTCGTATAAATGACTCTTTTTCAATTTCAATACTTTTAATGAGAAGCTATTTGGTTTAAATATTATTTTAAATAATACCTGAATTACAGCTTGGTATCAAAAGTACAAGGATGTGTGAATAAAGTGTCGGTGTTCGACAAAGATTTAATGTATTTGGTCGTGTTTGGTCTACGTGGCTATAAACGCGACTTAGAAAGTCAGATAGGTTTAAGATGTGCTGAAGAAATCAGAACTAAAATTGTTCAATTAACATATGTTAAGAGTGCTTCAATCGGTGTTACAACAGGTAATATATACATGAATATATATATATATATATATATATATATATATATATATATATGTGTGTGTGTGTGTGTATTAGAGTGAAAATATTAATACCCACACATATGTACCCGTGATTGCAATTTCATCTATCATTTTTAACAATTAAGATAGTTTTCATTTTAAATACACAAATTATCTCAAATAAATGAACAATTAGACATAGTAGTTTTATATTTTACACATTGAAAATGAACTGCAATCTTTAAGACACTTATTACAATGGCTTATGGAAGTCAGTGAGTATAAATCATTAAAATAAAATATTGGAATATTGACGATTAGTTCATTCAAGTACAGTTCAAAATCTGTCTGAAGATATACAATCAGATGAACTAACAACTTTCATTCAGAAGAATCTTGAATAACAAAGAAAGAAACACAGTGAAACATTATAAAATGGATAAGAATTAAAAAGAGGATATAAACTTATTAACAGTCGCATGAAAAAATCTAATAGATTAATTGTCATATATCTCGATAAAGTAATTTATTTAATACAAATTAAAGTAGAAATCTGTTTTTTTTTAAAAAAAAAAGTTTCCCATATCATCATTCCGATACACTGCGGCTAAATTCACTTTCACAAATAAATTCTCACTTCACAAACATTTTTTTAAATTAAAAATATTCAAGTTAGTGTAGATCATTTTTGATTGTTGCTTATGCGCATTTCGATGGCAATGCCATTATTTTCAAACCAGTAAGGCACAGAAAAATCTCAGATCACTAGCAAAATTTCAAATCTTAATCACAGTTTTTTCTGTACCTTAGTGGTCTGAAGATTATAGCATCGTTATCGAAATGAATTGAATATTTTCTACAAGATTTTTTTATAGATTAATAGATGAAAAAGAATTCATTTGTAAAACTATTAAGTCCTATCAATACAAATACTGGTTATAGGGGTTAAGCTACTCGAGTAATCATGTCCCTAGATTCCGAAGAAGGCACCAAAGCCTATAACATTCAAATTTATAAAAAAACTAAAATCAAATATTTTTATAAAATTATAAAAACATTCGCTACGAAATGTTTTGTACTAAAGATTTAATTTTTGTCACATCTAATTCTGTAAAATATTAATTTAAATTGAAATAAAAAATTAATTATGTGCTATTGATCACTTTTCATAAATATTGCAGACATTAATTTCCTGCGTATTAAAATGGATGCTCATTTTGACATTCATTTTATAGTTATTTTTTTTATAAAAATATTTAATTCGTAACGAGAAAATTTGTTGTAAATCTTTTATTTACGAGGGTAGGTTGAAAAGTAGAGGGACATTTAAGAAGTAAAAAAACTTACTCTACATAATGGATTTTTATAAAGATCATTTTTCTACATAATCCTTTCTAATTTAAGAAATATTTGTACGAATTTATAATTGAATTTTTCACAAATGAAATTGAATTCGCAGGGATGTCATATTGTGGTGTGGTTGGACATGCACTAAGAAGAGAATATACAGTTATTAGCAGCCATGTAAATAAAGCTGCTCGATTGATGATAGCCTATCCTAATAAAGTAACTTGTGATGGGGAAACGTTCTTACATAGTAAAATGGATACGAGCAATTTTATTATACAAGAAAGTAAATATTTGAAAGGATTTTCGAACGTTGGTCCGATATATGAGTTCAAAGAACAAGCCGTGTAAGATAATTCTCTTCACAATATAGTTTTGCTACAGTGACTAAATTCACAAATTAATTTTTGATTTACCTTATAAATCACAAAAAATTCTGATCAAAAATGACATTGAAATATGCTCAAACGATAATCAAAAATGATCAATAATCAATTATCAAACAAATTTTTGATCAAAATCCTTTTTTATGATTTGCAGAGTAAGTGAAAAATTAATCTATGATATATAATGATTTTCTTTTCTTCACATTTTTAAAATTAAGTTTCATTTTTACATTAACCCTTTTAATACTGTCGGAACCATTAAGTCCCATTACAAAAATTGATATTAAATAATCAATGATACATAACTCAGCACATGGGATTTCTAAAATTTAATTTAAAATTTGCATTTTGAAAAATCTTTTTTATTTCTGTGTGTTTTCAAATGTTATTATTTTTATAATGAAAATTACATTGTTCCATTCTTGCGTTTTAATTAATTCAATAAATAAAGAGTTAAAATGAACTTAACAAAGATTAGTTGACTTTTTTATAAATAGCGGACGATTTAAATTTTGGAATACGTGGGTTGTTTGATAAGTTTGGTAAAAGCAAGTTAAACAGTGTTTTTTGGAAAAAAATATCGATTTTATTTCTCAATATAGTCTTCATGTGGGTTATATACTTGATTCAGTGAGTCTGCAAAATATGTATAACGGCGGCGATGCCATTCTCATTTAATTAGAATTTTTTCCGATTGAGCAAAATTTTCAAGTCTGGGTAGAGTAATAGGTCGCACGGGCCAAGTCCGGAGAATAAAGTGAATGAGGAATCGATTTGAAGCCTAAATCGTGTAATTTTGCCATTTCGACGGTTAATTTGTGGGGCGCGTTGCCCTGGTGAAAGAGCACTTTTTGATGGGCGAATCTTTGCCGTTTTTATTTCAGCTCTTTTATCTAACGGTCCGATAATGTTGCACAATAGGCTCCTGTTATCGTTTTTCCCTTCGTTAAGTAGCCGATCAGGATGATTCCTTGGGAATTCTAAAAAACACTAGTCATTACCTGCCTTGCCGACAAAACGCACCTTCACCTTCTTTGACTCACTTATACCAGTCGTTGTTCACTGCGTTGGCTGCTGCTTCGACTCAAGTGTGTAGTGGTAAATCCATCTTTCATTCACGATGACGAATCGACGCCAAAAGGCCTGCTCGTTTTTTTGTGGTAACTGCTACAAAGTTCACTTAAACATCTATAAAACGTAGACAACGCGTCTCTTCTGGCTAGTGTGAAAAGTGACACTGATAGCCGTAACGTTACCAAACGAATGATGGCGACACATTATAGTAATCTACCAAACTTATCAAACGGCCCACGTATTGAATAAAAAATATAAAAAGCAAGAAAATTAAAACCTAAAAATCCTAAAGATAATAATAATAAGAAATGAAATAAAAGTAGGTGAAAATTGAAGTTTATAGAAAGAGAATGGAAAAATTATTATTTTTTAAATACAGTTAGATTTTATAAGTTGATCTATAGAAATATTTTGAGAAAAATTACTGGAGGTTTCAAAAAGTAATTATATATGTATATTTTTATATTTATGATCCTGTTGATGCGATATTCTAATGATCTTCATGCTTCAGGCCTATCCATGTTTCTGTTCTCCATTACTAGTTTAGGTAAAAAAATCATCTTTAAATAGATATCAGAAACTGTTCTCTAAAATCTATCTGAAGATGATACATGAGCGAAAAGTAGTGGTAAAGAAAAGAAAGATAGATTATTTCTAAAAATACAAAAAAACAATAGGATACCGTATCAAAGGGATCACAGGTGTAAAAACACAATTATAATTTAATACAGAAATTGGAAATATTAGTAATTTTTAAATACAGTGTGTAAATTTCATAATTTGATTTATAGAAATAAATTGTAAAAATACAACTTTTTTCAAAAACTCATTATTTAGAGTTTTTTTTATTTAATAGTTTTTCAATCTGTTTATGTTTGGATATCTTAAAAAATTCTTAATCTTTCATGTCTCTTCTTACTTAACCATTTTTTTGACTTTTTTTTATTTTCGAGCAATGTTACATTTTTACTAGGATATTATATATATATATATATATTCGCTGTGGGAATTTAATTTTAAGTTTGACAATATTGTGTTTATTGTAGAATACAAGGAATTGTACGAGCAGTTAGTGCATATCCACTAATTGGTCGTGATGAAGAAATGAAACTGTTTTTGAAATTACTAATAAATTGTTCAAGGAAATCAGTCAAAGAAGATATGAATAAACAAAATCTGGATCCCAGTTCATATGTTTATACCGGACTACGAATAAATGGTGAAGTTCGTCAAGGGAAAACGCGGCTTTTGGATGAACTTATTTTTATTACACCAGAACATATACCGATTAACAGAATATGTTTAACGGCAGTCGATTATAAAGTAATTTAATGGACCAATTAATTGATTTATATTAATTCTATATCGTTTTCTTAATCATGATTCAAGTATCAAAACTCAAATTAATATCTGAGCTAAATTCTCATGATTAGAATGATGGAAAGAATAAATAAGTTCCTTTTAATTAGACTTCTTGAGTCATAGTTTTCTATGACCGGTTTTAGAAGATAAATTGTTTGATTTCAGTGTAACAGCTTAAACAAATTCTCGATGGTTTGGCATGTTGAAATTATTCGTAGAAGACAAGAGCTTGAAAATAGTGATCTTAATGATTCTAATAAAATAGATGAAAATTTAATATAGATATTGATTTTAGTTGAAATAACGGACATACAAACGATAAACAAATAACGAAGGATTAGATGCAAAAACTAAATCATTCGATTTTTATTACATATGATTTTCATATTTTTTGAATAATTTTATGACAATCGTTGCAAAAAAAGATGAACTAATGTTTTAAGATTACACAACATACGAATAATTGAAATTATTAAAGAATAGACTTACAAAATATTTATTTACCATTTTCTTTGGAAATCCGTTCATGGTTTTTAGTAATCAATTCGTCAATTTTTCTTCTTTTATAATCTTTTAAGATTAATTGACATAACTGAAATACATACTTTTTTAATTTTTGATTTATTTTAATACTTTTGTGTGGAAATCTAAGTTGAATCACCCTATCGATAAAAATGTTTATACTATAAAATGTTCGAATTTTTCAGATTCCGCATAGAACCATTCAATTGATCTTTGCATTACCATTAGGTTTACAATCATCGTCTACTATTATAGAAAAAGAAGCTAAAATAAAATATTATATGCGTGATATGAACACACAGGACATGTTATGTGCGTTGAATATAATATTCAATGTGAATTTTCCACTTTCTAAAACATTCATTTCTTTAAACAATCATCAACAACAAAACGTACGATTTAAAATAATTCGATATCTGTGCTACAAGGTACAAGTAAATCGGTTTACAATCACTGAAATCTCTTTATGATTTCATTCGTCGATTTTCAGTGCTTTCCGATACTTTGGTTGATAGCAGTTGATGATTCTGAGTTCGTCGATGCTGAATCGTGGTGCTATATACAAGATATTCTTGAGTTGGATGTCATATTTCTTCTGCTCACACATGGGATGAAGTGCATGATTACAGCTCTATCCCAGTTATCAATTCACAATAAAAGAATTTATGATACAAAATTAGGCCCCATAGATAAATGGTTTCATGTTGGTATTGCGTGTCAGTTGTTAGACGCTTGGGCTATTTCACCAGAAATAGAGAGGTACTTTTTTGTTAAAAATATTTTTTCTCAAAAAAATATTTTTAGAAAAAAAATCTTTATATAATTTTATAACTCAATTCTATTACTAACCATATAAAATTTATAAGTCTAATCAGAAATATCAGAGTGTTGTAAATACTCTGTTATTTCTAGACTACTTTAAGAGAATAAGAAACATTGTAATTTTAAAGTACGTAACATTTATGAATTTTTTTGATTTTTATTATCACGTTTCACGTTTATATATATATATATATATATATATATATATATATATATATAAGGTTTGGTAATTTATTAGGTTGGTGAAAAATAATTTCGGTTCTTATCATTTTAAGTTTGGCACCGATTTTCTATTTACCGTTTCTAGTTAGGGTATTAAAAGAATTAAAAAATAATCAAACGCTTAAGAAATAAATAGTGGACACTTTTCAAAGAAATGAGCTAGTGAAAAAATATTTTTGTAACATATTTTCTGATTTATTTTTAAACAGAATTATTCAATCTAAAAGTAATGGAAATCCTGGTTGGATCGAGAGTTTTCTGGTTAGTTTGATGCAAGCTGGAGGAATAACTCTTAATAAATATAAGAAACATGAGATTAATGAAATGGATTTATTGGAAGTTCCTATTGAAATGATGGTTAGGTACGAATTTATTTATTTCTAATATTATTTTTTTTAAATAATATTAGAAATAACTTTAGTAGATTGTAATATCCATATATATATATATATATATATATATATATATATATATATATATATATGTATATATACAAATATATATTATTATTATTTTCTTAATAAGACAAATTGGTTTATAAGAAAAAAGTATTCTAAAAAATCTTTATTTTTACATTGATTAAATGGAAGAAACACTGGAAACTCCACAATACAATCCTGACACTGTCGTTAAATTCAATTTCCGAAATGAGTTATTTTTTCACCCCACAACCATAAAAAATTTCTGGATAGAAATTTTTTTTCAGAAAAATCAGATTTCAGATTCTTCTAGTCCTTGGTGTTTTGAGAACAACGCTATTGTCATAGAAATTCGCATGAACAAAAATCAAAGATGATCAGTAATCGTCAGTCGATTATTTTTGATCAGAAAAATTATTTATGGTGTTGTAGAGTGCAAAAAGAACTCATTTATGATGCCGGATATTTATTTTTAAACCTTTTTCTAGGATGAATTTAGATTTAAATTGTTTGTTTAGCAATAATATATTTTAATAATATATTAATATATTTTTTAAATTCAATCTTTACTGAATTTTAAAAAGCAATTTGTAGTTACTATTTATGATTTTTTAACTAACCAGTGTTTTTAAAAGAAAATTTTGATCATTACTAATTATCCAATTTTGTTAGACTGGATGCAGATTTTCGTCATCAAGTTGCGAATGATGGTTATTTTAATTTGATAACAAGTCAATCTAATGCCGAAGAAGAAGAAAAGGGCCAGAATTGGAGGCAGTACTTATTTAGTTCGCAGGTAAGTTAAAAATACACTTAGATAGTTGCTATGTGGATGCCCTTTTCTATGTGGATTGATTGATCTATGTATTTTTAACCTGAATTCGAGTTTAGAAAACATATCAGTTTTTTGAATAAAAAACAGATTTCTACATTACTGAATGAGGGTCAATAAAAAAAAACAATTTAACTAAAGATAAGAATTTAAACAATTAAATATAAAAATATATTTTAATTTAAAGATTTCTTTTAAACAGAAGAATCTTAATAAGTTATTTTTGTTTATAAACTTTATATGTTTCAATACAAAACACATTTTTAAAGCAATTTACTTACAAAAATATTATCTATGTCTAATGATTGAAAAAGAAGTAAGCTTTGTGTTTGGTTGTCTGTGTATTGACGCTGTAATTCAGAAACTAAGTAATATAAAAAAGCGGTACTTGGTGTATCCACTTACTAAACTCTACAGCAGGGGTTCTTAACCTTTTTACTCTCATACCTCCCCCGAAAATAAACTTAAAATTTACACCTTCCCTCCTTTCCAAAAACAATTATTAATGGATAAATTACATAATTGACATTGACATTTTATTTTAACATCCTCAGATACACAAATAAAAAGAAGATTTTGTTCTTCAGGAACATATTTTTGTCTTTCAGTATGATTATGAAGTCACTTACAGTCCTCAGTATCATTTAATAAGATACTGTTGTTGCTTCTGATCAACGAGACCATACATTTGGAGTACAATCTAAACTAAATTCTAAAAAAAAAACTATTACAAAAATGTTATAGAGGACAACAGTCACACCTTCTCACTAACCCCTTTTCACCTCCCCAGGAGAGGCACATATCACAGGTTAAGAACACCTGCTCTAAGGTAATCGATTTAAGCGTATTTTTTAATTTTGCATTTAAGAAACTGTTTTTATAGCATACTTATCTTCGAAGTAAAGTATGGGAATTTAACTTCAATCGGTGTAGAGGTATACGAGGCGCGTTTTTAAAGTAAGGTCTGTTTTGTAATTACCGCCGATTAAACATGAATTATGAGACCGCGCATGCGCAATAGCTTTACGTGGTTCATGGGCTAGCTGTTAGCCAATTTTTCGGGCTGAAATTCTTGTTTGATGCCACGTGTGTGATTTATAATGTATGTATAAATAAATAATACCGACAACTGCGAAGGTAGTGTTGTGATCCGGGTTTTATTAGCAAAAAACCAAAACAATAAACAAAATTTCATTATTGAGATTGTTGTTTAAGATTTTTCAGTATTTTGACGCTTTAAGAAAAAAAAACATATCTAAAAGTGCATAAGTCACAATCAAAATCATTTATTGAAAATTTTTGATAAGGAAAAAATCTTTGTGGTTCGTAGGTTAGAAACAAGTAATTTGTGAAACAATAATATAATTTAACAGATATCGTATAATTGTAAGGAAACTTTTATTCCGCTTTGCATTTTTGATAACGTCGTGTCAACTATCACTAAATTCCAATAAGTACATTAACTGAAATTGAAATTATGATTTTCACAAATGAATTTTTCATTAATCTCGCAAACTATAAAGCATTATTCTAATAAAAAACAAATAATAATCAATTATTGATTGTCTTCGATCAGAAAAATATTGTGGTTTGTGGGGTGAGTGAAAAATTTATTTATGAAAGTGAATTCAGACATATCTCCAAAAGTATGTTATAAAATTATAACATTTTCGATTTTAAATGACATGAAATTTTATATATAAAGTATAAGTGTTTAAAATAAATGTTATACTTTCTTACAAAATAAAAAATTAAGAGTAAGAGAAACAAAATAAGAATCTTTTTTATTTAGAAACGATTTATTTATAGGAAGATACTTTATTAATTAAAAGAGAAAAACTCCGTCGACAATTAATAAACATGGACGAATATTTACCTGTCTGTATTTTGAAAACGAATTTCAACTTGGAAAATGTCTGTCCACAATTCACAGTTGATGGTAAAAAATTAAAAAAATATTTTTTTAATAACTGAATTTAAAAAAAATATATTTTCTAGTAATGACTTTACAAACATACGACTCACTGACAACGTATGAACAAACTATACTGAAATGTGCTTCTGTTATTGGAGACACATTTTCAAGAGATATGCTTAATTATATCAAATCTGATAATCTACATAGACAAACTGCTATGGGTAAGTGAAATGAATAGTAAATTTTTATTTTTCTTTCACAAATGAGTTTTTTATAAGTGTCATGCCTGCGAATTAAATAAGAATTGTCTCTATTTCTGTCTTTTTCTTCTTCACCCCCACTAGATTGTCTTGTTGTCAAATTAAAATAACCATCATTTGAGAGTTGATGATGAAAATCTGCATCCAATCTAACAGAATTTAATAATTATGATTGATCAGAATTTTTTTTAAAAAAAAACCACCGGTTAGTTAAATTGTCTTATGTCATTATTCAGAGATGACTGTACTTAATTGTATTCTTTATTTATAAGAATACTTCTCTTTTTTCAACTGATTCAAGTTTCAATACATTTCTCAAACTGTAGATAAATTTACGTTCAAGAATGAGTTATTTTCTCACCCCAAAAACTACAAAAAGCAATAATCATTTAGTGATTGTTTTTGATCAGACTTTTTTTATGATTTATGAGATGAGAGAATAAATCATTTGTGAAAGTGGCTGAAGTGTACCTATGAGGATAGAGTGATATTTACCCGTGTTTGTCAACAAATGGAACCACTGATATCGAACTGCAATATCTTTAAATAGGATTATCTTTTAAACTATTGCTGTCAAAGTTTGAGCACAATACATTAATTAGATTAGTTGCGACAGTCATTACAAGCAAACAACTATTGCTCTTTTCTAACTATGGAAAAAAATCAGTATTGGTCGGTGATTAGATTTCTGTTTTTGGATGGGAAAACGTGTAGAGAAATTAAAGAAAAGTTACACGCTGTCTACGGAGACTATACCTTCGATGACAACCGTCAGATATTGGTTCAATGAATTTAAATGTGGTTGTACAAGCATTTGTGATGAAGAACGTCCAGGTCGTCCAATTGAGGTGAATAGTGAAGAGATGATTGGAAAAATCCACGATGTTGTTTTAAATGATCGTAGGATCAAAGTGCATGAGATAGTTAAGATAGTAGGGATCTCAGATGAACGTATATGGAACATCTTACAAGAACATTTACATATGA
The DNA here is from genome assembly GCA_034766995.1 of Acanthacorydalis orientalis. Classification (NCBI taxonomy): domain Eukaryota; kingdom Metazoa; phylum Arthropoda; class Insecta; order Megaloptera; family Corydalidae; genus Acanthacorydalis; species Acanthacorydalis orientalis. The sequence continues at coordinate 44,649,382 of CM068315.1, read as the reverse complement.
AAAAGCTATCCGCCAAATTAGTACCGCATTTGCTCACAATCGGCCAAAAAGGCATTCGAATGAACATTTCAAAGGAGTGTTTAACGATGTTTAAACGTAATCGACATGAATTTTTGGGTCGATACATAACCGTTGAAGAAACATGAATCCATCACTATATACCTGAAACGAAAGTACAGTCAAAACAATGGACTTTTCCTGGAGAACGTGCACCAAAGAAGCCAAAAGTAATTGCATCAGTTGGAAAGGTTATGAAGACTGTTTCTGGGATGTTCTGGGATACATTATTATTGGACCAGCTGAATGATAAAATCCAGAAAAAAGTCCTCATTTGGCAAAGAGAAAAGTACTCTTCCATCACGACAATGCACCGGCACACAAATCAACAATTGCGATGGCACAATTACCTGAACTGCACTAATAATTGCTTCCACATCAATCATATTCTCATATTTGGTACGGTGTGATTTTTTCCTGTTTCCAAACTTAAAGAAATGGCTCGAAGGTAAAGGAATTATATCAAATTCGGAAGTCATCGCTGCTGTGAACGCCTGTTTTCGGGAGTTGGACAAACCGTACATTTCGGAAGGGATAAAAAAACTGGAAATGCGTTGGACAAAGTGCATCGAGCTGAAAGGAGATTACCTTGAAAAATAAAAAAGAATATGCTTAAAAAAATTGTGTGTTCTCTTCAAACACGGGTACTTATCGTTCTACCCTCGTATATATTTTTTTAAATTATAACCAGATTCATAATATCTATGTTAAAATTCCATAAAATAAAATAAAATTCCCGTTGTTGATAAACATAACTCTATAATTTTATAAAGGGCAGTTTCCCATTTGAGATTTCGATCTGAATTTTATTTTTACATTCCGTTTTTGATACTATTTTGCATCAGCATTATTTTTATAAATTTATAGCACCAGAAAGTTTATTTTTATAAACTGTGTTTACATATTGATTTAAAAACGGATATATATATATATATATATATATATATATATATATATATATATATACTAATTATATTTAATTTACAGCAATTAAACAGTTATTTGAGGCAAGAGTTCTTGCTTGTGCAGAAGGGGATTTTACAGACGAAATACCTATTTTAAAGTTCAATAATCGCAGGATAAGCCCTTGTACAGATTTGGCTGTTGTGTGTAAATGTACGGCGATTAAAATTTATGGTAAAGACCAATTAATTATTAATGTGATAATTTATATTATACATATATATATATATATATATATATATATATATATATATAATTTAAATCAACGAAACTCGATTGAAGAAAAATTTCAATTTGGTTAATTTATAGAAAAATCTTAAAAATGATCTTCTTGGATAGTATTTAACAGAGTATGGCGAAAAAAAGTACTTTTAGTCATGTTTTCTTTCAGAATGCTGCTTGGACTTACCCGAGTATGCAAGTTGTGGTTATTTACGATTTAGAATACCATCATTTCGAGTCATGACTTATAATATGCTAACCGATAACCAAAAGAATTTATATCACAACAAAGCAATCCGATATATACAAAAGGAAACCAGGCAGTGTAAAGCATGTGGAGGAGGATATTTTTCAAGGGATTTACTAACTCGAGACAATGTAATTATTATAATATATATATATATATATATATATATATATATATATATATATACATACATTATATATATATATACATATATATATATGCTATGAAGAGTATGAAGCTTCGTCGTTTCTCATATTCTTCAAATAAATGTATCAGAAGCAATACAAAAACGTTTACATCGTTTCGGTTGTTGAAGAAAGGAGTTGATTGTTGGAAACGTTTGCATAAAAACCAAATTGAATCTGGAATAATGGGTATGAGTTATATAAAACAGATTATTCTGATAATTATTAGTATATCTAGCAATTAAAATTAATGTCGTATATAAAACATTTAATGCAATAGAAATTATTCAAATATGTTACAATACAATCAGACAATTTACTTTCTAAAATGAATAATTCTCTCACCGCACACAAACCATAATTTTATTGTAATTAAAAATTGTCAATGTTTATTAATTATTTTTAATTGTTGGTAAGGGGGTATTTCGATGATGATGCCGTAACCTGCAGAGTTGCAGTATACAGAACACTAAAAAACATAATCAATAATCATTTATTGAACATTTTTGATTTGAAAAAAATTATGATTTGTTAGGTATTTCCTTACATTATTAATTGATAATTAGATATGAAAATGAAAACTATTGGATCAGTGCAAAAGTTCGCATACAATTCAATAAGTGGTGTTAAGAATTCCGCGAAGACTGGTGATGAGAAGTGGATCCCATACAACCCCGTCAGATGTAAACAAGCATGAAAACAAGCGAATAAAGGGACAGAACCAGTCGCCAAAGCTGGTTTGGATCCAATGAAGGGTTGATGTATGTTTGATAGGATTGCAAAGGTGTTGTTTATTTTTAGCTGTCCCCATGTGGCAAAATGATTATTAAGAAGAAGACTGTCAAGAACTAATTAAAATGTGCACATCAATTAAAGAGAATCGTCTGATCTTGATCATTCGCAAAGGGTCATCTACCACCTCGATAATGCAAAACCACATATATCAAAACTGATTCTGCAAAAACTGAAGCAGTTGAAATGGGAAATCATATCGTATTCATCGTACTTCCGGAAATTGCACCTTCGGATTATCATTTGTTCCGATCGCTGCAGAATAGTTTAAATGGTAAAAAATTTGACCCCGCGGAGGCCGTCAAAAACCACTTTGCCGCCTTTTTTGCCGAAAAATCGCGCAGGTTTTACAAATGAGGAATACAAAAGATGCCTGAGTGTTAGAAAATGATTATAAAAAACGATCTTGAATACATAATTGATTAATAAAAGCGTTTTCTGCGAAAAATAATCGCTTGAGTTTCAATTTCAAATCGTAAACGAATTTTTGCACTGATCCAATATTTAACTAAAGTGTGTCAGTCGCATATTGAAGAGTGACTTGTTAGCTTTCTCATATATCAATTTCCATAAAACAACAAAATATTTTTGGTAGTTTGATACTTCTTAGGAATTGGTACTTAAGAGAGCCAACAGCAAGTCACTCTTCAATATCTGACTAAGACACACTCATGATTATTACGAGGAAATACCGCATATCCAGTTAACTTATCAATAAGGTATATAGCAAGACATATTTTGACAGTTACAATGTCTCTAAAAAAAAGAATAATATTTACCATGGACGGTACCTGTCTCTTTAAGGGTAGTCTGATACTTCTTAGGAATTGGTATCTGTGTGAGTTAACAAGTAACTCTTCAATATGCGACTAAGATGAACTGATGATTATTGCGATGAAATATCGAGTATTTGCTTGTTAATTCAACAGTCTACCTAAAAAAAGAAACTTAAATTTTGAAACTCGAAATTTTACATAAATAGAACACTTTATTTATCTGCTTGAATAATTATTTTACGTAAAGGAAATGCTGAAAAGGAGAGTACAATAAATTGCTTAACTGTTTTAAAATTGTATTTTTATCATAAAAACTTAATTAGTCAATGATGACAGATTCGTCTGGAAATCACGAGTCATTTGCCATATTGCATTCCAATGATTTAAAGAACTGCGAGTGTATTTTGATTTTACAGACTACGTATTCATCGATTTTAGAACATAGTAAAAAAATTGGTAAGTTATTACAAAACAATGATAAATATATTTTTTAATAATTACAAAGAGCGAAATATGTTCATGTCTAATATTAAACATATGCTTTTTTTATCTATTTGTATAATAGGAGGTTGCATTGAAAGCCGCTGTTCACATGTAGATGGTTGTAGGTGCATATACTGTTGGCAGTGACAAATATATCTTATGTTATTTAACGTGTGAATATTTCCCACTAAAATCAGACACCATCTTTTGTTTACACAAATACTTTTCTAGGACCGAATTAAAATGAAACGTGATAAGTTGTTTTTCCGATGTGTACTTCTACACTACTTTGATTTGAAAAAAGTGCAAATGAAGCTCATCGATTGTTTACGAAAACTTATGGTGAATCTGCTCCATTTGAAACAGTATGTAGAGATTGGTTTCAACGATACAAAAGTGGTTCACAACAAACAACGGACTGGTCAATCGAAAAAGTTCGAAGGTGAACAACTACAAGCTCTATTGGAAGAAAATCCTACTCAAACACTCAAATAATTGGCTCAACAGCTCGAAGTAGATAAATCAACTATTTCACGATGTTTACAATCCTTGGGAAAGATCCAGAATGAAGGGAGATGACTGCCACATGAGTTGACCGAAAATATCATTGATAATCGTTTAAACATCTCGATTTCTTTACTTGCAAGGCATAAAAAGGAGAGTTTCTTGTAGCGTATCGTGACCGGCGACGAAAAATGATGTATTTCGACAACCCGAAACGTAAGAAGTCATGGGTTGATCCTGGCCAACCATCAACGTCGACACCAAAACGAGACATCCACAGTCACAAACCAATGTTCTCTATTTGGTGGGATATGAAAGGTGTCGTGCGTTATGAGCTGTTGAAACCGAAGGAAACAATCATCGCCGGACGTTATCGACAACAATTGGAGCGTTTGAATAATAATTTGATGCAAAATCAATCATCAATTGCATCAAATCGCCGAAAAGTGATTCTTCTCCATGACAACGCTCGGCCTCATATTGCTGTAGCCATGAAACAAATAATGATGGAGCTCGAATGGGAGGTTCCCCCGCAGTCAGTGTATTCTTCGGACCAGGCGCCAAACGATTACCATCTGTTTCGATCGATGCAACACGTTTTGAAAGATACACATTTCCATAACTATGGAGAAGCCGAAAATTGAATTGCTGAATGGATTGGCTCAAAAGACAGACCATTCTTTCGTCGCAGAATTCAACTTCTGTCAGAAAAGTGGGGAAGTCATAACTTCCGAGGAAAAATACTTTGATTAATGTATTCACACGTTTTGTTATTGAAATAAATGATCAAACAACGACAAGAAAACAGCTGCTTTCAATGCAACCACCTAATATATAAAAATTTTCCGTAAAATATCAAAAACGACAAAATATTGCACAAAAATTGTACGAAATATGCTACTTTATAAAACAGGTCACAATATAACTTAGAGACTGATTACATAGACATACTAATATATATATTGCGATATGAGAGAAGTGAATAGGATGAGCAAGCGAAGTGATCAGGGGCGGAGTCCCCTGTGGTCGGCAAGTGTAGTGCCTAAAGGGCAGAACCCCCTATTTTAAAATAAAAATAATTTTCATTATTATAAATAAAATCAATACTTATTCTGAAATGTTGCTTTATAAATAAAACAATATTTAATTTCAATAAATTTTATAATTGATCGCATGACGTTTTTTTATAGTAAATAATATACACTCAATTTCATATTAAACGAAAATAAAATTTTAAAAGTTCATTTTTGATAATTTTTGATTTATTTACACATACTTTTCATATAGTAATCAAATTGAACATTTGAGATATTAAGTTAATAACACTTAAGTGTTTCTTATTCTGTATTTATTTTATTCTAGTGTTTGTACACTTTTTAATAAATAGATTTGTAATATTCTTTTTTGTTTTTAGGGAAATTGGATGCATTTATTGATGTTATTTTGAAGTATGCTTCGTTATGTATATTAACAAATAATATACCTGAAGCTTTTCGAGCTTTAAGGGAAGCACGAGAAACACTTGATGTAAATATGTTTCTGGAATTGTAGTTAAATTAACTTTCACAAACAACTTTTTTACTCATCTTACAAACCAGAAAATATTTTCTGGTTAAAAATATTCAATAATTGATTATTTCTGATAGTTTCTTATAAGGCTTTCTATGAAAATGCAATCATTTTTAGAGCATTAAGGTGCAAAGAAATATTTATAAGGCCTAATATTTTTTCTGTATATTACCATTCCAAGGTTGATGGAATCGCAATCGAAATGCACATAAACAACTACTAAAAATGAGAAACAATCATTTATTGAACATTTTTTAATAAGGAAAACTTTTGTGGTTTGTGAGATGGAAAACGAAGTCATCTGTAAAATTGAATTAAGCCACAGTAACAGAACTGTTTTGTGAAAGAATTATGTAATTAATATTTTTCAACGAAACTTTGTTATATTGCTTAACTTTGTTAACTGTATCTGAAAAAATATTTTTTAAGTCGGTATTATACTATCAAGATTTTTGACAAATAATATAATCATAAAATAGTTTTACATTTATTATGTCTATGATGGACACAAGAAATTCGATAAAATGGAATTGAAATTTCATTACATGTACGATTTTTTCCAGTCTAATTCGAAATTTAACGAAGAAGACAATGAATTTACGTGGTTATCACACATGGCAAGAGGAAAAATTTATATACTAACCGGTAATTGTCAAATAAAATTAGGCCAGAATAATGAAGCGTATCAAATGTTTTTAATGGCGTTATCGGAATTCGGATGTTCGTTTCCAAAGCATAAAATCACAAGGAAATTAAAAACATTCATAGAATTTATGAAACAGACGTTTGCTTTCAATATTTATCCGAGGGCATATATAGGATGTGTTAAAAATGACGAAGCGGAGTTGTGTGACCACACTGCGGAATGTTTGAAATATATATGTGTTCTCTTTCAAGTGAGTTTTATAATATATATATATATATATATATATATACATATATACATAGATAGATAGATAGATACATATTTTTTTAAAAACAAATCTGAACTTTTCTTATTATTTTTTTTTTAATTCAGTAGTTATACTGAGAGCTGCCTTTGATGTAAAAACTAAAATAAAGAAAAATAGAACTAGTCAACATATATTCGGTAGTCAAATATTTCAGTAAAAAAATGTTTAATGTTTGTTATCTTTTAAGAAACTGGAAATGTGGAGCTTGGCCGAACTGGCAGCTACGTGGAGTTTAAACAAATATTTACATTCTGATCTGAGTTTCCATGGGCTTTGCGAGAGTTACACAAACATGATTTTAGTTCATTTGTATAATAACAACTTTAAAATAAATAATTTGGAACATATGGCACTCGAATTGATTTATTATAAAAAAACTAAAATGGAACTGGAAGAATTCGTGTCTGTTGTAGAATTATACCAGGCTATTTTTCAGTTGAAGTATGTAAAATATTTTTTAATAGACTGAAACTTAATTTATTTCAATACAGACATTAAATATGTTTCTATGCGAATAAGAGCAAATTTTAATAAAAAACGATAAAAATTAACAACCAAGAGATGAAAAAAAATTAGATACAGAATAGGATCGATTTTTGTGAAATAAAATATTTATGAAACGAGTTCTTATTAACTTTCGAAAAAAATAACTAAAAGCAACAGACAAGTATAACATTGTTAAAATATAAAAAAATCCTATTCAGTTAGACAAGGGCTCATATTGATTTGTACAGGCATTTTTCTTTATTAACAAACACTAACAATTCTAATAATGAAATGGTTTATTGCTAATTCGGATTTTTGTACCTTAGTACTCTAAGGATAATGGTATCTTCATCGAAATACACATTACCAATAATGAAAAATGATCAATAATCATTTATTGAACATTTTTTATCAGAAAAAAATGTAAGGTTTGCGAGGCGAGACATTTGTAAAAATAAATCTTACTAAATATTTTTTTCTAGACTTCGTCGTTCTGAATTAGCGGGTGCTATTTCATTAGGGATGACCATAAACGTTTTGAATACTTCAATTAATTGGATAGGTAGAAAAAAACGAATATTTCCATGGTTAATTATAGCGTTAATAATGCGTAAACGTATATCAGAAGCCGTTGCTGTACTGCAAGAATTGCAGTACATATCTTATGAAAGTTTATTTGGACAATTATGGTACTATACCTTATGCATGATCATTAATTTAAAAACAGGATATACGATCTTTCCATTCGGTAAATGTGAAGAATTTTTTGAGACAGTTGGTGAAAATATGGACAGAGATTTAGATGTTACTAATTATTTTTATTCGAATATGTGGTTATGGTAAGAATATATTTTTAACTTTTCCAGCCTGGTGTCCTTTTAAAACTCTCCGTGCCGGTGCAGTACACAGTTTACCGCTAATATTCTTCATGAAAATTTCTATTTTTGAAGGAATAGACAGGTTTTTAATTAGTTGAACATCAATGTCAATCCTTACACCACCGATTAGTATTAACAGAACATATGTATTACATGAAATTAAATAAATGTGATTATAAAATAACGCATTTATTAAATAACGCATGCGTACCAGGACTAGGCGAGTAGTCAGAATTAAAGAAGGAAGGAATTCCCTCCCCCCACAAACAAAATCTGCGATTTTGGGAGATTTGAAAATCATGGGAATCATTGGGAGAATCTTCCTAATGGGTTTACCTTGATGATTAAAAACGTTTCTATGCGCGAAAAAAACGTTTCTATGAGCGCGTTTCCAACGTACCCCCCAACTCGCAAAAAAATTTTTCAAAAAATTTATTTAACTCCTCTAATATAACGGTCTGGCTACGAACCTGAACAGGGCTGAGGTTGGTTTTGAAATAAAAGAGAGAATTAAGGCAACATTTGCGGTTTCTGCGATTATTTTTTAAAATTCATTAGTGGTAGTACAGAATAATATAAGATAACAAGGAATATCAGTGTTCTGTAACAGAAAAAATTTTATATAGATATTTACACATAAAATCACACGGTCAGCTGCGTTTACCGCACCGAAACGGGAGAGTTAATACAGAAACAGACATACTTTTATATACTTTATAACGATTTAAAACATTTAATATTTTTATAAATATGTTGCTTTTCGGTTTAAAATATGAGATCTATTAAAAACAGTAGCTTAAATAAAAAAAAACAATTTCTTTATTAAAAAGGTGTACTAGAAATGGTTTACGCGAAGAAGGACTCAAATGGTTCAGTAAATTAACAAATCTACTCAAAAAAGTAAACGACAAACATATTTCGTTAACAAATATTTTTGCCTTATTGTCCACACTCGAGGCATATATAATTGTCTTTGTTTTTTATACGAATACAAAGAACATCGAAGGGATTCTGTCGACGAATAAAACCATTAAACTGTTGATAAAACGTCTGAAGAAATCAGTCAAACTTACAAAAATAGCTTTTCCTAGGTACAAATCGTCCATTTCTATTTTTGTAATCTATTTCATCTTTTCGTGTTAGTATTTAGGTCATGGATGAAAAACAAGATCTATTAATAATGTTTTCTTTTTAACTCAGATATTGTTTTAATATTATATCATTCTTGATTTGTATTATTTAATTTTCGGATAAAAATAAATCTCAATTTCAAAAATGAATTTTTTACTCGACTCGCACATTTTTTTATGTATCTTACTTCTTTGAGAATAATAGTAATGCCATGATTAGTAATTAATTAATGAACTTTTGATTATAAAAGTTTTGCTTTGTGTTTTGTGTGAAAAATTTGTTTATGAAAGTAAAACTCAGTGCCAAAATTGTTATAAATAAATCTCAAATTGAAATTTTAAAAATTAATCAATAGCCGCTAATACTTTTTTTAATATTTGATTATTTTTATTCGATATAAAAAAAGTATAATTACATTTTAAATACTTTTTTATATAGATTCCATCATCTTGTTTCATATTTCCATCATGTAAAATATAATGACAGTTCATATAAACGTAAATTAGCATACGGAATCAAATTAACTGTTAAATACGGTCAAACATTAGAGGAAATGTGGATGAAACACAGTAAAAAGGTATTTTTAATTAGAATCAATTTATTTTTAGAACTTAATAAAAATGAAAACTGTATTTAAAACGAAAATAGTTTTATTTGGTAATTAAAAGGCATTTATAAAACTTTTAATTAGTTTACGAGGTTTATTTAAAAAAGTTCTAAATAAATTAAATAAAACAAGTTTCTTTCACCCCTCATAAAAATATTTTTTGTCTTTCGAGTCAAAAATGAACTGAAATTGTTGCCTTGCCCTCTTTATCATTCTCAAATTTCTTCTAACCTAACTTTTTTTCAAATTCGGGAATATATAAAAACGTTAGGGACTAAATCTGGACTATACGAATTGTAGTTCAGAATTTTGAAACGCCATTCATGAATGGCAGCTATTGCAACATTTCTCTTATGAACAGGTGAGTTGTCATGCAAGAGCAATACACCTTTTCCCAATTTTCCATAACTGTCGCCTTTAGTTGTTTCATTATGGTGGAGTAATATTCTTCAGTTATAATCACACCCTTTGTTTTGTAATTAATCAACAAGATACTCTGTATCACAAAAAAAACACAGTGGCCAATATCTTTCGGGTCGACGGTGACACTATAAACTTTTTAGGGGGTGATGTATCTTTTTTACCCCACTGTTTGGTCTCTTGTTTTGATTCAGGCTTGCAGTGATGAATATGCACGTTTCGTTTCCAGTAACTATTCGGTACAAAATTTCATCGGGATTGTCTTTACAGATGTTCGAAAACTCCCTCGATTCTTCAACCCGATGTCGAATGTGAAACGGTGTGAGCATTCTTCGTACCCATCTTACGTTGAACTTTGACATGTCAAGAAGATAGTGTAACTTGTTCAAAACAATTGTAGATGATATTCCAACCATATCTGCGATTTGATTTTTCTTTAAACGGCCATCATCCCATATTAATTGCTCTATTTTCTTAACAATTTTCGTCGAAGTTGCCTCGACGGGCCTTCCTGAATGTGGATGGTCGTCTTCTATTGACTCTATCTTGCCTGAAGAAATCATGCCTCTTGTAAACCATGGGTTTTTTTCTAGAGGAAGAGTTACCGTAAACTGATTTTATCTCTTCTATCATTATTTGAAGAATTTTTCATTGTTTTGTGTAGAAATTATTGATGGCGCGAAACTCACTTTTCCATTTTGAAGACTTTTTACGACTTGACGTATTTTAAGTGATAACTTGTACACTACTGCTCAAAATGACTTGCAGATTGGTATGTATACTGCTGAAGAAACCTACTTTCGAACGTGCAAGCGAAAGACCTCCCCCCTACTCCCGCCAACACGACTATTCCTGAATTTTTCGAGATTCCCTCGTACTTTCAACATAAATAAAATACATTTAAATTAATAAAACTGATCGAGAATAATTTGTTTAAATTCGTTATAAAAATCTGTTCAGGACTATGAAGGATACGAATTGATAAATCGGTTACAACAGCCATTAAATACAGGCCAGTAAGAGAGCTAGTAATCTGATTTAACTGCGAGATACAACCCCGTCAAGGGGCTACAGAAAATGTTCCACCACTTAAGAGATAAACGCTGATCTATGAAATCGGCAAGTTATTTAAACTGTGCGAGTCGTGAGTCTGTGCTCAGTACTCGTTTCAGCATGGGGTCCAAAGTCCTCCGGTTAGACTACAAATTGTGTTCAGAACCTTCTTGTATACAACTAGTATTTTCCAGTCTTATTTGAATAAAACTGACTTAATATTTTTAATGATCTATACCGATAATGTTTCTAATTTCTGAATACACATCTGTTGATCCAGGTGTGGAGTGGAACTCTACCCCCTATACATTTGAATTTGTGGAACGAACACTGCGAACCAGACAATTATAAGAACTGGCATGAAGACGAAATGCCTGATAATGTTATACCATTCTACTCACTTCCATTACCACGCACCGCATCAGAAATATTATAAAGAAAATAAAATATGGGATTTGGTTAGGGTGAATAAAACCAACAACTATTTTTATTGAAATAACATTTATATAAATTTTTGTTCTGTATAAATTTAAAACATTTTACATTTTCATAATAAATATTACAATTAAGAAAAAGGGAAAAGGTTGAAACAATTGTAGTAGCCGTTTTGTCCAATTTATTAAATTCTGCATTTAAATATAAACACTGGGTAATATTCGATTGTATGAAATATTATTCACAAGTTTGTTCATTTAACATATAAACATGTACCTAGATGTTTTTTTTTCAATACATTTATTTATTTTTTTCTTAATATAACTAATATTGTCCAATATATATATATATATATATATATATATATATATATATATATATATATATATATATATATATATATATATTTGAAAAATAGGAACACATCCACATATTTTCTAATAACACCAATTAAATGTGACAGAAAAATGTACAATTCAATATATAAAAATATGTACGTAAGTAACTTATAGACTAAAATTATTCACAATACTTACACTAAATCAGTTTATTAGTTTACAATAATCATACACATATCAGTTCTGCAGAATATTAAGATTCGTAAAACTAAAATACAATAAAAAAATGTATTAAAAATATATGTTATAATTAATTAGATACAAACACATATATACACAAAACGGTAAGGTTTAAATGTGTGCTATTTGAAAATTCTTGGTTGTTTGTAATATAAATTAGTACGAAAATAAATGTTATTTATCTAAGTTGGAATAACGTTGAAGTGCATAAAACAAATAATTACAACATACTGGTCAAAGAAGAAATTTTCAAAACTACTCTTGAAAAACTGATACTTAAAAATGCGGCTAGCAAAAATAAGTACAATTATCATTTTTCCTATTTAAATTACATAATTTTTACAAATAGATTTGTTTTATAAAATTATCAAATAATTTAGCACACTATTCTACAAATCCAAAAATTGAATTTTGTAATTTCAGAATTTTCAATTAAAATATTTAATTAATCTTATTTTATCAGAGTTTTAAGATGATTCAGTTTGGATGGATTTACTGTAATTTGAAATAATAGTAAGACTTTAATTTAAACAAAAAAAAATTATATCAAAAATATTATAAATATAATTAATAAAAATAAATGTAGTATACTTTGAAAAAACATTGATAGAAGGTATTAGCGAGAAGAATCATCGAATTTTATGTAAGTGTAAATCACTTCAAAGGTAGAGGGTGCTATATAAAGGCGGCAAACAGGACGCAAAAAAATAGGTTTAGTTAGTTTTATAGTTTACTCATTTAGATGGAAAAATAAAGTACGGGTGAAAGAAGAAAAATTGAATTTAAACAAAAAAATATTAAATAATAATGAAAGAATTTGCAGTAGTATTAAAAATATTATTAAGAAAAATAAATGGAGTATATTTAGAAAAAACTTTGATAGAATGCATTGGTGAGAAGAATCACCAAATTTTATATAAGTGCAAATCACTTTAAAGATAGAGGATGGTATATAAAGACGGCAAACAGGGCGCAAAAAACAGGTTTAGATAGTTTTATATTTTACTCATTTAGATGGAAAAATAAAGCAAGGGCGAAAGAAGAAAAGTTATGTTGAGGAACAGAAAGTATTGAGTATTTTGACTATTGTCTAGGAAATGAAATGAAAGAAAGAGATGAAATAAAAAATAGAATTAGAATTAAAGAACTTTGACAAAAAGTATTTTATTTTTAAGAATTTTCATTTATATATTATAACCACATGATTTGCATCCGATTAATGGGTAAATATTATCGACTAACACTATAAGAAAAAATTGCGGAATTAATTCGACCACGGTAAAAGTATTTCTCTAAAAACAATCTTTACTGTTTAATGATACATCAAAATGAGAGTTGTGGTTTATAGAACACATTATTGTATTAACAGAACAAATAAAAGAATCATCGATAAATTCAGACTTTGTAGATGGAAATAGGTCACTGTGAGAGATAATTGTGAATAAAAATGATATAGTCTATGCAGAACAAATGCAAGTCATTTTCATAAATGAATAAATATTCTAAATACCACAAAATAATTCTTTATCAAAATGACTAATTATTGATTACATTGATAGAAATGTGAATTTTAATGGCGATGACATCATTAGATTATAATTATTGATGTAACAAAATATACAATAATCAATTATTGTAAATTTTTTTTTACAGAAAAAATATCATTGATATCAAAAAATAAATTTATCCAAAATGCCAAACTATAATTATATATCATAATAATTTCATATAACACAGGCCTGGAATATATGTCCAGTAATATTTAATTATTTATAAATATTTGAGATAAATGAAATAGATGATACATGTTTCATTATTTTTTTTTAATAATTTTATAAAGCATTAAACTATTATTTATATTACAATAAATATTAAAATGAAAACAAAACTTTTATACTATCAAATTTTTCATTAACTATATGTATTTTTACAATAAAATTAAACGTTTTGTGATTTTTAACCAATTGTATAATCACGCACAGCAGATCTGAACATATATACAAAATTCAACAATTCGTACATGAGATCTACTGTGCTACTCTCTACATACTACTTATGAGATTAATTAACGAAAATTATTTCACATTTAGCTAATTGTATCTATTTAAGATATTAATCTTATTATATTTTAAATACAAATAAAGATCTGTAAATTAAAATACTAAGCATACTACTATTTGATAATCTCAAGTTCGTATAAAATATTTTAATATAAATTAAATAATTTCGATACTGCATACAAGAAAAAAAAATTGAATTTAATGCTTTTCCAAATTATTTTTGATTATTCTCTAGTCACGTTTAAACATATAAACTTATTTCGTAACATTTTTTTAAAAAAAAATAACATGAATTTTATAAATTCTTTTTTACTTATTATAAAAAAGAAAAAAATATTTCCAATAAAATAAAAAGTTTTATTGAACGGGTTTTAACTAAAAATAATACATATTGGAAAATTCAAACTGATTGTAAAATTTATAATGTTTTTACACATGTGATTCTGTTCATACATCCTTCTGAATCAGTTTACTGTTTATTTTCCACTACTGGTTTTAATATGTGTACCATTCTCAGGTATACGTTAAAACCCGATCGAGAGAAAAGAACAAAGACCACAAGGACAATCAGTGTACAAACGATAAAAAGTTAAGATCAAACAATTTCTGATCTTGTAAGACTCTTTACCATAAAAAAAATTATTTTCTATTTTGATCTTAATTGTAGTTTCTAAATTAATTTCCATGCAGAAATAAAATTATAAGTATTTGCCACATTAAAAAAATATTTTTTAAATTTTTATTGGCAATATTAAGTCCATTACTGGCCAATTTGATTTTTTTTGTTTTTTTTCCTATTCAATTTAGATGTTTCAATATATAAATCTTACATGATTAATATTGTTCTAGAGTGCGTACATTTCTTGGAAGCATAGCTGATAATTTAATATAATAAAACAGTAAAAAATACAATTTTTAAGTTTATTTTTTGTGTAAATATATTAATTGTTATCCACTGATACAAGTGCATTTTTTTAGAGAGACAAGTTATTATTTCTATACATAATTATACTGTATAATCGACAATGATTAATATATTTGAGAAAATGTTAATTCTATATAAAGTCTTGAAGGAATATCACAATGTAAGGATGCAAATTTGATTTAGTTGGCTGATTTTGGGTAACCTATTTGCACTTCACATGGATTGTTCAACAAATAGTTTAAAAAAAAAATAATGTAAAGGAACTTAGTACTATTACTATTGTCAATATTGTTTTAGGTTTAAAAATGATTATTTATAAAACGTTTATACGTTTAGAATGGAAATATACGTTTTAAACAACTTTTCTAAATTCTTGTTAGGAATGCATATTAGGATTAGTTAAAATGTATATATTATAATTGGAAGCTAGATCAAAGCTTGGTATTCGTATAAGCAAACAAAGATTTTTTATCTACTGTAAGCATACTTATAAGTTAATTGTTTCAAGGTGTCTTTATTTTATATAAAATTCTACCTAAAACATTTATTACACAAAATTGAAAACTTTTCTAACTTATATAAACACAAATCACAATTTTTTAAAAATATAAAAATGAGACTTGGATTGATAAGAAAACAAATTCTATACGTTACTGAAACGTACGACTTGTATGTATAAAAAGTATTGACTTTTTCAATTTTATATAATATACGATTTTAATAGACGTGTATCTATCCAGGGCTGGCCAAAAACGAAAGATCAGGTAGATGCAAGCCGACCGAGCCACCAAACTACCAAGAATTAATTATAACCACGTTTTAATTTAAATTACTTTTCTATCGCAATAATGTTTTCGGTACTGAGGCTGAATTCATTTTCACAAATTAATTTTTAATTCACTTAGAAACAACATTTTTTTTTAATCAAATATGTTCAATAATTAATTATATTAAAGCACCGATGTGTCTCTTAACGCTCTGACTATAGTCAAATAAGCAACAATCAAAATTATCAATAATCAAATACTGAACATTTCTGATCAAAAAAGTGAAATATATTCAGTTGTGAAAATGTCGATTTTTTTAATAAATATCAAAACAAGTATTATAAAAGAATGTGATTTTACATTATTGATTAAACTGTATTAAAAAATAATACATTTAAAAAAATCAGCTCAATATATTAAATATTTCAATTTAAACTCTTTTTCATTTCCATTATTGTTTTTCGATATGGTTTACTGTCGTTTTTTATATTTATTATAAAATTAATGCATAAAAGCAATTAAAAAAAATGTCCTACACGTCTGTCATTTTACTGATAAGTCGTGACGATTATATAAATTATTAGGAATTAGAGCTTTTAAAGAATTATTTGCACTGAAAGTTTTAATATACTTGGCCGGTCCTGTATGTATAGTATAAATGCATATTAAAATGTTATCAGCAAGTATTTTTAAATACTGTTCATTATTATAATCTGAATTTAAATTATGTGTCATGAGTGGATAAATTTTTCACAATGTTTATAAAAAATTTTATAAAATAATAATTGTCATGTTGTGTGTTCATTTGTCTGCCATTTTTGTTATCTAGTTTTTTGACCGGTTTCAATTTTTCAGTCATCTCTCGATAGTTTAGTTTGTTTTCATTCCTCATTTGCATTTGAAATTTAACACTAGTCAAATCTTAAATTTTAAATGTAGAAGACTATCAGATGATGACTGAAACCCAAAATAGCCCTAAGAGTTATGAAATTTAATACAAAAAAAAAACAGTTACAATACGACTGCAGGTAAATAATATACAATAGAAATATTTGCGCTTTGTAGTAAACATACAACGTTGTAAACAGATAAAGAAATGTAATAACTAAACAGGGAAGACTTGTTACTTTCCTGTTTTATAATCAAGACAGTTGGGTATAAAAATAAATTGTATGATTAAAAACAAATTGAACTGGATTTGTCAACTTACAAAATGGTGGATTTGTCAGATTTCAATTTCACTACCGAACTGAACACTGTAACAAGACAGCTTGCTCTGGTAAATTGTACAGTCACATTACTGTTCTGAGATTGAAACTAATCAGAGTTATTTTTATTAAGTAAGACAGAAGGTTAACTAGCATTTTTGTTACTCAACAACGTCGATGCTTTACAAAATCTTATACTATAAAACGAGAATAACCTTAATATATAATTTTAAAATTATAATCGTATGCTTTTATATTCGTCATTTTGTTGATGGCCTGTCATATTTGTACTTTTGCATCATCTTAATCTATTCTTCATTACTAGTTTCGGCAAGTGTGTCATCTTCAGGTATGTATTGGAGTTTCTAATATCTACCTAAAGTTATCACACGTGCTGAAACTAGTAGTGAAGACAACATATAATTTTCAAATAAAAATCAAGCGATTTGCTGTTTTTCAACCGACATACACTTGTAAGAGTGAAGCAAATGGGTATTTTTCAAATTTAGGACTGTAATTGTACACTTTGGACATTGATTTATAACGTGCCGTTCGCAAAATTTTTTTTGTAATTTTATATTTAAATGCAGATTTTAAATTTTTATTTCATAACTAATTTATATTTATTTTGAGCAATAATAACACGAATTAATGAATTATTTACAAAATAACAGACAAAATGTAAAAATATGAACTTATACTTTATATATATATATATATATATATATATATATATATATATATATAATTTTTTTAAATTATTAAATACCTTTATCAAATAATCACTACAAACATATTTGAGATAGAAAAAAAATGAATATAAATTATTATACAAATTTATTAGACATGCATTTGCGCGTTATGTTTCTTAGAAATCAATAGTTTGAAACTACTTTTTAAGAGACTGCTGACGTATCTGAGGTTATACATAATACAGTAAAAATGCCATACACTTCTATAAAATATACTTTCAACTGTTATATCATTTATGATATTCTATTATGTTCTGTAGCATTTGCTTTATGGGAAAAGCTTAAACTACACCACTGTTATGAAAATTTATTCCTACTACTAGCAAAGGCTTTCAAGTTTTCTTTGTTGTTTTTCATTTTGTGTTATATATAAGTTTTTCAAAAATATTTCAGGAATAAATTTGATTCTCATAGTAGGCAACTCTAACACATATTCAAAAACATTTTATCATTTCAATAATAGTTAATGTAGCAATATAATGTATCTGTATGTGTATATATATACACACACATATATATATATATATATATATATATATATATATATATATATATATATATATATATATATATTCATATGAATATTTTTCCCATTTACAATTCTAACATTTGTTATTTACACAATAAATTCCCTGATTTTCCTAACAATGAGAATTTAATCAATTTCCTTTTTTTTACATTTTGATCTTACATTAATTAATGATATAGATACAGTATTTTATCTTATGATTATTATTATTATACTAAAAAAATCTACAAAATTTAGACATGGATATAAAAAGTATTTTTTATGAGATATTAGAAAAAAAATTAAATTTATAAATCAATACTTGAAAAAATTGTAATTTTAATACAATTCTTATTTTAATTTTTTGAATAATAAAAATTAAATAATAGATATACTTCATATTTCGAGTCAAAAAAAATTATTTACACAAACACAAGATAGCTTTTGGTAAATTTATAGATATTCATTTTGTCAGAATAAACAGAAATAATAAAAAAAATGTACTGAAATAAGTCAATGGACAACATATAACACATTAAATAAACATTAAATTCTTTTCAGATTATACATAAATTTACTTATGATTGATATAAAAGATAGTCTTTTAGCATTTTAGGTAAAGGGAGAGAACATACAGCTGTTTCAGTGATGTTTTGTAGTATAGCATCTCGACAAGCACTTTGTAGAGAAGGTACTGAAATTATGATAAAAAAAATTGAACATTTATTTTTTACACATAATCTCAAGATCTACAATAAAATAATGCTACAAATGACAGCACAAATAACAGCAAACATATATCAAAATACATTAGTTTTGGTGGATCTTTAAGACTTTTTTAATAAAAGGAAGAACTCTAAGTTGAAATATAATGCAAATATACATATTAATAACAACCTACTATGAAAACGATAAATACGAATATTTTTTAAAACATTTTAGAAACACAGTTGTAAGTACATAGGTGGGTAATAAGTACACTTCTATAATATTCAATAACAAATCAAATACTCACAAGAATAAAAATTTATTTATCATAGATATACGATATATTTCTTCTGCTAAAAAGTATAAAAATATAATAAGTGAAGACGAACGACTTACCTCCGTACAACTGAATAATTCGAACCTGTTTAGTAGTCCCATAAACATCGACTACTACGTGTAAAGGAGCAGACTTATAAGGAATGTTACGTGAACAAGCACCCTGATCTTCCCCGTTAATTATAAAATGCATGTCAGCAGTATGCGTCCCGGTAGGTGTATACATCACACCGATACGACTTCCAGTATCAGTAGGTAGAATATCTTGCCCTGCGACGTGCGGCGACGGTTTCAACATACTTCGAGGTATAGTCCCTCTAGATGTACGTATATTTTCACTATTCACAAACATTCTTTTACTGATTCGATATGTCGATTTAGAGTCGTTTATATCTAATACACTGTTATGGGTTTTTGTTATTCCGTAGATCCATGACGTTCCCAGATTCGCTAGATCAGGAAGAGCATACTGGGGCAATCTTTCTTTAGCTATCGCTACAGACTGAGGATCCAGTTGTGTCAAACCTAATCGCATGTGACCACTCCAACCCCTCTCGTTCTTCTCAATTTCCAATAGAAAGATTTCATTTGGCAATAAAGGTTTCTCACTGAATGTTAAAGCATTTGCGAAACTCGCTTTTCGAAATGCAACAGTATTATCTTCGCACAAAACAATATTACCGCCGTGAAAAGGGTGAAATCTCGTTACCATTGTTTTGTTTTTGTCATTTTCACATGACATATTACGAATTGTCATAACGAGTATTTACACAACTTCTCGTAGAGGTTATGTTATACATATAAATTCTTAAAACAGAATTCTTGTCGCTGCACTTCAGTTTTTGCTTACAAACATTGAAAATTGTATTTAATTCTATGTTGACTTGTTTTCTGACCGATAATTATGGCAAACAGGATATTTGATAAAAGTTTAGAAGCAAATTTTCAACAAGTAATGCAAAAATATGCATCGCAGTCGCAAGTGAACATCAAATGTCAATTTTATGATATGTTCTCGGACGTAGGTCTAAAGAGAGAAACCAAACTTTTATTTATTTTCTATAATACTTATTGACAAACTATTTCATGTATTTAATTTCTAGCGTATTAAAGTAGACGTGGCTAATAATACGGACGAATACATGGAAATCATAGATTTAACCTCTGATACGGAGGAAATGATCTCACAGAATGATAAAAAAAAAGAAGAAATTAGTGGTGATTGTGTCTTGCAAGGTGTACAAGACACACCCAACAATAAAATTAATAATGTAAACTCAAAACAATTAGAAGATTTTTGTAGTTATATAGCTGACTGTCTTGAGGAATCAGATGTAATACTTAATCAGGATAGTATATTACAAATGTTAAAAGATGAGAATATTCCAAAGTTAGAAAATATATGTAACTTTTTAAGTAATAAATTGTCTCCTCAAGGAATATTTAATTTATGTCATACATTATGTACAGTTCATTATGATAATAGGAATATACTGATTGAAAATATTTGCTCATCTTCATTGTTTTCACAAGTAATAATTATTTTTTTTTATTTTTAAATATAACAACATTAAGAGAGTTTTAATAGTTTTCAGAGTCTACTTGGTCAAGTTATTATCAAATAACTTTAAAGGAAATAACAGAAACTTTTCCAGAAATAGTTTGTAACAAGTTTTTCAAACCTTTATTTTTAAAAAATTGTACTAATCTACATGATATATTGTCTGTGCATTCATATTTAAAAATTAGTGAGAAAAAATATTTACTCAGGTTTGTATTTCTTATTTAAGAAATAACATTTTTAATCGAGTATTAAAAATAGAAATTAATAAAATATACTTTTAGTCATTTGATAGCTAATTACAATGAAGTGGAATCTTGGAATTTGAAAATTTTAAATGCCTTGTACATACCAACATGTGATAATAAATCTAAAAGAAAACTGATCAGTCTCATGAATAAATCAGAAGATAATTTTAAGAAAGATAAAATATTTGGGAAGCTTTTAATTTCTATTATAGATAGTTTGTCAGCAGATTTAATAGATTTGAAACCAAGTCTTGAATACATTGTAGACAATCACAGTTCGGTTTTCAAAGGAGTTGCAAATAGAAGTTTAAAGTCATTTGAAGATAGAGTATCATCAACTCAACATTAATCCATTATGTTTATTTTGTACTTCTATAAAATAAATAAAAAAATATCAAGTATATTGTATTGGTTTAAATTAGAAAAAGACAAGATTAAAGCAATAGGATTTTATTTACAATTTTATTCTAATATGCAATACTGTTAATACTTAAGAAAAATATTTTACATTCAAAATATATTTCAATTCATGCTTATCTCTTATTTTTCTCCTATCTTTCATAATGATTGATTATAAAGATTGATAAAAATTAACACTATTTTACACTTTCTTAGTACTTTTAATACAAATGTATATTTTGTGTAGTTATACACTAATTCAATTAAAAGTTAGCTACAATATATTTTTAATCACATTTTAATTTGGTACAGTACGTTTAATATAATAGATCAATATATTTTTTAAGATGTTTAATAAAAATTTCAATCATGAAATGTTTGTATCTAAAAGAATAAATTAATTTTTAGGGCACAAGACGAATGTAAAATGAAATATTTTTCTTTGAGGAAGACACAAAGACAAAATCAATGTTTACAAATATATTCTTTTCTATAAATATATATTTACAGTTAATCATGTATGATACTAATTCAATATGTATATTTAAGTAAATTTAACTACATAATCTGTCAGTTGCACATACATTTTTTTACAATTATAATTTAATATTAAAATATTATTTATAATAATATATACTTAACTTTCATTTATAGAACTGGACAGTTTTTTACATGACTACATTTTTATTTTAGATGGTCTTATTTTTTATTTAAAGTATTTACTAAAAAAATATCTCATTCTATAAACATTTTTACTCTGTAAATGATTCATTTTTCTATATGGGTTATCAGACGACTGTTTCCCGCCATATTCCAGTGGTTATCAAATATTTGATAATCAATGAAGATTGGCTTGTCTCATACATTCTTTTGATAATTGCATCGTCTCTTCTTTCTACCACAGTTTTTATATATAATATATTGTATGATCAAATAAACAGTACAGATATATGTTTAGTATATAAAATTTGTGTATTTTTTTGTGAGATACTTTTACTATTCTCTTTATTTATAAATTCGTTATTTTTATAAGACATGCTCGAGGATTTTTTCCGTTTATTTTTGTTATAGCAAAGCTTTTTCTTGTATTTTTTTAACTATTTGGAACTTCAGATAGTGAGTCTATACTTGATTCTTGATAGGCTTGCAAATAAAATAAAAATATGTTTTAATTAGTTGTGATTATTAAAAGAAAATAAAGTGTATAGATTTATGTTGTAAAGTTAAATCAATTTGTTCAATTGTATTTAATTTTGGAAGAACAGCTAGGAATTAAAATTTCAAGCTGTAGAAAAGCAAGAAATACAATGCTGAAAACTAATAAGATTTTTATAAATTTAGTAGCATTTTTTGGCACAAATACACATCACAGTGATCGAATTTCTGTGTGTACTGAATTTTCTTTAAGTCTTTTGTCTTTGGAGATAAAAGATATGTTTTAAAAATTAATTTGTATCTGTTATCCTAATTTGGTCGGTTAAAGATTGCAAATATACCATATATTATTTAAAATAAAAAAAGTATACACAGTTTATTTAGGGATGACTAATAATGGATATGGTGTTGTATCTGAAACTTCAGTATTTTGAATAGGCGTCGGAGGTCGTGGATCTGGCTCTGAACATCCTAATAGCCAATAAGTTGTGACAGAACCTTTCCCCTTCAATTCGACTAAACCACGTAATTCTAATTTAAATGTTCCGAATTTTTCAAGTATAATTTTTGCTGCTTCACTGACATGAATTCGTAATGCTGTAAATAAAAACATTTTCATATCTCTAGTTTTTTTTTTATTAGAAAATGTCAATAATTATTCCTAATATATTGGTTTATTTATTAAAATTTTCTAAAAATAGAAAAAAAACATATTTTACAGTATAAAAAAACTTCAAATTTGGAAACATTGAATAATTGTTAATTCTTTTAGTACGATTATTTCAGAAAAATAATAAATTTCATGTGACTGTTTTTTATAAAAAATAATTATTTAAAATACACATTTACGACTTCTTTCTGGGGTATATTTAGTAATGCATTTTTAATACATTTTGAATATTCATGTCTTCACAATATAGTTCTGACACTGTGAATAGTTTCACTTTCACAAATTAATTGCTTTTCCACCCTATAAAACATCAAAAAATTCTTTGATCAAAAATGTTTATTGAACATTTTTGATTGTCGTTTATGTATATTTCGACGGCGATGCCAGGTTGCTATAGTATAGAAAAATCTACATAAAGTATATAAATTTGTGTGAAAATTAAAGCCCTTTAAATGTTTTTGTTTTGGTAATAGAAGAATTAAAACTTAAATTGTAACTTTCTCTAGCTTAGCGGTCTGAGGATGGTGGTAATACCATCGAATTTCGAAAAGGCAACAATCACTAATTATTGATATTTTTGATTAAAAAAATGATTGTAGTTTGTGGAATGGAAAAATAATTTATTTCGTATATTTTTTTTCATTGTAAATTGCGATAAGTCATTATTTTATTTTGAATAATCATACTCTTAAAATTTGTGTAATTTAAATAACAAATTGAAAATATTTTTTGTATGTACAAATAAATAAAAAAACAACTACTTACGTTGTCCTGTGGATTCCATTCGTGATGCAGTATTAACTGTATCACCGAATAAGCAATAATGTGGCATTTTTTGACCTACAACTCCAGCACATACCGGTCCTACATGAGAAGTTAACGTTTAAAAAAATATTTGAATGTAAAAAAACTGATTGTAGCACAAACATATATTTTTAATATCAAATATTTTATAATAAATACGGTAAAATTATTACAAAATAAAATATAAATGTTCACATAAAAATATTTCTGCTGTAATAATTATTCTGCCATTCATAAATAAAATTCGCAAATTATAAATCTGGTTTGTTGAAAATTTTAAATATAAAATCAAATAATAACTAAACATAATAAGGAAAACAAATATGTAACACATACGGGTATGAGAGAGAAAAGTAGATGGCATGAAATAAATATAGAAAAATGAAAATAATAATAAATTAATTCATTATGTCATATAATTACATACAAAGTGTAATAAAAGAATAGTTGATAATTGTTACCTGAGTGGATTCCAATTCGCACTTTGAGTTGTGAATCAGGTTTGTGTTTTATTGTAAATGTATTTACTGAATCTAAAATTGCTAATGCCATTAGTGCAATTTCTCTTGCATGATTGTCACCGTTTCGTTCTGGTAATCCAGATACTACCATATATGCATCACCAATAGTTTCTACCTAGGAAGAATAATAAAAAGATTTTTTTTGAATTATATGTTACGTAATTAACAGATAAAACAATGGCAAACTAGTCTGCGTGGTTTTTATGTGAAATTTTTATTTGCTGTGGGTAGTATCAAATACTCTATTTTATAACTCAGAGGTTCTAACGTAAAATCGACGATATACAATATTAGCGCCTCTATCGGCTTGAGTTGATTTGACGACACTAATTAACCAAACATATTTTTGATTTTACAGTTTTCAATAATTTTTCATATTTTAAAAAAAGCGGCTTACAGATGGAGGAATTTACTCACTTCAGCGATATAGAAATTGCATGACAAGTATTATTTTTTAGGTTTTGAAAAGATATTGAAATGTAGGTGACGAGTTTTTTTATGCTGTCGTTTCATTTATGCAGCATTGTATTCTTAAATTGAATTATTTATTAACTGAATTAATATTGATCTATCTATAAAAAATATTCCGTAAAGTTTCAAAAAATGGACATTTTTTTTTTAAAAAAAACGTGCAGACATTTTGTATCAAATTATTATTAACGATAACACCCCAAATTATACGAAATTCTCACGAAGAATTATGATATGTGCAACTTTATGAAAAAATTGCGTTGCAATCTATTTGCGAGAATGATTATATAGACATACTAATATATATATATATATATATATATTATGATATTGAGTGAATATATGTGATATGAGCGAAGCAAATCGAGGAAGCGAGCACGGGCGGAGCCCCCTGGGGGTCGGCGATCGTAGCGAGTAGCGAGTAAAGCTCCCTGGTATTATTAAGTAAATTATTTTTAGTTGCAAATTTTGGGTAACTGCATGCAAAAAATGATACATACAACAACAAATGTTTAAAATATTTAATCAGATATTATGTAGTACATTCTCAGGCTACTTTCAATAAATTGATTGTATGAAAAAAAATTATTTAGATAAGGGTTAACCTTAGATATTAATGTTTTAGCTTATCATTAGGTACTATACATTAGTTTTGATATTTATAATCATAGATCTGGTTATTATTTTATTCTAGATCTGTATAATGCAAACAAACATGTAACAGCAAAAGCATGAAATAATTGATGAACTAAAACCTACTAATGATTATAATTTGTTTAATGAAGATTATATTTTTATTTATCGTAATGTATTTAGCATGAATAAAAAATGAAATAAAATTAGTTGATATTAAATTTATTACAAGTGTATATAAAAAAAGAATATAAATGATGATGATTTTATCTTATATAAATTATTTTAATCTTGAAAAATAACTCATAGTTAAGTATTCTATACTATAATATAAAGATACAATTTTAAATATGAAATGTATTGCAAAATAAAAGTATATTTCATAAGATATATGACAAAACCCTTTCTTAGAATATTTATTACAAAATATGGTTTTCCTTATCAATTATTATTTGATTACTAATCATTGTTTTTAATCCAATATTTTAATGTAAATTACAGGTTTCATACAAACATCAACTTAAACTTGTAGATGTCACTGGTAACATGTCGCGTTTTATTCCATATTTATAAATTGTAAATAAAAAAACAATATTCTTACCTTGTAAACGTCATAAAACCCGATTATTCTATCGAAAGTGCTATACAAATCGTTCAAAAAATCAACAACTTCCATTGGTGTACTTTGGGCACACAATGCGGTAAAACCAACAATATCACTGAAATACACAGTTACACATTCGAATTGTTCTGGTTGTACAAGTTCTCCAATCATCAATTGTTGGGCAACGGGACGTGGTAACATCTGATATAACAATTCTTCAGATCTTCGTTTCTCTTGACTCAATTGTTCAGTCTTTTCTTCAACTAAAGCTTCTAAATTGTTAGCGTACTGTTCCATCCGACGTAAAAGATCGTCCATTAAATTTTCACAATAGCCTCTGTTCAAAAACACAGATACTATAAAAAGATTCTAACAATTGAATCGTGAAATACTTACTTCATGATAAGTCGTACATTACAACGGATTGTCTCGAAACTAGGTCTCTCCTCCGGATTATCACTCCAGCATCTTTCCATCAATTCGATTAAATCGTCTGGACAATCTCTGCGTTCGACAGCAGGTCTAAACGCAGGATTCTCTCTTGCTGCAACTCTACCGATGATTTCTAAAAAAATGTATTAGTAATAAATGTACGATATTAATGATCGTTGTTTTTATGTAGTTTAATAACCTTGAGGATCGAGAAACTGTCTTGCAGCTTCAAAAGGTCCTCCGCGTACAATTATCTCTTCTAAAATTATTCCGAAGCTGTATACATCACCTTTTTGTGTAGCAGGAGTTCCCGGTATAATTGTTAAAGGTAATAATTCCGGTGCAACCCAAAGCATTTCTGTATTAAAAAATATTGATGAAATATTAGTCAGTTAGAAGTATATAATGTAATAATACTTGTATAATAATTCAGATCTTTGACAATATCTGACGGTATTGTCAAAGTGGTAAGTCCGAAATCTGAAATTTTTAAAACGAATCGTCCATCTATTAAGCAATTGCAAGAACGAAGTTTTCCATGAACTGATACTTCGCTGCCATGTATATACATCATCCCCTATAGAAAAATACTGATTATTTTTGTGGAAAATTAAAGATTGAAATGAAATGAACAATATTTATTTAAATAATATTTTTTTTAAAAAAAATAACCTTAACTATGTCATGTATTAACGACATTCGGAAATTCCAATCTAACTGAAGTGCATCATTTTCTAAAACGTCTTTCAAACTTCCTCTAGGACAGTACTCGGTTAAAATTAATACAAGTGGGCAGTCGATACATGCGCCAATAAATCTGACAGTATTCTCATGTGTCACATCTCTTACCTAAAATACGTTTAAAAAATAAATGCTTTTGTAGTTGATATAAATTTTTAAAAAAAATATTCAACAAATTTCATTTAAAAACATTAATATTACTGAATTGTTCTAAATAATCTATTCCTTACTTGTTTAATTTCCCATAGTAGTTTTTTATTTAAATCGACTTTTTTCTTAGTAATTTTTTTTATAGCGACCCGGCTCCCTTTATAAATTCCTACAGAAGTATATACTTGTGTAGGTGGAAATGAGGCAGTTGAAGCAATAGACGCTCTTGGACTGTGTGTTAAACCGTAACTGTCGTTAATTTTTTGCAAGCCTAGTTTTGAACCGAACGGTTTACCAACTTCGAGCAGAACTTCTTCCGTACGTACACGCCATGACATATTATTTAGATCAGCCGAAAGACGCATATGTCTATAAAAAAGTCTACGATTCATAAACATTTTATTGCTGTTTTCATTTTTTTCGTTAATGGTATATATTTTATATTCAATGTTGTTAATTTAATGGACTACTTTTTTAAAAACTATATTTTTTCAAAAACGAGTACAATTAATTGTATATGTATTTTTTTTTGAGTTATATGCTCATTTATTTTTTTAAATGATAACAGTTTTGAGATATTAAATATTCAAGATTATTGTTCTGAAACCATATTTTCTCAGATATTCATTTTTTGTATGAAAATGTTCAATTGTTAATATATTTCGAGCGCAAGCATAAATTTCTACGCCTGCGCTCGTTATCGAAATGCACATAAGTCGATCACAATACACAATGGTCAATTGTCGAACATTTTACTAAAAAAAATATTTGTGAGCGAAAAATATGAATTGTATTTTATTTTATTTTTATTGAATTCGATATATAGACTTTTTCTATTGATTTCGATAAAATTGTTTTCGAACGAAAATATATACGGAATAAAATTAAAAACACCTCCAATTTATATATATATATATATATATGTATATATATATATATATATATATGTATATATATATATATATATATATATATATATATATATATATACATACGAGAGTCGTTTGATAATTTTGGTAAATTTTTATGATGTGGCGTTCCATTCATTTCGTAACATCACGGTTATCAAGTGTCACTTCAAATTAACATAGGCAAACTTGCAGCCAGAAGCGATGCATTGTTCACGTTCTACAGATGATTGAAGCGACCATTGTAGCGGTTGCCGCAAAAATGGAAGAAAACGGGCAGGCCTTTTTGCGTCTATTCGTCACCGTGGATGAAATATGGATCCACCACCTACACACCCGGGTTGAAGCAGCAGTTAAAGCAGTGGACAACGATTGGTAAAAGTGCGCCGAAGAAAGCGAAGAACGTTATGTCGGTTGGGAAGGTGATGGCTACTGTTTTTTTTTTTTTTTTTTGGGATTCTCAAGAAATCATCTTGATCAATTACTTAACGAAGGTAAAAACGATAACAGAATTCTATTATGCAACATTAATGAAGAAGAGAAAGAAGTTTGAAAGAAGTAACTTCCAAAATTGGCTTCCAAAAATACTCTTTCACCAGGACAACGCGAAATCCCACAAGGCGACCGTCGCAATGGCAAAATTACACGATTTAAAAATTCCTTACTCACTCTATTCTTCGTAATTGGCTCCGTGCGACTTCTTCCTCATTCCAAATTTGAAAGTTTTGCTCGGTGGGAAGAAATTCTCATCGAATGAGAATGTCATACCACCGTCAATGCGTATTTTGCAGGCTGTCTAGACCAAGTGTATAGCTCCCATGGAGACTATGTTGAGAAATAAAATCGATTTTTTCCATAAAACGCTTTTTAACTTACTTTTTTTTACCATACTTATCAAACGATCCACGTATATACATTAAAAGTAAAATGCACATTTATTCGATTTTACCAAGATTAAAATTTCTGTTTATTAGCCATTTTTTTGGTCGGAATTCGAATGAAACAAATATATATATATATATATATATATATATATATATATATATATATATATATATATATATATATTTCCATGACATTAAAATTCCTACTTTAAATTACAAATATATAATTAGAATATAAAATCTGAAGAATAATTTTTATTAGGATTGTATTATAAATAATTAAATCCTTTTTATCAGCATTTTAAAATACTTACTTGTAATAAAATACTTACTTGTATGCAACACAAGCTAATGTTGCTGCGAATGCTAAGAATATTCCAAAAGCAAATAATCCATAAAGAATCATAATGTAAGTTTCTTCATTTAGCAGCAATGAG
>CM068315.1:44559161-44614161 GCA_034766995.1 Acanthacorydalis orientalis | reverse complement strand
TATATCAGCTTTTTGACACAAATTGGTTGACTTTTCCATAAATATTTTTTTTACATCCCACAAAGCATGCACCTTTTTAAAATGTTAACTAACTGATCTTGTTAAATTGTAAACTATTTTGATTAGATTTTCTCATGATTCATGAAAAATAAAATTTATTTATAAAAGAGGATTCAGTTACTGTGACAAAAATTGTGATAATTTTGTTGAATCAAAAAGATTAAACATTTCTCGGAAAACATGACATATTATTATAACCTAAGGACACATTCTACAAATGAATTCCTAGTCTATACGTATTTTATTACTGACTCTGTCATCTTCAGAGATCCAAACTACAGATACATCTTTTTCAGTGATTTTTCTTCACCTTGGATCTTTAAAGATAACAAATTGCCATAGAATTTGATAACTAATAATCAAAAGTGATCAATAACGTTTTATTGAATATTTTTATCAAGATTTTTTGTAAGATGAAAACAAGAATATTTTTGTGAAAAAGAATTTACCTGATGTTTGACTGTATTATGTCAATGAAAGTGGGTTATATATTTTTATTTATGATTTTTTTTTAATAATTTACACGTGAATATATATATATATATATATATATATATATATATATATATAATCTAGCATAAAATGTTCAATAAGTTATAAAAGTCATCTAGTTATTTTTATTGATCAACAAACATGTTAAATGAGAGTTTTTTTGTCATTAAAAGGAAATATTTTTATTTGTTAACTAAACTTATGTTCAGAAGAGTATAAAGTTTATAATGAAAACAAGAAAGTGTTTTATTTTTGAGCAAATTTAATTAAAGATTAAATTTTTCTTTTTTATGAAAAAAAGATCATGGATTAAAATTTAAGTTAGAAAATTATAAAATGCAGGTTAACGAATGGATGAATCTTTTAAATCGGCTTTCGTGCTAGAATTGTGGATGACTAGGTTCTTACACACTGAATTTTAAAATTTTCAGTGAATACCTTTAATAATAGATTAGTGAAGCGATTTGTATAATTTTAAACCCTGTTCTTTATTGAAACGTCTGCCAACAGACTTACAGTCTCTAGGAGATAAAAGAGTTCTTATAATTATTAGTATAGTTATTATTCAATTAGTAAATGACTAATGATAGAGTTCAAGATGTTTGGACGAAAAAAATAAAACAAAGTTTCTCAATAACATGGAATTTGTAAGCTATGCCTTAACTGAAAAAACAGAGAATAATACGAAGCCTGACAGTGAGGTCAGACGAGTTAATTGTTAAAACGTGTAGCCTATTATATGTATTCTTGTTACTTTTTATTTGATAAGGTATATATATATATATATATATATATATATATATATATATATATATATATATATGTTCAATAAATATAAATGATAAATACTTAAATGGTGTTATTCTTTTTGTAATGGTTAAGATTGATAAGCCACAATCTAAATTAATAAATATTAAATTGTACATTTTTTACTAACAAAATACATATGTTTTTATTGCGATGTTTATCAGTATAACAGTCATTCATATATCTATAATAAGTATGAACATACTATATGCATGTTATTTAGTAAACTGTTTTAATCTATTAATGAACACTTTTTATTATAACTAGAATTATCTGTTCTACTTTTTTTGTATACAAACATGTATTGTTTGAACTCCGTTTAATTTATATGCACATGTTACTATTCTAAAATTCTATATCTAAAAATAATCACATTACAAGTATTCTTTCACTTTTATCAATTCAGTTTTCAACAGTTCATACAAGTGTCAGGATGGCCGAGCGGTCTAAGGCGCCAGACTCAAGGTTTACCTTGCCTATACAAATAGGTTGAGTTATTCTGGTCCTCTCTGAGGGCGTGGGTTCGAATCCCACTTCTGACAATTAAATTTTTTTTAAAATAATTCCCTATTTGATCTCCAAGTAACATTATTTATTATTGAATATCCATTTAAGTAGTAATTGACAAAAAATAAAAGTAAATGATATATAAGTAAATATTTATTTGGTACAAAATCATATTTTCAATATGTGCAAGTAAATAAAATAAAGCCACTAATATATACTTTTCTCATTTTTATTTGTTAAACAATTAACAATCAAATATTCTTCGAGATTTTAAAACAATAACATCTTATAAAATATATTAATAATATTTTGTCAGGTATTTTTAAATAAAATATTACTGTTAAATAAATACTATATAGTTTATCGACTATTTAATTTAATTATAAAAAGTCAGAATTAAAAAATAATAAACGTTATGAAATAAACATAAAATACACCAAATACGGAGTCGTTTTTCATTATTACAAAAAGAAATGTTATAAAAATATATGATTAGTTATTTTTAATTAATAATGTGTATATATTTTTAAATTAATATGTATGAATAATTATTTTTATAAATATATACTCATATATTCTTAAAAAAAGGTCATAAATTATTGATTAAAACAATTCTATCTAGAATGTCATAGAGATAATCCAATTACTGTCTATTGACCGATTTGTGATTGAATGGAGACTGTTAATTGTTTACACAATTTATTAAATTATATCAACATCGAAGTGTTCTGTTCTATTTAGTTGATATTTCATAAAATATTATTATGTTACATATATGTTTGAATTTGTCTTTCTCTCGCTTTATGTTTATATATATATATATATATATATATATATATATATATATATATATATATATATATATATATATATAAACACACATAGAGGGTTATTAAATATGCAGGATAACAATACTTGACAGATGGATATGTGGAAAAGGAAGTTATTATAATTATTCAAATTAGACGAACATTTATCGAAATATAAATTAGCAATTAAAAAAAAGAAGATTGAAGATGAAGCTGATCGTAATGAGAGTCAAAATAATACTTTTTATATTTTTATAGCACACAAAAAATGTTACAAGACATCTTGTCATGGACTTCATTTATATATTAGAGTTAAAAATTAATTCATTAGCTGGAATTAATAAAAAAATATTAAAAGAGAAAGTTTCTAACAGAAAAATTGAAAATACTATGTTAATGTTATATTATAATATATATATATATATATATATATAAGTATATATATATATATATATATATATATATATATATATATATATATATATATATATATATATATATATATATATATTGTCCAATAAGTTCGTGCCATTGTTTATTAAGGTGTTATTGTCCCAACAGGAGTTTCCTGTCATTGAGTGTTATATACTATTTTATAATTCTTGTTTTCTCCTGTCGCTATCCAGTTTGTCATTTTCATTTATTTAAAATCGATTTTCGTACCCAAGTTTATGGATCTTCAAGTCGATAAAAGCGAATATCTCCGATATCCCCTTAATCCCCTTGCCTATGAGTTTAATCGTAGCTGTAGTGCTACACAAGCCTCTCGAAATATTAATGCTGTCTACAGAGAAGGTTTTATTGCTGACAGGACACCGCGAAAATGATTCCGCCGTTTCAAAGGAGACAATTTTAGCCTGAGAGATGCTGCTCGGTCGCATGCCCAGTGGATTTTGATGAAGAGCGTTTAGAAGCTCTTTTTCAATACAGTAAACACCAAACAACGCAGAAATTGACTAGTAACTGAACTGTGCGTCACAGACAGTGCACAATCAATTCAATGTGAGAGGTCCAAAAGCCCGATACATGGGTTCCGAATGAGCTTAATCAGAATAACAAAAATTGGCGAGTCATTGCTTGCACGACATCGCCTTTCTGCCGTCAAACATCGACCATTTTACTTTTTTATTGTGACAGGCGATGAAAAGTAATGTCTAAGTGAACAGGAAGTAGAGAAAAGAAAGGATAGGCAAAGGACAGCAATCAAGTTTACACGTCAAGAAAAATCTTCACCCTCACAAGAAAATGCTCTGTGTTTGGTGGAGAATGGAGAGAATAATCCTATAAATACAATTTAAGTTACGAATAAATTTTAATTTAAATACGATTAAAAAATAGAAAAAAAATTATATAAATATATTACAAAAAAAATAAATAATTATGCTGTTTAGTACTGAGTGATTATCTACTGGCCTAACTACTGTGTTATAAATTCTGTTTTTAATGCAGTAAATTGAGATTTGAAGGTTGTTATTATTATATTAGTTTATTTTCTTGTCTGTGTATATTTGTATTGAAATAAGTTTTATGAAATAAATGTAATATTATGTACACTTATGTAAATAATATAAATATTATTTTACAATTTCCAGATTACTAGATTACTTATAAGTTATACTTTGTTCAATGCAACAGCAAGCCTCGGTAGCGCAGTAGGCAGCGCGTAAGTCTCATAATCTTAAGGTCGTGAGTTCGATCCTCACCCGGGGCATTAGTTTTTTATATTTTTCATATAATTGATTTTTAAATAGAAATGTTTGTTATATTTACTTCATAATTTTGTGGTACTCGGATAAGAAAATATAATAAATAAATTTAACTATATATGTATGAGACGTCTTCAGTACTTACAGTTACAAGTATTTTGGATATAGTACGTAATATTGAAATAAATTAACATAATATTTATAGCATAAATATATATATATATATATATATTCTACATATGTATAATAAATTAATGTATTAAAAATATTTTTTCAAGTATTAATAATTACAAAAGTTGAACATTTTTGTTAAATTATATATGAAGATTAAAATAAAATATTTGCAAATTTTATTTATTCATGCAGTAAAGAATTAAATATATATTGTTTACTTATTTTTTTTATCTCAATAAATATTATTAACAGTAGAAATAGAATTATAGATTGATTTTTGTTGAAGATCGATTTTGTTCAATATTAATTAAAGTTATTTTTTTAATTATTAGTTGATTTAAAAAGTACAGAAATAATTTTAAAATTGAATTAATTTTAAATTATAATATATAAATACGTGTATGATGAATTTAAATTTCATTCGAATATAATTGTGAAGGATTAGAAGAAAATATATTTAAAACAATTTATATATTATTGAACATTCTAATATATCATAAAATTACTAATTTTACAAATGAGGAAAACAAAAGTAATTGTCAGGAGTGGGATTCGAACCCACGCCCTCAGAGAGGACCAGAATAACTCGACTACCCGCAGTTGAGCAGGCAAGGAAAACCTTGAGTCTGGCGCCTTAGACCGCTCGGCCATCCTGACAGTCGTGTGCGTTCTATTAATAATGCATTTTATTATTTTGTTGAGCCTAATTGATGATTTTAAATATTGTATTTATGATTATAATTTGATGTTAATAATAAAACGAATTAAAAAGGACAAAATATATCATATTCTTTAAAAGAATCTGATATTTTATACTTTAAATTCTGTCTACAAAAAAATTAATAAATATTTTTTACTGTAAATTCTATTTCATATTGGATTATTTTCAGAGAAGTAGAATAAAACCCATAAATTAAGTATTATACAGGATGAGTCAAAGTGATGTACTGTTGAAGGAAGTTTTCATATTTTGTCTGGTGAACGTTATATCATTGTAAAGGTATATCGTTTTAAAGTAGATATCTTTTAATATAAAGAAATCTTTTTTCTCTTTATTGCACATATTCAATGCAAATTTCTCATATTCGTATATTGCACAATTTTCCGGATGTCGTTCATTGTAAAAAGATGCGACTTTTTTTAATGTTTATATATATTCTAGAAATATAAATTTTCAATTATAATATACTTTTGTTTAGTTTATTAACGAGTATTCAGCAAAATAAATACAAATTAAATATCGGTATCTAAAGAAATAATCTTAAATATGTGTCTAAATATGTAATGATTCAATTTTTAATCTTTAGTTATTACTATTATTTAAAAAACAGAAAAATCCTGTTAAAAATATGGAAATGTTAATCATCAAAAAATAAATACACCTAATAGATATTGTATTTTAAAACAAATGTATTTGTTTATATTTTAATGGTATGAATAAAAATATGAACCAAATTAATAAAAAAATATTAAATATTTTTAACTAGTAATGAGAAAGAAAATATTGAGAGCATATTTAATTCCATAATTTATCATTTTAATGATATTGTAATAAAAGTGTAAAATTAATAAATTCTTCTTACGAGATATTCTATTATTTTTTTACTGTTTGCACAAATTCAACCGATAACAGTGAAATTAATAATATTTTTACATATTAATTAACCTCAAATATATAGCATAAAAAAATAAAAAAACAGTATAACATTTAAGAGTGTAACAGCATTAACTATAAACATTTTATATTAACATTAACTATAAACATAATATGACCTTATTAGAATGGAGGTTTGTGGCTTCATTTCTTGTAATTATAAAGTATAGGTAATGTTTTCTCCTGTATTTTACATACTCTAAGGTAAAAATAAACCAAGTACGACGAGGATGGGATTCGAACCCACGCGTGCAGAGCACATTGGATTAGCAGTCCAACGCCTTAACCACTCGGCCACCTCGTCTTACACTTTCTGTTATACTTTATAGAAAACAAATAAGCATTGGAATTTTTATAATGCTTTTTTTATTATTTTTATTTATTGTAAATGTTGGTAATTATATATTCATTTTATAAGATATTTCATTATTTAATTACTGAGAATATTTGTGTTTTTTATAAACTTCTTTCTAATGACATTTTTAAAACATTTACATAACAAAAATAGTAAAATCAATTTGTTTACTAATTTTACGAAAATTATTAATATTATTTAGTTATTTAAATAAAAAAATTGATGATTTCGTTTTGAATCTACATCTTTAATATTTTAGGGCGACATATTAAATATATTTATCTATAAATGCTATTATATTACAGTGGAAATTACGTATCAGTTTTATTTATATACCATTTTGTAATATATATATATATGTACATACACACACACACACACACACACATATATATATATATATATATATATATATATCTTTATATATAACTAAATTTTATTATTAATTTTTTCTTATAAATTTCTATTTTTATTTTCAATTCTGTACATTCATTTAAAATGTTATGATGTTATATTAAAATAAATATAATAATCAATTATTCATGTATTAACCATTTTCAAAATATTATCTCGAGTATCATATTTCGATATTGTTACTTTCCTATAATATTCAAAGTAACATTGACAGGTGACTTTGTTGGCACAATTAATTATAAATTAAACTCTAGATGTGTTGTGTCTTTTCTTGTAAACTTTCTAAATAATAAAATTTATCACTAATGATATCATGTTTTCTCTACTATTGTTACTTTAATTTTTCTCAGATAAAGAAAAGTATATGAAATTTATACGTGTTTACGTCGCAGAAATTTCATAAAAAAAAACAGTTCTGAAAATATTTTATATCTACTCTATCAACAACTATTAAAATTAATTAATGCACAATCAATACTCACCTACTACTAATGAAAACAGATCAGATCTATCTAATATCAGCGCTATGTGACTCCATCCAAATTGTCGAAAAATACTGGAGAAGACGAGGATCAGTCGACACTGGCAATAAGACGTACGCGTTAGTGTTGGATATGTACTCTTGTCTTTGAAGAAACCTTGACCCACCTGTAAATAAATCAATCGAAATTGATGATTGTTCTATTCTACGATTCAGTACTGATAAAAATGCAATTTTCCGTAAGAGGTTTCCGTAAACAAATAAGGATAATTGAATCTTTAATCGTACGAACGTGAAGAGAATTTCAAATCTGTTCAGAAATATAAGATAGATAGATACTTTAATGTTATTACATACAATATTCATTGAAATGATATATGTATGTTTATATGTATGTATGTGTTTATGTATGCACATATATATATATATATATATATATATATATATATATATATATATATATAATGAATATTTATTTATATAAACAATGAATGGTTTTAAAAGCGACTGATCGATTACGAAATACGTTTAATAATTCGTAAGTCAGAATGGCCGAGCGGTCTAAGGCGCCAGACTCAAGATGAATCTTATCTACAAATGTAGGTTGTGAGGTATTCTGGTCCACGTAGAGGGCGTGGGTTCAAATCCCACTTCTGACATGTCTTTTTTTTAGAATTTCTGATATATATATATATATATATATATATATATATATATATATATATATATATATATATATATATATATATATATATATATATATATATATATATATATGAATGTTCAGAATTAGTCTTCAAATTTTAATTCTATGCGAGTGCTATAGTAAAAAATTTAAAATTAAAAAAAAAACAATTGAACATTTCTTATAGCTTCATTATAAATGAAGTTTCAGTAATAAAAAAATCTATTATGTATTTTTCGGAGCCAAATGTGTCAGAATGGCCGAGCGGTCTAAGGCGCCAGACTCAAGATGAATCTTGCCTATGAACATAGGATGTGGGTGTTCTGGTCCTCGTAGAGGGCGTGGGTTCGAATCCCACTTCTGACATGACTTTTTTTAGAATTTCTGATATATATTTATAAAAAAATATTCGGAACTAGTAGCCTTAAATTTTAGTCGGATGCGAGTACTATAGTAAAAAAATAATAAATCCATTTGAAACTTTTATAGTGTTTCATTGTACAAATGAATTTTCAGTAATAAAAAAATCTATCACGTATTTTTTATTGCCAAACGTGTCAGAATGGCCGAGCGGTCTAAGGCGCCAGACTCAAGATAAATCTTGCTTACATATGTAAGTCGTGAGATATTCTGGTCCTCGTAGAGGGCGTGGGTTCGAATCCCACTTCTGACATACCTTTTATAAAGAATTTACCCAAAAAATGTTTATTTTTTTATATTAATATTTTAGAACAAATCTCTAATATTGTTTTTATTTTCTTATTATTTGATAATAAATTGTGTTTTAATTATAATATATTTTATTAAAAACAACCTCATCTGCCAAAATAGTTTTCTATATTTTATTCCTTATACATAAAGCTTAAACTAGTCAGTACACTAATTTTACTATGATTTATTTATTATCCTTACAAATTTAAAATAATAGAAATAAATTCAATGTCTTCCGCATACAACGAGCTTAATTGACATGAAACTAATGTTGAAATTTGAAACTCGAAATAAAGTTTTGGTGCTTTTAGATATTATAATATATAAATTTTAAAATCTTTTAATGTTTTTGCTGTTAAATTGGGAAAACGGGAAAATGTGATAAACAAAATTGAATATTATCTATCGAACAAAAAAAATAGCTAGAGTTTTCACTTTTTTAATTTTAGCTAATAAGGATAAACCCGTAAATGACCAAAATAGAACTTTATATTAATATTTATTTTATCTCTAATAGATTTTTTAACCTAGAAATATTTTCAATTAAAAATGTACTTTAAGACGATTCTTGGTATTTAGTATTTATTTCCTTCATTTTGAAAACTGTTTTTATTAATTGTTATTAAAAATGAACAGTTTTAAATTTTGGAATTTGATATATATTCCAAACGAAGGCATTTTTTATCCTCTGTATTATGAGAAATACGGCATTTTTATCGAAGTGCACATACTACATAATCAAAAATGAACAACAATCAATTATTGAACATTTTGTAGTTTGTGAGGTGAGTAAAATAATGATTTTTGACAGTTAATTTAGCCACAGTACTAAATTATACTACGAAAAAAAATCAATTGTGGAAATTTTGATAAGATTTTAGATTCATTCTGAATATATAGACCAATTTTTATTAGGTGTAGAAATTAATTCTGTGCTTTGAAACTTAACCAGTCATAACACATGTTTTAAATTAAAATATTTCCTTATTGTTTTAAGATTTTGAAGTGTCTATCTTAAGATTTAAAAAATATTGCATATTTCAGCCAAGCAGTTAGTATAACCTCACAAAACAGTAATGAACACGAAGGGGTCCGAAAAGCAGCATACTAGGCATTGCATACTTTTCACATTCTAGTTGAAAAAAATGCTGTCGAAAAATGCTTCGAGAATGATTTGTCTATCTTCGGAGGAAAGTGTTGTGACTCAATAAAATATGCAAAATATGTTAAAATACTGGAAGAGAGTTCGAAAATGCATTAAAATTTCAACGAATTAATTCTGATTTGTTTTTTCGACAAGAGATTCGTCAGTTACCTGAGAGATGGAGCATACAAAATAATGGATATTTTGAGGATTGAATGTATTCCATTTTTTTCATAAACATTCATTTTCTATAAAAAAACGGACCGAAGTAATTGGTACATCTAGTAATTTATTTAATATCCATTCCCGAAAAATATAATTTGTAAATATTTATAATTTATGTACTTGTTTACTAATAATAACATTTAATAATGATGAATACTAATCACTATCAATTCATGATTGTTATTCCAACTACAACTTTATACCGAGTTTGATTAATGAAATCTACGTGATTAATTACCATATAAATTATGTATTATTAGATTTACAGAAATTATACTTAATGTAAATATACTCTTGAATAGAATGTTTACGGTATAACAAATTACTATGGATTATTCCACTGTCACGATTCTCAATTGATATAAAGATGCATACAATAGTTAAATAGAAAACAAATATTTGATTTGAAATCTCTGTATACGAACTATGTTTACTTTTCGATTTCTATTATATGTATATATATATATATATATATATATATATATATATATATATATATATATATATACATAAGGTTGTTGTCTGTGAAATTTTGTTTTTTGTATTCTTTTAAATTCGCTTCTTTTTTAAATTAAAAATGGCATTAAAAGTTGTTTCTTATATTTTACTGTAAAAGTCAAATGTTTTTTATAAAAAATACATTTCTCTAACATAGTACAGGCCGGACACTATATCTAAATTTACTTTTATAAATGATTTATTTTTTCTTACAAACCGTTAAACTTTTTCCAATCAAAATTTTTCATAAATGATTATTCATCATCAGATATAGAAAAATCTGTTAAAATCAGATTTTTTATAGTTTAGTACTCCGAGGATGATGGAACCGTCATTGAAATGTATATATATATATATATATATATAGAGAGAGAGAGAGAGAGAGAGAGAGATTAATTAAATTAATACGGTTGAAGGATTTATAAATTTGCAATGAGTCCAATTCTTTGATATTTATATTATTTAATGTACAGTATTTATTTTATTAAAATCTTTATAAAAATAAATATATTATACTATTATATAAATTAATAAATAAATAAACATTACCACGGGAATACGCATAAAACAAACAATTATATCAAACACAATATAAAATTTATACTTATATCTAGCAATAATTCACGTCAAACTAAATTTATTTGTTTGTGTTGTTTACAAACCGAATAAAAGATGTTTTATTCTTGTATGTATTGCACAAAATAAAATAAATAGAATGCATTCAAGAAGAAATCAATAGACAGTTTCGTTTATTTTTATTTTTTCGTGTTTTTGTACCGCTTCAGGTAGTATCTTGAAGGAATATTTCTAGAATTGGAGAATCGAAAATATCTACATAACAGTATGAATTAAAAACAGTTATGTATTCTTTTATTTGAACGTTTATTAAACTGATTAAAATGAAAATAGATAAATGTTTTTGATGAAAAATGGGATCAGTATATTATAAATAGTTATAGTTTGTATAATTATAAATTAAATTATTATTTTACTTACAATTAGGTGTAAAAATTAATTCTGTACCTTTATATTGTATCAATCATAACTCTTTTTAAATTAAATTATTTTTTTTCGTTTTAGGATTTTGAAGTCACAACCTTAACATTAAAAAACATTATATATCTTGGTTAAGCACTTGGTATAACCTCACAAAACAGTAGTGAACACGATGGCATTCGAAAAGCAGCATTTTAGCATTGGATATTTTTCATATTCCAGTTGAAAAAAAGGTGCCAAAGCCGCGAGAATGATTTATTCAGCTTTGGATCAAAGTGTGTAACGCAAGAAAGATACAAAAAATGGTAAAGTAGTGAAAAAAGTTCGAAAATGCGTTGCGACTTCATCAATGCTGCCATCTTTTTTTCGACAAGGGGTGCGTCAGATAGAATAAAGTTATACAAAATAATGACTACTATTTTGAGGATTGAAATTATTCCATTTTTTCATAAACATTCATTTTCTATAAAAAAGGCACCAAATTAATTTGTACCCCTATTATATAATAATAATCAATAGGAAATTCTTTTTCAACATATATTTACACATATATTTGTTATGCGTGTAATGATTATTTAAGGAAAGATAATATTTCGAATATTTTTTAAAGTATAGTTTAGTTAGGTATTAATTCCATTTTTTTAAAAAAATTATTTAGTTAAACTGGTAGAGAATTTGATGTAAATTTTGTTTATTAAACCTTTATCTCTTGTGAAGTACACTTTTTTTTACTGTTTAGTACACTAGTATGTATTTTTTCTAGAATTAATATTTCTCAAAAATTGAGATTTTTGATTCAAATTCAGTTATTATGCATTTACAACAATTAATACAGCTTCTAACATATTTTTTTTATTAATTTGATCTATAGGAAATGCATGTTAATAGTATATTGGAAATATTTTGTGAAATATATGAAAAAAGCAACTTCTTCAATCAGTTTGATTTATTATATATATATATATATATATATATATATATATATATATCTAATTACAAAAATAAAAATAAAAGATTACATGAAATTCGGATTGATCGAAAATGTAATCATGTCAGAATGGCCGAGCGGTCTAAGGCGCCAGACTCAAGATAAATCTTGTCTATGATCGTAGATTGTGAGATATTCTGGTCCTCATTGAGGGCGTGGGTTCGAATCCCACTTCTGACATTTGTTTATTTTAAACGAAACTCTAAATACTGTCTTATAAATTTTGGAATTTTTTAATTTCATTAAATTCTTATTTATTTGAATAAACAAATATATAATTTTAATCTAAACCAAATAAATATATGAAAAAACTATTTAAAGGAACAAACAGTTATGTAAATATTAATTTAATTAGTTAAACAGAATTTTTTTTAAATTCACTTTACTAATTAATGTCTCCGTTTTAATAACATAATGTAGTTACATGTATATATATATATATATATATATATATATATATATATATATATATATTAAAAGTGTAATTTGTACCTAAATTAAACTCATATGAATATATATAACTATTTAGTGAAAGTAAAATGAATTAAAATACATAAGTTTTTATTATTATTTGTTTGCGTGTGCTGAACAACAATCGTGAGAATAAATATAATTATATATTTATATTTAACATTGATTAAATATAACATAAATTTGTTTTAAATTATATTTGTATTTTTAATTGCAAGAGATATTGATTCAAAATGTATATACAATACGAAATAGTGTTATTTATCTTTTTATACATATTAAATCATTTATATACATATTAAATGTTTATCTATATGCTACCTCTGTGCTTGTGTAAGCTGTCTATATGTACACATTTAAAAATAAGGTTTGTTTGTATATGTTATATGGTCAAGTTTACATT
Organism: Acanthacorydalis orientalis; assembly: GCA_034766995.1. NCBI lineage: Eukaryota > Metazoa > Arthropoda > Insecta > Megaloptera > Corydalidae > Acanthacorydalis > Acanthacorydalis orientalis. Next base: position 44,600,581 of record CM068315.1, on the reverse strand, counting down.
GTAGTTCATTTCTAATGATATTAAATATTAAAAAGTACATAAATGGAAACTTTCACAGCTATTCAAAAATAGAAGTGGAATAAAATGAATTCTTTCAATATTTCATGATTCAATCTTGTGAATTGAGTGAAGTGTGTCACAAAAATGACTCGTAGCAAAGCAATAGATGGTAGAAGTGGGACACATCAATGTTACAAAGTTTCCAGCTGTATAGTTCTGTATTTGGTTAAAAATCTTTTTTATATAAACTTATTCTTATTTTATGTATATTACAGAACAAGAGAAATTGTATTAATTTTTATACTTGTATCAAATAAAAATGAAATTATTGTATCAGAATTTAGATGAAAACTTAACGATTTGAAGTTTTATTGTTAAAAAATGTATTTCGAATATAGTTGAATGTAATTAATATATCACTAGATTACGAAAAAGGAATAATCATTAATACAACGAAGTATAGATTAATATAATGTTGAGAGACTATTTCATATTAATAGAAAAGTACAATATTTGTATTAATGAAATATTGGATAAAAAAGATATAATTCTTTTCAAAAAATAAATGTATCCTCTCCGGTTGTTTGATATGTATTGTAATATTGTTCTTATTTAAATACTGCCTTTAATTTATTTTAATTTAATTTGTAAATTAAATTATTCTGTTAAACAATTTAATATTTTATTAGATATAACGTATTTAGTATAATCGAATCTACAATAGTTACAATAAATGAAAAAGTAAATTTTAAAAACAACTCTTTTGAGTATAAAGAAAGATATTTAAAACGGTAATCCCATTTTTATAATTGACTGAAAAAAAATAAATTAATTTATTATAGTAAATAATTACATATATTATAATTTTATTTCATTGTGAAAGTGTTTAATTAGAAAAGAGTTATAAAAAATGTTACTAAGTTAATGATATTTTCAATTTAATCTCGTTTTCTGTATATTTCTTTATTAAAATTTAATCTGTTAATAAAAATTAACTTTCGCTGTGGACAGGATTCGAACCTGTGCGGGCAAAGCCCAATGGATTTCGAGTCCATCTCCTTAACCACTCGGACACCACAGCTTGCAAGTATCCTTTATCTTCGCTATAATATAGATATATAACTTCATTTATAAAGCAGATGAACACAAGACTATCTAATAAAAATATATCTAATTTCAATGGATTTAAAGTTTATCTCATTAACAACTCGAACACCATAACTGATAAAAATGGTTTTTAACTTATTTATCGATTTTGTGAAGTATACAAGTTAATTTTTTCACAAATAAATAAAAAGAAACTTGATGCAGACCGAATTCAAATTTGTGCGTGTGAATCCCACTGGACTACAAGACTATCTCCCTTACCACTCAGACACTACAACTGTTAGAACTAATTTCTGCGTCAATTTATTAAGTTGGTGAAGTATAACATTTTACAATCTACAAACAAATAAAACAATTCGCTATGGATTGGATTCGAACATGTGCGGATAAAACCCAATGGATTTCATGTCCATCTCCTTAAACACTCGGACATCACAACTATTGTATTTAGCGTCTGTGTTAATTTACTTATTTAGAGAAGCATAAAATTTGCAATGTATAAACAAATAAAAAAAAATTCGCTGTAGACAGGATTCAAACTTATGCGCTTTAAGTACAATAGATTTCAAGTTAAAATATCCTAAGCAACTCAGTAACCATAGCTGTAAAAGTTAATTTCTTTCTAAAACTACTTATTTAGTGAAGCATAAAATTTTACAAGGTGCAAACAACTGTCTTGATAAAACACGAACCTATGTGGGTTATTATACACCATACAATTCGAGTCTGTTTTTTTAGTTACTCGGACACTACATCTAGTAAGTAAATGTTATTAATTGTTCCTTATGAAGTACATGAGTTAGGATTTAAAAATATGTAAAATGACTATTCGCTGTGGACAGGATTCGAACCTGTGCGGGCAAAGCCCAATGGATTTCAAGTCCATCTCCTTAACCACTCGGACACCACAGCTTGATGAGATAGATACATTCTACGACTTAAGTAGTATTAGTAAGTAATGAATTTTTTTTATTAACTGAAAGAAAATAGGTTTAAATCAACTTCATTTCTAATAATGGAACTGTCTACTTTTTCGAAAGTTCTAATATCAAATAAAAATTAATTAAAAATTTGAAATGATGAATTGATGGAATTATTTATTGAAGTTGTTTTATTAGTTTAAAAATTTTAATTTTTAACAAATTTTGAAAAATACTATAAAATATATACTTTTTTGTAAAGGTAGAAATTTATATATATATATATATATATATATATATATGGGTTTTTTTATCAGACGAGTATATTTTAAGAAATAAATCAGTCATGGTCGAATAATCACCGTAATATATTTCTCATAAATGTATAAAATATTATAAATATTACTATTTAAAAATATATGCCAGTTTTCATTAAATACTATTTTGAAATTTCAATAGGTAAAATCATTAATTTTCTATGGAAGCATTTTCTTAATATTCAACAAAATTAGAAGTGCAAAAATTTAAAAAGGTTATTATTAAAAAAAACGATCGCTATGGAGTGAAGTAATAAAGTAAAAAAGTAAAAAGTTTGTTCTTAAACCTTGACTTTTTATTAGTAATGATATTAGGATCGTCGAAAATAATTTCGGTTTTTGTTTTCTGAATTCCTACATTATTTTTTTTTAAATGAAAGTGTAATTTAAAAAAAACGACCACGACCACGCTATACGATACACAAGTCATTTGTGTATCGTATAGTGTATGAAGTCACAAACAAGTTATTATGTTACGTCATAAGTCAGTGTTAGTAAGTCAGTATCCAGATCACAACATTATTTTTAAGTTATAACCGTTACATTCACTATCAAAATAAACGTAAAATCACAAAAAATAGACTACTTTTCATTAATTTAAAAAGGAGTTGAGATCTTACTCCTTAGTGCATCACTAAGTTGTTAGTGTTACTCCCACACGTAACGTATGTACTGGGAAACCTGAATTAAAAACGCATTTATTTCAAGAGTATTTATTATTTAAAGTTCATCTAATGGAAATAATTTATAAACATTTTACTATTATCTTAAGGACATACACTTTAATGTTTAACGTTAATATGAAAATTCATTCATCAAGTGACAACATTTAGTCAAATCAGTATATTTAGCATACATATACATACAGACACCATTATATATGCCCACATAAGTTGATTAAGGGTTGTTTATTTTTCGAACTGAATAATTTAATTTATTATGCAAATTTAGAAAATATAAAAATAAAGATTCCAATTCTCAATACATATATATATATATATATATATATATATATATATATATATATATATATATATATATACTGAAACGATATTTGTTTATCAGACTGAAAGTTCAGCATGTTATGGTTGATTTATGAAAAGAATACACGTACGCTGTCATCAAAGTACGTCCATTTGCTACCGAAAACAAATAAAGAGCACGAAAAGTTATCGAAGAGCGACGACCTCTATCATTCCGAAAGCTCGGTAAATTTCCCATTCGAAATAAATCAAACAGCGGTCGTAAAATATTCCCCTCACGAAACATACAATGCACACGTATATTGTTGGGGTGTATTTTGAGAAATATATTCAGCACATACGTGAATAGCGTTGTTGCTAGTCCATAAAAGACGCGCATCGTCGTCATCAAAACGTATTATGATAAACGCAATTCAAGGTTAGTGGACCGCGCCGGTGAAATAGATGCGTGGACAGACAAACAGATATATGATGAGCTCGCAAATGTACGTGGCTCTGTAATCATACAATATGCAAATCTTGTTTATTGTCCGGTTGTCAATTACATCACACTCTATTTAATCTGATCATCTCTATCCAGGGGATACGACAAACATACAGTACTCATTATCCTTAACGTACAATTTATACAAGCATTTATACATACATATACAATTATATATATATATATATATATATATATATATATATATATATATATATATATATATATATATATTGGTAAGGGGAACAAACAAGGGAGTGTGGTGAGTGAAAAGATACACAGAAAATATTAAAAAATAATATTCTCAGTAGAATTCAAAATACTTTTAATACAGTAAAATACAGTAAAGTTAAGATCTTGCCAAATGGGTTGATATGTTTTGGTACAAAACGAACAAGTAAAATTTAAATTATGGTTAAGTTATACATTTATATAATTTAGATATAACGTTATAATGAAATGACTTGTTTTATATAGCACGTATGTAAATAAGTAAATGACATTAACACGTTATAGCCTGTAAAAATGTTGTACATTCAAAATGTTATTGTTAAAAATGTGTAATTTCAAAAACTATTAATAACATTTATAATAATCACGAACAATTCAACACCATTCGTCAAGCTGTGGTGTCCGAGTGGTTAAGGAGATGGACTTGAAATCCATTGGGTTTAACCCGCACAGGTTCGAATCCTGTCCACAGCGTTTTGGTTTTACTTGATTGTAAACTTTTTCATTTTAATTCGTCACATTTTTTATAAGGGTGTTGAAAACCCATTCGTCAAGCTGTGGTGTCCGAGTGGTTAAGGAGATGGATTCGAAATCCATTGGGTTTAACCCGCACAGGTTCGAATCCTGTCCACAGCGTTTTGTTTTTACTTGGTTGTAAACTTTTTCATTTTAATTCGTTACAAACTTAATAAAGGTGTTGAAAACCCCTTAGTCAAGCTGTGGTGTCCGAGTGGTTAAGGAGATGGACTTGAAATCCATTGGGTTTAACCCGCACAGGTTCGAATCCTGTCCACAGCGTTTCGTTTTTACTTGGTTGTAAACTTTTTCATTTTAATTCGTCACAAATTTCATAAAGGCGATGAAAACCCCTTCGTCAAGCTGTGGTGTCCGAGTGGTTAAGGAGATGGACTTGAAATCCATTGGGTTTAACCTGCACAGGTTCGAATCCTGTCCACAGCGTTTTGTATTTACTTGATTGTACTTTTTTTCATTTTAATTCGTTACAAAAGTTATAGAGGTGTTGAAAATGCGTTCCATCAACTGTGGTGTCCGAATGGTTAAGGAGATGAACTATAAATTCATTGTACTTAGACCGAAGAGATTAGAATCCTGTTCTCACCATTTTGTATTTACCTTATTGAAATCTTTTTTATTTTAATTCGTCATAAAATTTATAAAGGTGTTAAAAATCCATTTTAACACGTGCGGTATCCGAGTAATGTTAAGATGTATTGAAATACATTGGAATTTTCTAGCACCAATTCCTAATGACATGTTAAAGTTGATACCAAAATATATGTTTGAAATTTTAGAAGAATTTGTTATTTTATTTATATGCCGGTTCTTATATTTACTGTTTCCATTTTTATATTTATTTTTTCGCAGTTAGCTATATAAATATTTTTGTACCTGAATAAAAGTTTATTATTCTAATCAATACATAGTATTGTTGTCAAATCGCACATGTAAGAAACGGGAAACCATTTATAATTGATTTTATGCTCTAAAAGTATTTAAGTTTCATTTAAAATTAATTATTTTCTATCAAACAATGATATAAAATAATCAATTTATTTTATTATAGTCTATTTAACAAAATATAATTGTCTACAGGTATTGAGCTGGAAATGTGAAAAATACTTTATATATATATATATATATATATATATATATATATATTTATATTCTAACCATTAATGCTATTCTTATACAAATAAGATATATTTCCTTAAATTTAGTTTATATAAAATGTAAGAAATAAAATTGTAAATCCATTTATCTGCACATTGTCTGTCAGCTACGGTGTCCGAGTGGTTAAGGAGATGGACTTGAAATCCATTGGGTTTTACCCGCACAGGTTCGAATCCTGTCCGTAGCGAAATTGTTTTATTTTATGTTTATATTATTCTCCTTAAAAGGTATTTATGCATAACATTTTTTTCAAATTAAAAGATTTCTTACTATATTTAACGAACTTTTCGGAATTTGAAAAAACTCAATTTTTTATAATAAAAAATGTATTTTATTAGACTAGAATTTATTTTTATTTTTCAGAATGAAATATTTTTTCAAATAATATAAAATATTTACTATCTGTATTTTTTATTACGTGCATAAAGATATAATTTTTAATATAGAAATTATCTATTTCGACGCCAACATACATTTATATATTTAACATCGAATGATCTTTCATCTTATATTAGGAAGTGTATTAACTATTAGCATTTTATACTGAATTTATGTCTAGTGGTTCTATATTCAATGAGTTTGTTCGCAATTTTCATGCAAATCAGCGATCCTTTCAGCAAACAATATTTTACAGATGTTCTATCAAGTGTTTAAATTTTGCTTGCATTTTAGAATTTTTACATTATATTAATTTTTGTTATATAGATATATAAAAAAACATCTGGTCTGCTTTATTAGTAAGTTATGTTAGTTGATAAGAATTTTTTTGATTGAAAGCTTTTTTGAAATAGTTTATTATTTTATATTTTATGCAAACTTCCATATAGATTTGTTTATGCATAACGAAATAAAATTATTGAAAATACCATAGAAAAATGTTACTATCAATGTAAAAACTATATTCTAATTTTCGACTGATTGCTGATAAAAATTTAAAATTAACCACTTTGTTATTTCACAAAATTATATTTATATTGATTTATTTAAACGTCTATAATGTTTACTTATCATCGATTGTCTAGATGGTTATTTTATATGAACATGTTTTATTTAATTTTTTAACATATTTTTATTTTATATGAATAATATTTTAATTTTATTCATAATTATTTTTTTAAAAAACATTTAGCTTATAAAAATAAGAACATATAAAATGAATATAAATGAGTGAAGACGTTGAAAAATTTCCTTCTATAATAAAATTACACGACTTCAATTTTATAATTATGTCTAAACTAAATTTAAATTCTATGATTTATCTCGAAACGTGCTCTAAAAAAGCATGAGCATTGAATAAGAATAGAAAAAATCGAGAAAAATAAAACAAAAATCTGTATACATATTTGAATATTTTTGTTTCGTTAATGTGTTTTTAGCGAATCGAGTTATCATTTCAGTTTAAATTCATAAATTTATTTCAAAAATGGATTATTTAGAGAAAGATAAAAAACAGAAATTGAATTTACTTAGATATTAAATTTTTTTAAACAGACACGATATAAAGAATCTAGAACGAAATTTAGATAACAAAAATAAATTCATAAAAGTATTTATAAATAAACAGTATTCTAAAACAATTTTAAAATTCAATTCTTAAATACAACAAATATTAATTTATTTACTTGCAGTATAGAACTACTTAATTCATTATGATATCATTTTAATTTCAATTTTCAAACAAAATCGAAGTTAAATATAGATCTAGTATTTAATCTATTTATATTTTACTTATATTCTGTATTAACTTTGCTAAGTTCAAGTGCCCGGGTAGCTCAGTCGGTAGAGCATTGGACTTTTAATCCAAGGGTCCAGGGTTCAAGTCCCTGTTCGGGCGGTTTTATTATTATATTATGACCTTTAAAAAAAAAGTGAACAATTGCTGATTTTTTGTTATATATGTATATGTGTATATATATATATATATATATATATATATATATATATATATATACATATATGTATATGATACTTTGACGAGCCTACCAAGCCCGGGTAGCTCAGTCGGTAGAGCATTGGACTTTTAATCCAAGGGTCCAGGGTTCAAGTCCCTGCTCGGGCGAAATCGTTTTTTATTCATATGCATGTACCCATATCTATCTGATGATATATTTAATATTTCGAAATTTTAATACTCGTTATTATATTTTTAAATTAATATCTGTATCCGTATAAATGTGGTTTTAAAAAGTAGTGAGATGAAATAAGTTTTGAAAAGTAATATTTCATAAAAAAGGAACAGGAGAAGATGAAGTTAAAAGGTTTACAACAAGAAAATAGACAGAGAAATAAAAAAATAAAGTATAGGATTCATAAACTTTGTGTTTTGTGATAGGCATATAATAAAAAAAATATATATAATATTAGGTATGTTTGTGAAATGTTAATTAATATGCGATAGTAAATTTTAGATGATGACAAACGATAAAAAAGTAAAGGGTTAGAAATAGGTTCCCTGAAAAGATGCAAAATATTTGATAAGATAAAATACCTCATTGTCGTTTATTAAAGAAACAATAAGTTCAAAGAAGATGTTGTTCATGAAACTGAAAAAAATATTTTTGAATGGTATGGACATATAATGAGATTGGAAAATAATTTATGGACAAGTATATAAATTAATCATCTGCAGGGCAGAAAAACAAAAGCAGATCTAAAGGTGTTCTAAAAAGAAAATGTGAAGGATGTGGTATATATAGAGTTAAATAAAAAGAGCAATAGTATTCATTATATATTGATATTAGTCATGAGTCGAAAAATGAACTTGAAAAAATTTATATTAGCAAAGTTTTCCATAAGCCCGGGTAGCTCAGTCGGTAGAGCATTGGACTTTTAATCCAAGGGTCCAGGGTTCAAGTCCCTGCTCGGGCGATAACATTTATTATATAAAATACATAAATAGAATTATCAAAAAGTTCCTATTCATATATATATATATAAGTTTACAGTTAGTGTTACGTATTTATTTTCTTTTATTATATTTTATAATAAATGCATTTATATTACATATTACCAGTTTCACTATATATATTTATGTTTGAGGTACTTCTGTATGAGTGTACACAGTCTCCCATGAGAAATTAAATTTCATTTTAGCTTGTTTGAATTTTATTTCATATTTCTGTTCCATTGTCGTATATTTTTTGTTAAAATACTTTGCAGTTTTATTATATTGTTTATGTTGAATTCTGTATTTGTTCTAGAAGCAACGATATTCAATGCTATTTTTAATAAAATATATTTTATGGAACGAACGATTGAAATTTGCACACATGTACATTTATGTATATATATATATATATATATATATATATATATATATATATATATATATATAGTATGATATTCAGCATGGTTTTATTATATATACGTATGTATAATATGGGATTGTCACTAAAAATTTTCAATTTTACAGATCCGCTAAAATACAAGAAGAATCAATGTTAAAATAATATGTATCTATATTAGAAAAAAGAAAATGAATTTGGGAAGTTTTTTCCAGCGAAATGACATCTATGTTCAATGCAGAAATCAAAAATAAAATCAAGTAGAATTTCATATGTTTATTATTATATGGTGAATAAAGCAACACACGACCGAGCAGAGACTTGACCCCTGGATTAAAAGTTTAATGTTCTATCGACTGAGCTACACAAGCTTTACTATAAAGTGAACTTAACTAAATATGTTTAAATATATTAATCGTTATATATATATAGCTGTTGTTTATGAATATACATTTGCATTTCCTTTTGTAAAGTACAGCTCCGTCACAATTCTCTACTTAAACTTAGTAACATCCTCATCCAAACTCCTTTCATATCTTCCATTCGCTTTTCTTCCATCAGGTATATAGTTATATGTGTGATTAGATAGATGTCATTTTATTAAAAAAAAACTTCCCAAATTCAATTTCTTTTTTTCTAATATATATATATATATATATATATATATATATATATATATATATATATATATATATATATATATAAATACAGATTATTTTAATATTAATTGTTTTCGTATTTTAGCTGATCTATAAAATTAAAAAAAATAAGTGTCAATGCCATTTTATACACACACACACATATATATATATATATATATATATATATATATATATATATATATATATATATACAAAAATGTATATGACTTTCTTGTTAATATAAAAATGATGTGGAGTGATGATAATATCTCCACCAATATATTATGCGATGATGTTAATATAAACAATAAAACGTAATTAGCTCGACTAGAATATTTCTCATGAAACTAATTAAATTTTATTCCGACGACCCTGATACTAATAAAACCTACTTGTTTGTGTAATAGACCTGTATATACATGATCAAATCTCATCAATGGAATCAATTAGAGTCAATTCATATTTGTGCGTATATACATATATATATATATATATATATATATATATATATATATATATATATATATATGTATAAATGTGTATGTGGATAGGTAAATGTACATAAATTTGTGTATATTAATATACATCGATGTATATACAATATGATATTTGTATATGATATATGTAAAATAATGATTGCTAGCAGAAATGTTCCAAGTATTCAATAAATGATTTTTTTTTCTCTTTGTATATTTTTCTTTGAGTCTGAGTGTTCTTTATATATATATTCTGGAGAATATAATTATATAGAGACTGTTGTAATAATTTATAAATATTTTTAGATAAGTACTAATGATATTGAAATTGATCGTTAATTTATTTATAATTAAAATTATTACTACAATTATTAATATTTTTTATCACAGTACATTCTTATAATATATATTTTCATAGAAAAAAATTAAATACCTTCGATGCATTACACTTTTAATTTTGTTGTTCTCAACGGATTTGTAGAAAATTAGCCTGGATAAGACTTAAAATGATTTATGTGGAAATTAATGTCTTGTTTGAATAAAAAGATATTTAAAATATATTAAAAATAATCTACTCAAAATAAATTAATTAAAACACAGTTTCTCTTACGATATACTCGTATTTTAATAATGATTATTGTATTATTCTCTTTTTACGTTTTTTATTAATAAAAACAGTAATAACATCTTTCAAAGTGATTCTATTAATATTTGAAAACTCTTAAATATGAAGATTTACGACATTTCACGCGTAAATGCGGCGAATTTCATTAAAACTTAATAAGAATGTTAAATAAATTATATTATTAGAATTATTTAATTTTTCCGCCACAAAATGTTATATGTATTTGACTTGCGAACATTTCGTCTAATTAAATTCCGTATTAATTTGTTTAAATGTGATGTTGAAAAACATCATTCGTTTATTTCACTTTCATTTCAATGTTTTATCACAGATGAAGAGACTTTTTTATAATATATTTTAGAGTAATATATGTTAGTTACCTAATATACATGTTTATAATTAAAACTGCAAATAATTGATAATTAAATGATAATAAATAAACAAATGATTGTTTCTGTAGTATTATTGGTATATATTGATAAAATATTCGATTAATCTGTATCATAAATGGTGTAATTGATTGAATTAATTTATTTTGAATGGGGAATAACTAGATTTAGTATATGACAGACATATGAAATAAAACACTATGAAAGAAGATGAATACAAAGAAAGATCAATGTGACAGTTGAAGATATAATGAACATTTTTATCTGACATAGGATTGACATATATATATATATATATATATATATATATATATATATATATATATATATATATATCATACTCAGATCTATATATAATACTTATTTTCTATATATATATATATATATATATGTGTGCGTGTGTGAGTGTGTATTCAGAACTAATATAAATACAATGCTCAACTGATGATTAATGTGTTCTGAGTTCTTATGATTTAATTAATTCGAATGATTTAGTCTAAAGATTAAATCATTCGAAGTTGTCTCATTTATAACAAAAGCAATTGGAATTTTACGATTTTATTTTATAAATATTGTAACTGCCCAGAAATCAAACATGAACATTTTTTGAAAAATATATTTAAATTTTAGGTATTATTTGTGGTTTGTGACTGACTTATATTCTTTAAACAAAGTTGATAATTTCTACAGAGTATGAATTTGTGTTTATATTAAAAAACATTACTTATTCCAATAATTACTATAAAAATATATTAATAATATTTGTAACATTTTATTAAATATTTGAAAATTCATTTGTTTCCACTTAATTGTTAAAAAATAATTTTGTTATGTAGAATATTGCATAGTAGAATTGAACAAAAGTTTTCCTTGTGTTTTTGAAAACGATGATAAATAAAGAGAATCATTAGTAATTATAATTATTGAATGAATACATGAGTGTATATATATATATATATAAATAAATATATATATATATATATATATATATATATATATATATAATAGGGGGATTCGCCCCCGGCTCGCTGAATTCCATGAGAGGAGTGATCATTAGCGAACGGAGGCCAACAAATAACAGAAATTAACAAATTACACACACAAATAATCCGCGTAAAGTATATCTAAAATTATTATTTGAAAAAATTGTAAAAATTAGCATAATAAAATACAACGTTAAAATATGTCACATTTTTTTATTTTAAAGGTTTAGTGTATCATGTCTCACTCCCTTTTTCGTTGTCACTATGAAACAAAACACTGATTTTGTACTAATATCGACCAATCAGAACGGAAACCACGTGGCCGATATCAGCCAGTCAGAGAAAAATAAGCCACAGGAAAAGCGTTACTGTTTCATTTTTATAATATGTATATATATATATATATATATATATATATATATGTATATCGTTCCTTAAATTCCTACTATATTGCTATAAGTATCATAACATGATTTCTTATCTTCTAGGTCCGATTGATTCTCATGACATCTTCATATAGTTGTAAATAACGTCAGATAACAAATAGTTATGTAGAGTGATCTGAAGATGACACAAAAGCCGAAACCAGTTGTAGAAAATAGATTCATATAATTCACAATACATCAATGAGATGACAGATATAAAAAATCATAACTTCCAAATTTAATTATTATATTCTAAATAAAAAGTTTTGTTACGTTTTAGTATTTTCAGTTTATTTGATGACTAAAAATGCATTTCTTTATGAGTAAGTTTTGTATTAAATCTCGACGTAAAAAAAGAAAAATTCTTGGATTTATACCGTAACAGATTTCGTGCACACACACTATATATATATATATATATATATATATATATATATATATATATATATATATATATATATATATATATGTATGTATGTATGTGTATATGCATGAAAACTGTTTTAATAATGAATTAAGATTGAAATGTGTGCATACAACATATATCTCATTATCATGCAAAATGAAATTTGAGCTTAAGATAAAAATCATTTTACATATTATATATTACTTCTCGCTTCAAATAAAATATATTGAAATGAAAGAAAATAAATATTTTGATGTTGACTGAATATTGCGAATTGGAATACGATTCTCTGTGAAATTTATTACGAAATGAAGTCACAGTGAGAATAAGAAATATTTGATGAATTGGGCATATAGTCTACGTTTTTAATCATCTATTGTGTTCTGTTCATCTGTTTCACTTATGTTACGTTGGAAATATTAACGGTAGACAATAAGACTTAAAAGTGTATCAGTGTAAATATTGGCAGCTACTTGCTTGCACATCTTGACGATACGTTATCTAAATCAAATATTTACAGAATGTTATTACTATCTCGTTTACATTGTCTATTCAACGGGCACTCCTTTAAATATATAGAACTCTTTTATATTATCGACAGTTTTAATTTTAGATGATTTACTGTATAGAAACAAAACGACGTATTAAAAATGACGAAAAGTGTACGTTTGATCGAAATTGTATGTATTATATTATTTTATGTTAAAATAAATGTAAATTCGATAACCTTTTTGTAAATAACTGCACTGAATTTTTATCGTGAACAATACTTAGTAAACCAAATAATATAGAGAAAAATATTATAGTTGGAATCTTGAAACCAAAAAATATACAGATAATAGAATATAGTGAAATTTAATAATCAACTTACAGAAGTTTCGTTACGCCATCGATGTAGTCGTCCAAGAATACCCGATGTGACCGAAAGTTCGCCTTCGGCCGGAGGCTGAAATAAAAAATCTTTTAGAATACAAACATCGAGATATTGTTTTTTTGTCTGATACCACAAGATTTCAATATTTTTGGTATCAAAGTATATTTTATTTCGGAATGTCAATATATATATATATATATATATATATATATATATATATATAAAGTATTTACTTGCAAACGTGTTTCAAAATTAAATTAATTTTGATTTATTTATAAATTTATTTATGTAATAAATATTTTATTATATAAACTAACTTGTGATATAATTGGATTTGCAAACAGTTCATTTTTATAAAATTTGCTCTAAAGAACATTTTTTTGTTATATTTTTTTATATATGTTTTTATAAAATCATTTTATTAGTTTGTCTGTTTCAATTTCGATAAAAATTGTAGCATATATATATATATATATATATATATATATAAACATATATATATATATATATATATATATATATATATATTATGTATGTATGTATGTATATGAGTGTTGTGCGTTTTAATAATGAAGTGATGAGATATAGTTACAGGAACTAAATGACACGTAAGAAAAATATGTGATATATAATAAAGATTTTAGATGCTTCTGAATATTTTTCTCTGGAAAGCCATTATTAGCATTCCACATATGAAAACATATACTCTAATTGGCATGTCAGTATCTTTGACCTGTCCTTTGATTTGATAACAAAGCAGATCAAATATATGACGTCTGTTTATGGCAAGTTACGGCAGTACGCTTCAGTAATATCAATTTGAATGTTAGATTTGTAGTAAATTATATGCCTGTCAATGGTTGATTATAGAAAAAAAATATAAAGTCAGATTATATTCACCCAGACCCAGATATATATATATATATATATATATATATATATACATAAGTTAAAAAATTGTAAAATATATTTTATGATTTATTTTTTATTACAATTATTTATATTTCTTAATCTAAGTGTCAACAAGTGATCCACACCATAAGCCATACTAGAATATTCGAATCTTGAATATTTTATGGTGTTACTATTTAAATCATTTATTATTTTAACATTCGTCACAGGTCTTACTACATGTAAATGTTTTAAACATCTAACTGAAGATGAAATAAATTGAAAACGGCCTTAATAAAAAAATGACTAAAAATTCAAAGAGAGTAAAATTTTACGTTCGTATTTGCAAATCTTATCCAATCTCGGTTGAATAAAATCTATAAATTATTTTATATATTCACGCTCTGGAGGTAATGTACTGGCATCAAAATACTTATAAGTCAAAATTAAAATGACCAATAATGAACTGTTGAAATTTTTCATGAGAAAACAATTTATGGTATATCAAGAGTGAGTTATTACTTAAAACAATATTTATAATAAACTTTTCGATTAGCATACGACTATGATTGACGATTAAACATTAAAAATGAGCTTATTTAGAATACTTTCGATATATTTCAGTATTTTTTTAAAAAAATATTTAGTTATAAAATGTTAAAAAGTGTTATCTGTCAGGTGTGGGGTTCGAACCCACGCTCCCTTTCGGGAACCAGAGCTTAAATCTGGCGCCTTAGACCGCTCGGCCAACCTGACACATAGTTCACTCGTACATTCTATGAAAATAATTAGAAAAAATATAAGACAATACATAATAGACATTGTAAACATAGTACAAGGTTGTGTACATAACTTGTATGTACTAAAAAAAATAGTACTTGAAATATTTATTTAATAAAACTTCGAAAGATATTTCCTACATAACAGGAATATAAGTATTAAAAAACCAGTACCAAAATCGAAATACGTTTGAAATAATTGAATGTTCAATTTGACTGAGAAATTGAAATTGTGATTGTTTTCAAAATTCAGCATTTCCTCTTTTTAATACGTAAAGTAGCCGAGGAATAAACATTTAAAATCGACTGTTAGAATGACTGGTGGTAGACTTCTAGACTGTAATAGCTGAATACATTTTAATTAAAATTGACTTGCATAATGGAAAAAGGATGTTGAAAAATAATTAATTTAAGAGGATCTCTAGATAAAAATTGATTCCCTTTCGTATTTTTATTACCTTACTAATTTATTTTTAAATATATTCTTTTTGGATTCGGAACAGTAATCGTACAATAATTAATTATAAAAAATAGATTAAATAAATAAACAAACAGTTCCATTTTATATAATTCTAAATGTTTTAATAGATTTTATGTCGTCTTAATTACAAATAAAATAAGTAAAATAACATTTAGCTTTTCTGTAGACAGAGAATTACAGTTTCTTTGTAAATTTTAATTCTGATATATCTAAGAAACCTCAATGTATATTTAATGTAGATAAATTCCAAGTACTATTCGAAACAGAACACTGTCGTAAAGCATGATAACAAAGCCAACGTCATTAGAAGTATTTTCTAAGATGAACGTAGTAGTAAGATCATACATTCCAACAGAGAGAATTACTTTAAGGGATAACGGAATGCTTATGCACGAAATTTCATTTGAAGTTCACAGTGAATATTAACTTTAACGTTGCATATATTATTAAAGTAATCATTTTCGGTCGGTTAATTTAAATTTAACAGCAACTGTTTCAATGGCTTCATTTCTACGACTTTGTCTAATTACAGACTATTATAAATGTAGTTTTATAATTTTATAGACGATGAGTGATAACTTTATAGTTTTTGTATATGAAAACACACACACACATATATCTATCTATCTATCTATCTATCTATCTATCTATATATATATATATATATATATATATATATATATATATATAGATAGATAGATAGATAGATTCTGAATTACGACGTCATACGATTTGGTACTGAATCAGGTAATCAGTCGATAATTTTTCAATACCATTTCATGTACTTTTTATACTATTGTCCGAGCAAAAAGATAATAGTTGTTCAGAACTTTTATTATCTCAATAGTTACTTTCTAAATTAATTAGTCCTTACGTTACGACAACTGAAAAAGTCACGTGGAGTTTAAAAATAGACTTTAAAGGATTTATTTCTTTAGAATAGATTCTCTAACTTCTTTTTTTAGTGATTCCACACATATAATATTTATTTAAACTAAATTTTAAGAATTTTTAATAATTAGGCGATTATTTCATACTTTTTTTGTGTAAGATATAATTGTATTGAACGAAAGTGAACGTACCATATCTCCATCGATATTCGATAGTTATTAAGTATTTATATCATTACAAGAATTATTAAAATATTATTTTTAGTATTCCCTAAGTTTCTTTCTAGTTTAAAATAAAATTTCATGTAAATATGATCATGCAAATATGTTCTTCAAAAGTAGAAAACTTAAAAAAATATTATTTGTGATTGAATATTAACATTAAATGTCATTTATAATATTTCATATAACTATAATGCAATATTTCTATGTTTTAAAATAAAATTTCATGCAAATATGACCTTTTTAGAAATTATACATTTCAAAAAAGTAAAAAGCATATTGTTTTGGTAATTTTTGTCATTTGGGGTAATTTAATTTTCTGTTTTCCACTACTAGTTTCTACACGTGTTTCATCTTCAGGTATATTATTTTAATAACTAATTGTCTAAAATTTATCTAGACGATATATTTACCGAAACTAGTAGTGGAAGAGAGAAACTTATAGGTATAAAAACATGAAGATCACGATATTAACGTCTTAACGGAATGACAGGTATAAAAAATAACAATTATATATTTACAACAATAAAAATCTTATTAACAATTTAGGCTTTCATATGAAAGTATTAAAAGGAGACGCAGGAGTTAAGAAAAGTCATGTTATTTTTTGTTTAGTATTTTAGTTAAATTCAATATTAAAATATAATTGAACTGAAATATTAAATGGGGGATAATATGTTTTTTTTATTACTTTCGTGTGACATTCTAAGTTGAATCCCACTATATAAACAATAAAATTTAAGGAATATTGATTTAAACTGTAAATTCATACAGTTTTATAAGAAAATCTAATTGCGAAAAAATAATAAAAATATAAATAAAAATCAAATATATATTCAAATCAAAAACAGTTTTTATATTTAAAATTATATTCTTTCATATTTTATTTCATTATAATGGATTGATAAAAGAAATATTTTACAATATATATATATATATATATATATATATATATATATATATATATATATATATATATATATGTATGTATGTATGTGTATGTATTTATTTAATTTAAAGAAATAGTTGTTGTTTTTATTACTTATGCTTTTTTGTGTGAATACTGGAGGATAAGTATGATTTCGTTCTTTCTACAACCGGTTTCAACTTTCGTCGTTTTCAAGATAATAATGAAATGTTTTATTTAAAAAAAATTAATTAACTGTGATTTACAATCTATTCGATGGCGATGAAAATCAAAATCAGTCGTAAAAGAAACGAATTCATACGTGTCTGTTCATATATAACAATCATAAAAGTAATCAAATAGAGTTTCTTTTAAAAAAAATATAAAACGAATTGAACTATGAAAATCAATAGAATTATTTTTCAGCCCATTAAACAGTATATCATTAAAGTTAATTCATTTTATAGAAATATAGGTTTATAAATTATATTTCTGTTAATTTATATATCGAGCAATGAATTTAAAATGAAAAGCTACATGACGTAGGTAACATTTTTGATAATCGGGAAAAATGATTAAAATTTAATTTATTAAACTCTGCGCAAAATTAAAAATATTTAAAATAAAAATTAAATTAACTGTTAGAAATATTTCAATTCTTTCTTTATATTTAAATCGAAAATCTGAAATATTTATTTAATAATATCAGTTTATTGTTTGTATTAATTTTAGGTAATTTTATATATAGTCAATATTGTTAGTGTATTGTGACTAAGTATTTTTACAAAGAGATTATTGTTCATTCGTGGTTCGATTGTAATTAAATGACTGGACAACTACCACATACAATATAATATTTATTTATATCGGTTTCATTATTTTCTAAACCAATTTCATATTAGAATAAAAATAATAATCTAATTTAATATCTCCATACTATACATTTTTCGCTTACACATCGAAAACTCGCCAGTATATTTTTCAGTAATTTTTGGACTCGATAAAAGCAATGCTATCTTAATTATTCATCTAAATTAACCACTACTACAAGTGTTTTCAATGCTGATGTAATTTTTTAACAATTTATATATAGTATCTCGTACATGTTCAGACAGAAATATACACTCATCACTCGCACACTCACACAGGCACACAGACACACACACACACACATATATATATATATATATATATATATATATATATATATATATATGTATGAATTTATGTGACCTATTATAGAAAGGTAGATGCTTTTAAGGTAGATAAATGCTTGTCAGCAAGTACACCAATGATTTATAAGTGTAAGCAAACAACAGTGAGAAGTTGTAAACGCTGTTGAAACCAGACAATTTATGCGAACTATTGTATATACAATTTTGTAAATTTCTTATACAACTTTGTATAATATTAAATAAATTTCAGGTTATAATATATCCATATAAAATATATTTTCAATAAATTTGAATTTAAAATTTTAAACATTTGTTTGTATGATCCAAACATTCTAAGATACGATTTGATGAATCACAGTTTTAGAAATTTTTACAAATTATCTCCATATATTTTTACGTGATATACAATTTGTATTCTTTTACTTTAATAAATATTTTCATAATAAATTCGTAACGATTTATTTTACACACACACACACACACACATATATATATATACATATATAAATAATATATATATATATATATATTATTTACTTTAACATTTTTACATAAGTTTTAAAAATATAAAGCGTATTAATAATATGTAAATGTATTTTTGGTATTCCTCTCTGTTCAAATAATAAAGTATCATATTTTATTACTGTTTGTATTGATTTTATACACTGGTTATTGATATTCTACTCAATTTGTGTTTAAATTTTAAAAATTTGCGTACAGTGTATTGACACAATTGTTCATTATTATTCATATTGATCGCAAATGTTAATACATTCAACATATGTATATATTATATATGATCTTTGAAAACGTTTTCTGTGTTCTGTTGTTCTAGAAAATGTACGTATCTTAATATTTTCCAATAGTGTAGATTTTTGTTTACAGAAGAATTGTCATTTTTTCTCAAATATGAATATTATTTTTATATATATATATATATAATTTTTAATACATCGATAAAATTGTTAGATTCTTCAGTATTTTTCACTAAAATAATTGTATTATGTTATCGAAAATTTAATAATCAATTATTATATTATAAATTAATTAATTAAAATAATTTTATAAGAATAGATTTCTTTAATAGGAAAAAAATACTGAAAAAATGTTTCAAATATTGCAAATAATCAATAAAACTATAATTAACGAACAAGTATTAAAAAAGGATAGATACCTAGTTTATCTAATTCACATTCAATAGTGCAAACTTATATTTTTTCGACAGAATGATTTATAACGAGTGTAAAAACTTTAACAGTTTGTCATGGAAATCATTTTGAGAAAAATTGTCGTATGAACATTGGTCCCATTTTATTTAGTTATGTAAGTATAAGAGATAAAAGTTTTATTAGTTTTATAACAAATTCGTAAGCTATAAATATCAAGTTATTTTCGAAATACAAGACAAATCAAAATAAAGTTATGTATTTTTTGTAACAAATTTTCAAATAAGCTCTTTGATCTCGGATGTAAATCTGACTAGGATGATTCACTAATTTATATTTGAAACAAATTATATTTTTCTTACGAATTTTATTTGATTTTTAATAATTCTTTCAAGTAAGTATCCATGAATGTTTTACTAACACTGCTCACTTATTCCTTTAAATTTCTGCAAGGATGAAAATCAAAACAATTTAAATTTGGATATTTTGAAAACTATAAAACGACACTTTCAGAACAAATCTATTTAGTAAGAGAGTAAAGATTTATTCATGTAATCATTTGTCTTTTCTAAAAGAATGGTGTATTATCGTAACAGTACCATATTCATAATAATATGAAACTAAATACCTTTTAACAACTTTTCTTGAGAAAATTTGTATATTATTTTGTATTTAAATAATAATTTACTTGATAGAGATAGATAGAAAGAGAGAGAAGAGAGATAAACATATTTGGGGGTCATAGAATCCTCGTCCCAAATTAATAAGTCGACGTCATGAAATTTTTATTTTTATTGGATAATTTGGTTATATATATATATATATATATATATATATATAAGTAAAAAATGGAAGCTGTTATTAAAATTTGTGCATTATAAAAAAAGTATATAAATATTTATCTTAGTTTTGCTTTTTTCCTATGTATTGTTGTTCTGTGCATAGTTATTTAGTATTTTATACGAATCGTCTAGATAAGATGCGAGTTCATTCTTCAAAAACCAGTTTTAATTTTCGTTATTTTCAGGTAAACTAAGTACTCGTTAATTTTTTAATATTTAATAAAATATTAAATATTAAAAAAACCATATTGTAAATTTAAATATTTAATAAATATGTTTTCATATAAGTGTCCTGTGTTTCTAATATTTCAATGTAAGAATTTTCCATTACATGTTTAATGTATTTGTGTTCTGTAGAATCGATCGATGAGAAACAAATATAAAATTCTATATAAATAAATAATGAAGAAAAAATAATTATAATAACATCTCGATTCAATTCAACAGAAGAAAAAAACTTTTTTTTATCTATTTAAAAACTGTATATTGTTGAGTTTTTTTGAAAAATATTTCAACTTTATATATGAGTAATTTTAATACAATTGTTTTCTATGGCTTCATTTTTTTTCTTAAATACACATGTACTGTGTATCTGTAGTTACGTGGAAGTGTATTTAGAATGTTTTTAAAATATCGGGGTTTGTATATATATATATATATATATATGTATATATATATAACTTTCTGAAATTCCCGAACGTACAAAACTTAAAGGTTCATGAACAGAATGAAAATTATATTGTGGTTGTATTGTATAAAGTTTAATTTATAGAAGTTAGCAGATACTGTCCGCATTGTAAATTAATACACGTGAAATTATATTAGAAGTGTTTACCTTACATTGAACGTATATTATTTAAATTTATATCATAAATTTGATTTGTTTATCGACTGTACTAATCAAATTTCTGACTGGCAATACAGATATTTATAATTGCTTCAGTCATTTATGAGGTACAAGCTTTTGGTTTTCATTTAATTATTGAAACTGATATCGAGTAATATGGATATAAATATAAATAAATGTGAAATGTTATGTTTATGTTGTTTGTTCTGAAATACATTTAATGGAAAATATCTGTACTAAATGATTATATTTTAATTTCTAAATTATGAGGGCAAGTCAAAAAGTATAGAAATTTAGGAAATAAAAGAACTCTTATTCTACATACATGCTATTTATTCAGATCTTTTTTCTATATAATCCTCCCTCACTTTTATGCACTTAATGAGTTTCTGGATTCCTTCCTAGAAGAAACATTTTGGTCTCCTGTGCAGACACTATTAATGACCTTTTTCTGATTAAAAGAACATTTTTTATCTTCTTAAATATTCTTATAGTGACAAAAAAATGAAAATTACATAGTGCTAAATCGGGACAATATAGTGAGAGATCCAAGAGCTCAAAATCAAGTTTTTAAACATTGATTTGTTATATAAATTGTGTGAGAAATACAGTGAAAGAATGGTTGCGTAAGAGATTAAAATGTTTCTTGCTAGATGGAATCCAGAATCTCATTAAGTGCATAGAAGTTAGAAAAGATTATGTAGAAAGATGACTTTAATAGAAATCAATTATTTAGAATAAGACTTTTTACATTCAAGACCAACGTTTTAACACAAAACTATCTCCAGAAGCCAGAAACGTTTACACAGTTACTATAAAAAATAAGTGAAAATAAAAAATATAAGGAGAAGAAAAACACGTTTTAAACAATTCTTATTCTCTTACAATATTTGAAAAGAAATTACTATCAAATAATACTTTTAAAAAAATATAAGGTGAACATGGTTTTTGATGTCTGTACATGCTGGTGAGATTTCGCATGACACACACGGTGAGGCCTCGGTTTAGACTGGGTTAAATGTTTCTACTTTTTGACGTTTTTGTGACTTCTCATATAACATAAAAAAGAACCCTAAATTTAGTGGTCGATAAATTAAATAAAAGATAATATCGAATGTGTAGAACTAGTAGACTAATTTTTATTTCACAGAAGGGATAAATAATATTCTGTCTTAAAATAGTAATTAATAACTTAATTGTATATAACCTGTTACACATTGTAAATATGTATAGTGTGCATTTTTTAAACATAATGTAAAATAAAAAAATAATTATAATGGTATGGACCTACAAAAAGTATCGTATTAGGTATATATTTAGATTAATGTAAATACAATATTTTTAATTTAATTAAATATAGTTTTTTCGGATAGTTTTGTTAATAAATTAAAATTAACTGCGAATACATATTTAAATTATTATAACATTTACTTATATTAATTTTACTTATACACACACATAAACATATATACATATATATATATATATATATATATATATATATATATATATATATATATATATATATACAAAATATTACTGTAAATGAGTTTTCAAGTTGTTATAAAAATGAAATAGTTTATTACAATACCTGGTCTCCCATTCCAGTAATAATTGGAATATTCCAATAGGCAGCTAGCCTCGCAACCGGTTCTAAAGCAAAAGCACATGCTGGTCCGATGAATGCAATGACATCATCTCTGAAGTGCATGTCCGCTGCTAAGCCAGGCGCGAGAGCGCCTGAACATGACGGATAACTGTAAAAGAATATAGAAGAAGATTTATTTAATAATTAAGAACGTGTGATTTATTTTCTTAGAAAAAATAGTTTCATGTCTAATTAAATTTGGATTGGAAACACAAAAAACAAATATCATACAGGGGACACCCGGGTTTGAACCGGGGACCTCTCGATCTGCAGTCGAATGCTCTACCACTGAGCTATATCCCCTGTTGATTGTACGATCATTCTACAATGTTTTATTGTAGAGGATTATTATTGAACACGAATAATATATTAATAAACATGATTGTATATGAAAACCAGTTTTTTTTTAATAAGATTTTTTATGTTAAAACATTGATCAGTTGTATTTAATAGAATAAGATATATCTATAAATGCAAAGTTTTTATCACATATATAGACATGTGTTTTGTATTGATATATTGTTTATAGAATATTTACAAATGTATTTTTTATATACACACCCCCACATATGTATCCTCAAACACATAGACACACACACACATATATTTATATATATATATATATATATATGTATTATATATATGTATGTGTGTGTGTTTATGTATGTATTTATTTGCTTTCAGATTTTTAAATTCCAATGAATTACACGTATAGTAAAATGTACTAATGAATTGATGAAGCATATCGAAAATTCAATATTTTACTTTAAGCGCAAAGTAAATGCTTGTTTATCAGTATTATGTAATATTCTGTTCTCTCTGTTTACATGTATATGTAAATATATATATATATATATATACATATATATATATATATATATATATATATGTATATAATTTCGTTATTAAAAGATTGAAAAAAGTCGTGAGCATTTAAAATGAAATCTGTAATTAACTTTTTTGACTCTAGTGGTTACAAACGCGTACGATGTATAAATTATGTTTATTAAAGGAATATATACTCATTTAAAGATTAAAACCCGATATATACTTTTATAAACACAATTTCAGGCCACGTTGTTTAGAGATGTGTATTAAAACATTACAAAAAATATATAGTACAATTATAATTCTATATTTTCATACTTATTATCCAATCAATATGTTGTCCTGGTAGTCATTTTTCTTTTAGATCACTTGAGATTCCATCTTCCATATAGGATAATTATATATAAGGTAATTAGAATCCGTCTACTATATATAGATAAATAGAACTATTTACAATCCATCTGAAGGTGAGAGATGTACCGAAACTAGTAGGGGAAGACAACAATTGAAGTGATATAAACAAATGCAGGGCACCAGGGCAACGCAGAAATTGAAAGTATTTTTTTAAATTGGTTTGTATTTTTTTTTGTTGAAAAACTACAAATTTAATATGTATGAACAAATGTTATGTGATAATTTAGTGCAATAACTGTGATCTTCAAGATTTTTATCATACATTTGTAAAACGAGTTTTATATTTCGAAAACGGGTTATAAAAGAAATTAGTTCTCACGCGATCTATAGGATGTTTACAGGACAATAAATAGCAGATATACAAAACTAACAAATATTTATGAAGAAATTTGGATTAAACAATAGAAATATTTCAAAAACATTCTTAATATAAGGATATGGACTTCTTCATAAAATATTTTATTAAGGCTATGTATAATATTCAGATGTTTTAATCTTTAATGATCAATATTTAGAACAATAAAGATCAATAAAGTATATACTTATTTAAAAAATTGGTTTATATTATTGGATTTTTATATTTTCAATATATTCCTTTATGTATGGGTTTACATTGCAGTATCACAATTTTCAATTTTACATTACAGACCTATCATCTTTTAATGAGAGTTTTTAATACGTACCTATTATTATTTTTTAACAAAAATATTAATATTAAATGTTTATTCGATTGAAAGTAAAATTTTAAACTCGAATAAATATATTTTTAATCAGAAGACAATGAAGAATGTAAATGTTGTTCATAATGAAATTATGCATGCAAATGGAAACAAAATTGAAACGTGTTAAAGATTTTCAATAAATATTCATGCTCTCTACTTTCAGCGACTAAGTTTATAATTGCATCTTGCAATTTCGTATAAATTCTATGCTATAGACGAACATCGGAGTTTAATGAAGAATAGATGGAAAATGAACTATGTAAGTTTATGTCGAAGGTAAAAAAACTACTGTCACAGTAATGCAGTTTACTGGTATGAATAGTTTATATATTATATATATATATATATATATATATATATATATATATATATATATATTATATATATATATATACTTTTTTTGATGTATAAAAGGTAATTATGGTAATTACTTATTTATATATAATTTACAATTTTTACTGGCAGAGAATTAACTGCAAATTGAACATTTCAACATTTAATTTTAATGGTATTTTTAATTACTGTATTTGTTTTATACTTTTGTGATACAACAATATAATTATTATATAAGTGAATAGTTTTTAGATTTTTTTAATGTCTGTAATGAAAAGGAAAAGTCATATAGGATAGAAAAGAAATGATAATATTAATAATTAATTGTCATTTAAGAAGTTTGTTGTAATTACATATATTAATTTAAATATTTTTAAGGTTGGTGGTTAAATTGGATGTCTGAAAACATAATTAAAACTGTGTTTCAAAATTTTGTGTTTAATTAGGAAGTTTCTAGACCTGTATATATTCCTCAGTGATCGAAATATAAACAAAGCTTTTTCAAACGGGTTGATTATTGACCTCTATTCGATTTATTGGTCATCTTTGATCTCATCGACATCTAAAATAAACTAATCTTGATGGTCGAAGTTCGGCTTTTCATGTTCCAGCTAGGATTTTTCGTTCGTCTAGTGACAGGTAGTCACATATAGACACACACACACATACACACAATCATCTCATGACAGAAAAAGTGACTGTATAGAATAGTAGTGCAGTCCATCAAAGTGACTTTTCATGTGAACGTTTCTTTTAAAAAGAGTGTTTTCATTTTATCTCGGTTCTATAGAGAATGTCTTCTATCAATCGTATATATCATGTAGATAGATAGAAGTTGCAAGTTTTATTATATATTCAACACTGAGATGACTCTGTACGAGTGTACACGGTTTCCCTCGAGAAATTCTGATTCATTTTACCTCGTTTGAATTTTATTCTATATTTTTGTTCTGTCGTTATGTCTTTTTTGTTAAAATACTTTGCGGTTTTATTATATTGTATATGCTGAATTTTATATTCGTTCCAAGAACATGGAAAGCTAATGCTATTTTTAATAAAATGTATTTTACGGAATGAACGATTGAGACTTGTGTATATATATATATATATATATATATATATATACATGTATGTTGCAAAAATAAATAAGAATAAATAATATTTGGAAAATAATATCGTCAACGAAATTATATATACATATATATACATATATATACATATATATATATATATATATATATATATATATATATATATATATATATATATACAGAACAAATTTGTGATCGATTATCTGTAGTTAATACAGGTCGGAAAATTAATCATAAATATGTGTTTCATAGGAGAATTGCGTGGATATAGTATATTATAAGAGTACGTTTAATAAACACCACACCTATTGTACAATCTATATAATTTTTAAAAGATATTAAAAAGTCACGAAGGATGTTTTAATTAATACTTTTAATAACTACACCCAGATGATTTAATTAAAAAAGTGCAATGAGAATTATTCATGAAGTAACCAATTTTAAGTACTGTTTAAAAGGAGTTCAAGAATATTATGCAGAACGATGAATAAAATTTAAAAGTATTTTTATTATGAATTTAATAAAGATTCATATATGTAAAAATATATAAGATATACAAATTAATTCGGTGCCTTTTTATAAAAAAACGAATATCTATAAAAAAATGGAGTACATTTCAATCTTTAAAATATCTACTATTATTTTGTATGACTTTGCTCCATTTGACGGATGGCTGATGGATCACATGTCGAAAAAAATATGGCAGTTTTTAGTCAATGAACTCGTAATGTATTTTCGGATCTTTTCCACTATTATAGCATTTTTGCATGTTTTATGCATCACAACATCTTCACCCAAAACTGAACAAATCATTCCCACTGCTTTGGTAAGATTTTTTTTAACTGCAATGCACAAAGCATGTAATTTATAATAAGCTGTTTTTCGGACGTCATTGTGTTTTCTGCTATTTTGTGAGGTAATGCCAACTACTTGACCAAAATATACAGTGTTTTTAAATATTGAGGTTAGCACTTCAAATTCTTAAAATGGCGAGAAAATATTTTAATTTAACTCAGAGTTATGATTGATACAATTTAAAGGAAATTACTTTTTACACCTAATGCATACATATGTATATATATATATATATATATATATATATATATATATATATATATATGTATACGTATATAATGACGTACGTTTGTACATATTATAGAAATTTAATTTTATAAAAAAATGTGTAGTGTAAATGTGTTAGCTATTTAAGAAAAAATGTGTTATAGAGTTCAAAAAAGATACAAACTCGTTTTTGTAGTAAAGATTGTTTTTTATTTTATAAAATGATTAATATATAAAAAAATATTTTATTACAATACTAATAATTATTTATATAAAAGAATAACATTTAAAAACAATATATTACCTAATTGTTTGTATTTTTGATGAAATGTTTCATTAGAACATTAATTAATAATATAACATTTAATCTTTTAAGTGCGAACGACTCGCTAGTGTACCACTCGTTTACTCAGCTCACAAACTAAAGTCCCACTGGTCGGTCGCATCGATTTTTCTATGAACGTCTGAATCTTAACGCTTTAAAGATGATGGTATTATCAACGAAATGTGCTTGCGCAACAATCAAATAATCATTTGGGAATATATTTGATTAGAATATTGTTGTAGTTTGAAAGGTGACTAAAAAGTACCATTTGAAAGTAAATTTAGCCTGTGTTAAAATTTCTATTGTTAGAAATATGCTATATGAGAATATTTCAATAGATGAAATCAAGATTGTCATTCTATATGAAAATTCACAATATTTTATGATTCGGAAAATGCAGACGTGGCGAACACAATTTAATACTTTGCGACTGGGCGTTAAAGAGTTAAGTATTTAGAAAATTGTTTTTTTTACGAAAAACGATTTATGAAGGAGAAATATTTGAATCTGATCGAAATAATTTATTATTTTCTATACAAGTTATATATTTTTTATTTGACGATCAATAAAAAGTATATAAAGTATATATTTTAAAAAAAGTAAAATTAATAATAGAAACTTCTTATAAGTATGTGTTTATATATATATATATATATATATATATATATATATATATATATATATATATATATATATATATGAAATATGAGTCAACTTATAATCACAATCGACCACGTAACCAGAATAAAAATCAATTGTTAAAAATATCAAAAATAAAAAAAACAGATTCTGACAATGGTGGTAAGAACAAAATACGCAGATACGAAAAAGAATAAAAATTATTGTAGCGAATGAATGTGTGTTCCGAATATTAAACATTGCTTTTATAAAAAAAAGCAATTATGTCGGTAAAGAAAAAGAGATAAGTGTATAAAATGGAAATAAGAAAAGTTTAAGTCCTGAATGGAGATGATAAGAAGATTATTAAAAGATTAAGCAAACATAAAATTTAATGCGAGAAGTAATTCTGATATTTGATTTATGATACGGAGTCGACTGTTGAAATATAAAGTGATTTTTTTTTAGTTTGGTTGAAAGAGAATTACACTTAAATATATATATATATATATATATATATATATATACATAGAGAGAGAGAGAGAGGGATTAAATTTAGGCTTCCACATGAAAGTATTAAAAAACGACTCAAAAATAACATGTTTTTTTAATTTTTGCGTTATTTTTTAATACTTTTGTGTGGAATCCTAAATTGCATAAGTAATGGTATAATATTTTATACGAATATCTGATAAGCTTTCAATAGACGTATTATTAAAAATAAAGTAAGCAAATATTCTAAAAAAGTATTTAAGTATAAAACAACAAACAGAGTTTGTAATCTGTGGTATTTTCTGGAATTATCCGTATCTGACACTAAAACGTGTAATCTCCTGTAAATTTAATTAAATCCTATTCCAATCTAGAATACACTTGTTAGATTCAGAGAATAACTGTATTTTGAGAAATGCAATCTGCATATGAACTGTTTGTGTATTCTGTTTGAATATATGTTTTTGTGTAAAGGAATACAATTGAAATAGTAACTAACTATTATAGTTGTATGAGTAGTATATTGAAATCTAACTTTCAATATACATATATAATAAAAGTTAACATTTCCTATTAATACTGACACTGGCAGTAAAATATAAATTCTCTTGTAAATTTAATTAAACTCTGCTTGAATACTGAATATACTTATTCAATAGATTCCAAGTATCTATTTATTGTTATTAATGCAACCTGCATGTAAATTGTTTATATAATAATTTACAAATAGATTTTCACCTAACTAGTTATGATTTATTAAAGTATTGATTTGTATGTACTCTATAAATTGTTTAAATTAGAAACAATTAGTTCTAGTTCTTACATACAAGTGTTTATCAAATTAATTAAGTAGCCAGCATACAATTTCACTTTCATTTTCAGAATAATTGACATAAAAGCATCCAGACGATCCAACCCATTTACTAAAGCACTTTAGTGCAATAAAACTGAATAGAGAAAAAAGACACGATATACAAATTAACTTATCTAACATCACTTTGTGATCACAATCAGAAAAAAGAAACGAATAAAGTACTTTTGTAATTATATTTGTTTGTTTGTTAAGTTTAAATCAGATTTAGAATTAATTATTGTTTTATATTTGCTGTTTTTTTGAAATAGTTTATAAACTCATTTCTATACGTATATTAAAAATATTAAGATTTAAAAATCAAATCAAATTATTAATATTAGATTTACACACACTTTTTTATTATTTCTTATAAGTATTTATAAGTGTTAAATATTAGCTGAATCTGTGTAATTAGTTATAAGTTATATAAAATATTGAATATATATATTGGCTAATAAAATCAATAGTAAGAGAATCTAACAAGATTTATACCTGAAACCAATTAGGTGAATTGTCATTCATTAAAACATAATAAGTGGTCTGTTGGCATCCATCTTCAATTATTGATTTATAGTAGTTTAAATACAAGTGTCCACCGTGACCGAAACTCCATAAAGGAAACCTCTTTTCAGTTATAGATAAATACAGACTTCCATTGCTAAATTTCTATATATATATATATATATATATATATATATATATATGTCTGTGTGTTTGTGATTAAATTGAAAAAAATATATTTCAATTTCATACTAGAAATAACGAGAACCAGATAATTTTTCTTACATGAAACTCTATAAAATATTCATAACTGTGTTGTTAACGTACATCGTGTATAATTACATCATTGACCTATTTTCTATAGAAGATATAAAAATATATAATAAAAAAACTTTATAACTGTATACAGGTACTTTTTATATGTAATTAGTGTGTAAAAAGACATGCTATG
This sequence comes from Acanthacorydalis orientalis, assembly GCA_034766995.1. NCBI lineage: Eukaryota > Metazoa > Arthropoda > Insecta > Megaloptera > Corydalidae > Acanthacorydalis > Acanthacorydalis orientalis. Next base: position 44,569,206 of record CM068315.1, on the reverse strand, counting down.
AAATAACAATCCATGATAAGAAATTAATAATATTGTTTTACGGAAATCAGTTAAAAACTTATTATTCCCGTGTAAATTATTTTAATTGAATGAGACTTAAAAATATATAAAGATCATTTTTAATTTACGTTCTAATTAATGAAAATATATAATTTCATTTGTGAAAAGTTTATAGTACAGTTAATTTTCTAGTGTGAATACCCTATCTAAACTATTTGTTCTCCCTATCTTGTATCTTAGATAATGTCAACAAATATTCTAAATAGTTGAAGAACTTTTGGGTACTTCTACACTGCTTCTTAACTTTACTCATTAAATTTGGAGAAAGCAAAAAACTTCTTTATTTTCTCATTTAATGGCATAAAAATAAAAAGAAATAAAATAATTTAATAAATTAATCAATTTTGAATATTTAAAATATATTTTAGTAATATAAACTTTTATTTAAACAAATAAACTTCTTATCATTAATAAAAGTATTAATGTTCAGATATTACTAACAGTAATATTAACTGGGAAAAATATAATTTAATAAATTATTAGTTGTTCCATTAATTTATCATATATTTAAATTTTATATTCAATATAACTCTTATATTTAAAATGGAACTAGGAAGTACTAAGAGTAAAACGAGAAGATATTAGCTAAATAATGTAAATTATTGCTTTGCTTTAATCCGATAAAAATGTGCAAGGATTGAAACCGTAACCGGTAAAAACTGTTACCTTTCAATAACCGAAACCGAAAGCACTATTTTTGCAAAACGAAAAACAGAAACCAAGACCGAATAAAAGTGGGAACCGGTTTATATCGGTTTTCATGAAACATTTAATTTTTCAGGCGGCAATTTGAAATTTTCTTATCAAAATTTTTGTTCTTGTTTTTTTATTTTTTTAAGAAGTCGTTTGCGTAGTGACGTGGTAGACTTAATTTCTTTAATTAGAACAAATAATTTCACGGTTTGACAGTATCTCAATAGTTTTTAATTATTTTTGAAAAATTGCAGAAATGCGTAAAATAAAAAAATCAAAAAATAATAAATATATTCTCTAAAATATGTGTTTCTGAAATTTATTTTGTTGGTTTCTTTATAATGATTAATAACTATTTTCATTATTTATTATTTTTAAATAACATACATTATAATAAAAACAGAATTATTATTAGTAATTGTAACCGAAACCAGAACAAAACCGAAACCCGAAAATATTCTTAGAATAAAACCATAACCGAAACCGAAATGTTATTGATTCGGTTTCAATTCTTGATCACGAGCGGTTCGTTTCTTCTACGATCGGTTTTGATTTTCATCTTCAGGTAGATCTGTAATGACCGAACTGGTTGATTCAAAATTTACTTGAAAATAACAAAAGTCGAAAGTGATTATGAAAGGCATGAACTTATACTTGAACTATAGATTCGCACAGAACAATGAACAACAGGCACACAAGAAAATAACACAATAAGTTTACTTGGAAGTTAGAATTATAAAAATTCCCAGAATGAATGGTGGTGGTGGTAATGGTAGTTAATAAATGGGTGAGATAAGTATATTAGAAAATGGATGGGAAATGTGTTGAAAAGGAGGTAGTTCTGCATCATTCAAATAAATATAATATATAAGACATATTGATACAAAAGCAGAAGGTCAAAGATTTATAATTATATATATATATATATATATATATATATATATATATATATATATATATATATGTGTGTGTGTGTGTATGTGTGTGTGTGTGCATGTGTATACTCATAATATCAATACCATACGTCTTTAATACCAATACGTCTTTAATACCAATAATTACACATCGTTTCACATTAATATTTTCAGTAACGTATTTAAACAATTTCTGAAACACTGAATAAAATGTATTTACATGTTCCTGCACAAAATAATACAAACAATAGTCACAATGATTTCAGCGCACGAATCATTGCACGTCACATTACTTTCCTAGATTTTCTGTTCAGTCCATATATTTTCATATAGAACAATGCCTGTTGCGAAAACTTTGAATATATTCTACACACTTTCTGTTGTTGTTACAAAACTCCTACCTTCATTTGCATGTTCACGTGAATAATTTACCAATTATATTTGTCACTTGAAAGATAATTAACTGCGGAAATTATAACGTACAAATATTTTGTGATATACATATATGTATTGTTATGAGATCAATTTTAATTCAAGATTTATATTAATACGAGTATATGTACATATATTACAATAAAGTATTCTTCAAATATGTCTCGTTAACAGAAATTAAAATATAGCAAAAGTATAATAATAATTTTTTATTTATGAAAAATATTTAAATCATTTTTCACTTCAAGTTCATACTTCTTTTAAATGGCAAAATTATTTTCTTTTTAATATTTTTTTTAAATATTTTGTAAATGGTATACATTTTCAGAGATCGTAATTATAATAAATTTATATTTCACATCACATTTCTGACACTGTGTCTAAATTCACTTTTATAAATGAATTAATTTTTCACCTCTAACACCATAGAATATTTTTCTGATCAAAAATGTTCAATAAATAATTATTAATACTTTTCGATTGTAAATTATGTACATTTCAGCGTCGGTACTATTATACTCAGAGCATCGAGGTATATTTTAAATCTTGGCACTTTTCTGTTTTTAAATATCTCTGATCAGAAAAATAACAACACAAGATTGTATTAAAATGATTATATATTTAAATCAATTATTGAATATTTTGATCAGAAACATTCTTTGAGGTGTATGGAGAGTGACCATTTATCTGTGAAAGTGATTTTATGAATTTTTAACTTTTTTAATTTTCAAAATATGTACATTTTTTACTTCTATAAATTAATATTTATTTCTGTCATAAACATTCAATGTATTCATAATTGAGGCTTTAGGCTAGTTCGATAGCAAAAGTGTAGATTTTGTTTTAAATTCAATTTTTATTTATTGCTTTTACACAAGTTCAAAATTATGGTTTTGAACATAATTTTGAATATGTTACTATATGTTGACTTTTCTGAATTGTTTTATTTTTTGCTTTATTGGTTCTCTATAACCAAAATTTATTGACTTATTATTATTTATTTTTTGATTTATTTATTTATTAATTTGACCTGTTCGAATTTATATGTTTTTAATTAATTATGTTTATTATAAAAATAATTATTGAGGATAAGTCAAAAATAAATATTTTTTCGCAAAAAAAAAATATTTCAAATTATATATATATATATATATCTACATGTGTGTGTCTGTGTATGAGTTTCTTTTTTATCATTAAATAATAGAAAGAGTAGCCCAAAATCAAAGAGTATTTTATTAAAAAAAATAAAGTATATACAGATAAATTGAATACGTTTCTTCGAACATTTCGTATAATATTTAACTTATCATTGTATATGTTACAATGAATGTTGAAATACTTTTTACACGGAATTATATAAATAATTATATAAATTTAAGAACTCAATGACCGAAATTCATTTAAAACCTAGTAAGAGTATGAGTTACAATTTTTTATATTCGATATAAATTGGAAATCAAAGAATAAAAATATTACTTTTTTATATATTTCGGTTTCAATATGTCATGCTTTAACTTATCTTTGATATATATATATATATATATATATATATATATATATATATATATATATATAAATGTATGTATGTATATTCCATTGCAAACCAAAAGTAAAAAAAACCAAATACGAACAGAACGGTATTTTTGATCAGATATTCTTTTGAATATATTAAATTACATATAGAAAACTAACAAAAAGTTTGCTAATGTGATTTAACTTTATATAAAAGTAAATAATACGAACCATAAAGCTTTTTACTAGAAATAAGGTACGGATACGTCAATATGAATGTAGAAGATTTTATGTATTTCAATAATCAGTTATAAATAAATTTTAATTGAGTTTGGAAATTTTCAAATTATAAAAATATATAAATGACATATATATATATATATATATATATTCTCTCTCTATGTATATATATATATATATATATATGTAGAGAGAGAGAGAGAGATATTTAGAAAGTCTAACTTTTAGTTAAATGGATGAAATATAAGTTTTGTTGAAAAGTCATAAAAAGAGAGTGGCCACTGGCAGAAATAAATGGAGAGTTCATTGAGGGGCTTTCATCTAAGAGATCAATAAAATGTGATGATACACACCTAACCATGTATATATATATATATATATATATATATATATATATATATATATATATATATATTTAATGGATGCATGTATGTGCATGTATTAAAGAACACTGTTAAATGGTCAAATATTTTTAATAACAACAAAGCAACGTTTATGAATGTTAACTTTTTTCGTTTTGTTTGCATTTTTAAAATTATGTCTTTCACATTCTCATTGACCATAAAATTTATTTAGTATGCAATTCAATTACGATTTTCATAAAACAAACAAGAAAAAGTTTTCATAAAATTTAAAAATTCGTCTCATATATATTCTCCAAACATATACGGGTAGACACGAAATCAACATTTTTTGACCGCACACACAAACATGCATGTGTATAAAATATGAGAGTGTGTAGGAGTTTATTGTCTTATAAGGCGCATATAACTAGAAATAAACGTGTTTTATTTAAACAGTATTTAACGTCCTGTAACAAATGAGCATCTCTCATATAACTACTGTATTTGTTTCAATTAAACGATTTTCAGCTGTTACCAAAAGCGTCTCACTGAGGAATTACGCAGCGACGTTTTCTTTTAAATATAGCACAATTTTAATAACGTTAAATGTTCATCAGAGTAAAATTTAATTATTAACGTTGAAATTATTGCAAGACAGTGATAAAATGCTCGATATGAAAATAATCCAGTATAAAGTTTTAAATGAATTGTTCAGTAACTTTAATAATTCTTAGTACAAGCTTATTTACTTAAATTGATATTGTTATATCTTTAATACTGAACTTTATTATGGTAAACATTTTTAAAAGGGAAAATAATATAAAGAAACATAACTTTTACTGCTGTTATTTTATTAACAAGAATGATATTTTTTATGGGAGACGCTTTTGCGCAGAAAACTAAAAAAATAATAACTATATACCTTTTGATAAATTAAGATAATAACATGGTATGTATTAAAACAACGTTCAAGTTTTTGTAGCAAGTATCATTAATACGTTTCAACATTAGCACAGTTTGCGTAGCGTAAAGTTTCAAGCTGGTATTTTATCTCGACTCATAATATTTTTGAAATGTCAAGACTGATACTGACAATTAGTGTTCTGGAATCTAGAACTCATGATTCGAATTCGTTGAATATTATATTTGTTAAATGACATTTTCTCAGGAAATCGATAATTGTTTTCAGATACGATAAAGTTGTTAAAGTATTTGTAGCCGTATGTTTGTCTTAACACATTCCTATTCGAATCCATATTTTGTAAATAAAAAGAACGACTCAAGTATAAACTAATTAAAATTTTATCAGTATCTATATACAAGAGGTTGAATTAATGTTGATGGAACAAAGTGTATTAATTAAAAATAAAATAAATATATACAAATGCGTATTCTAAAAACAACATAAATAATCGTACAAATTTTAGAGAATTATTGTTGAAAGTTATATCTTTGATTCAAATCCAAAGTTCATATTTACTCTCCCTTTCAAAAACTAGAGATAAAATCTAGTTTTTTAAATCGCTCGGTCAATTAATGATGGGTATTTTTTATCATTTTTCAATATTTATATTTTCATTTGACGAAGCAATCACGTTGACCGAGTGGTGTAAGATACCAGATTTGATCTCTGGTCCTCGAAAGAGAGCGGGGGTCGAACACCATACCTGAAAATTTTTAAAACTATGTTTTTGTTTATATCATCTCTCTCTCTCTCTCTCTGTTGTAATATTTATGTAATAAAAGCTACGTTTCTATCATCATTTTCTAAAGAGGTTAACAATTCAATAGAAAAGTTAACTGAAAATTAAAAAGAAGATTGTGATAAAAGAATCTCAGGTTCAGAAGAACATGTTGAAGTATTATTAATTAACGATCTAATTTCAAAATTATTATTTAAATGATCAATATATAATGAAAATATATGTCATAATTTTTGATTGCAATAATCGATAAACAATGGTTAAGAATTTGAATTTGAATAACTATGTTTGTCAAAAAATCATACTTTTATTTTTCAATAAAATGATAAAAAGAAAAATAAGTGTCATGTTTTTTTAAAAAATAAAACCAGCGCAATAAAGCTATAAATAAATCTAAAAATTAACACTGTGTCAGGTGTGGGGTTCGAACCCACGCTCCCTTTCGAGAACCAGAGCTTAAATCTGGCGCCTTAGACCACTCGGCCAACCTGACTTATATTTTTATTTTAAATATGAAGTAAAACTATATTACATAGAAATATAATTATATTTATTCTATTTAAATATGAAACTATACATATAAAAATCATACTTTATTTTCTTTCACTCTAAGTATTTTTTTAAAAAATTGAAAGTATTTTCTTTATGAAATATATTTGTATCATTTATTATTTTAATGTTTGCCATTTTAAATAAGGAATGAGTCTGAATGAAGAAATTATGGATTCAAAGCAACAAAAAATGGAACACTTTTCCTTCAGAGACTTATTAGAGGATTCTCGGGCGTGTATTATTATCCTGATATCCTAGGTATTTTTCATATATATTTTTTTAAATTTTATATTATTACATGAGATCGGTATTTTAGATCGGTTTTAAATTCGTATAAATAAATTTTTCATTCTACCATAAATTAAAGAAAAATTTTTTTGATCAAATATGATTAATAATCAGTCATTGATAATTTTGATTATTTGTTATGTGTATTTCGATATCGGCACCATTATTCTTCGATTTTTTCTGTACTTTAGAGATACAAAGTGGATGGCATTGCCATGTAAATTATATTATAGTTTCAAAAATATCTGTATGTTTTTTCTAAAAATTATTATTCCTTTAGTATTGTTAATTAATTTTATATTTTTCTGTGTATCTATTATAATCAATTTAGAGCTCTCTCTCTCTCTCTCTCTCTCTCTCTCTCTCTCTCTATATATATATATATATATATATATATATATAGTAAAGTTTTTAAGAACAATGATTTTACAAATAGAGGGTTTTGTTTAGTAAAAAATTGTTAATGACATTTAAAAGTGTTTATATTTTCATTTCTTGTATTGTTTTCTTGTCAATGGCTTGTCTTCTTGTAAATGTCTTGTCAATGTTTTATTTTTATTGTCTTATTGCCATTGTTTTATTTTTTGTTCTACATTTGTACACTTTTTGCATTACAACGATTTAATACAATCGTATTAATAAATGGCGATAAAAGAGAATACAAACAAATTTGTAATCCTTAAAATTAGAGACCGAAGAACGTGTCTAAGAATCTAATTCGTATATCTATATAAAGAAAACTACTGTCAGGTGTGGGTTTTGACCCACAATACTTCTTAATCTCTTTGCCTTTTAAACGACACAGCTAACCTGACTTGCTAAGCAACCTTCATATAAAAAATAATGCCATTTTCAATGTTGTATGTTTTTGGTATGGTAGGTAAATGAACTCTTAGCAATTAATTTTTCATGACCCCACAAAACAAGTTTTTTTCTGATCAAAAATGTCCAATAATATTTATTAACCATTTTGAATCTTTTATTATGCATAGTCGTTCGCATCCTCAACTTAAATGAAATAATGATTTGATATTGATTTTAGTGGATATTTTTGATTTTTGAAGATGTAGATATTGCTATCGAAATTCACATAAGTTAATTTAAAACGAAATATGGGCATTCGTTGAATACCTTAATAAGAAAATTTTGTGGCTATAACATATATTTGGCACTGTGGTTCAATTCACTTTCACAAAGAAAATTTTTGTGGTCTGTTAAATGAGTAAAAAATTTATTTGTAACAGAGAATCTGTACATAGTACTACAATTATAGAGTGAAACATATTTTTTTTTGAAATAGAATCATAAGTTTTGATTTTGATAACGTCATAGATTCATTATGAAACGTTAGACTAATTTTTATACATAATTTATTTGATATTACTTTTTTAAATATTTATAACGCTTGTATGTGTAATCAGTAATGACACATGAATGAAAATTTTTATTTTTATTTTAACTATGATTGCTAATGCGCATTTAAATGGATGGCACCATTTTTATAGCACTAAAAAATAGAAAAATCTTTTTTACGGAGCTTGTTGTCCTGATGTACGAGCAACATTCATTAATCAATTATTGAATATTTTTGATAAAATTTTGTGTTTGATGGGATAAAAAAAATAATGGAATAATAAATTTTCATTAACAAATAGTTCAAATTTTAAATATATTTTATCGCGTGTATTCTTTTCAAATTTGCTTACTTCTATTTGTTACAATAATAATTATATTTCTTATTTATAACTAGTAATAATTAGTTTCGATATCGGTTAATATTTCTATATAAATAAATGTCTAAATAAAATGAAAATATTTAATTATTAAAATTAGAAACAGATTAAAGAAAAATAATGTTTTATTTCAATTTAATTGATTAGAGTATTTCTAAATATTTTAAAATATTTTGTATAAACTATATACCGTACTACGCACAAAGATATGAAATATTACTTGCTTCAATAATAATACTAATAGTAATATATGCTGTATAACACATGATCCCAAAAGTTAATATTAATATCGTAAATTGATATACGGCCACGTTCAGTTTTGACACTTGCAAACTGCTGCAAATCAAAACCTAGAGTTCGCCGCGGATTTCACAAACGTCAATCAAATTGATATATGTACACGATATATATATATATATATATATATATATATATATATATATATATATATATATATATATATATATATATATATGTTTATATGTATGTGATACAATAGGTTCGAGTTCTATTCTACATGGAGAATTATTATGCGCAGCATATAAAAAGTAAGTAACTTTCTAATGAACGTCTGTACGGGTGACTGATGATGATGAATTATATATTTATTCAAATATTTTTATTTTTGAGAAACTCGAGATCAGTTTTTATCAAACATAATGAAGTGCGAATGCATTACTTGTGGTATTATCTCCGTTTTTTTGTTTAAAACAAGGGTATTAATTCTTTTCATATTCAAATTTAATCAGATTTGATTTCATCGCAACGGTTTAAACACAAATTTGAATCTCTAGATATTATTTCGCATCATGTTGTGAATAAAGTCTCTTTTTATTTAATTTAAAAAGTGTAATTCTGTATAACAACCCCCAGCTATACAATTTTCAAATTTTTCAGTTTTTTAAATCAAATGTTTACATAATTAAAATAAATACAATTTGTTTAATTTGACGAATTTTATAAATCGTAAATTTGTTATTGGTTGCCTTTGGATTGCTTTATGTATTATTGTTGTGTGTGATCAGTTCGGCATAAGTGTCATTTATACGAAGTTATATTCGTTTAATTTGGGAAATCAAGGTATGTCTATGGTATGTTTCGAAATTAATAAATAATAATTAAAATATTTTATAATACTACTTGAAGATGGCACAACTGCTGAAACTAGTTACGATAAATAAAAACATACAAATAAGACAAGAATGTTTTATTTTTTATTATTTCTTTGACAATAATTTTATAAAACGTTATTCATAAATGCATACTAAAAAAAAAAAAAATGAAGAATAGAAATCAATGTACGAAGAAGTTGTCTAAAAATTAATTTCGAATATTTGTAGGAAAAAAGATGTCATGTCATGTTTTTTTTAAAAATAAAACCAGCGCAATAAAGGTGTAAATAAACTAAAAATTAATTTTATGTCAGGTGTGGGGTTCGAACCCACGCTCCCTTTCGAGAACCAGAGCTTAAATCTGGCGCCTTAGACCACTCGGCCAACCTGACTTGCTAAGCAAATTGTAGAAAAAATATAACATCATATTTAGTATTCTAAAAAGTTTTTTTTTTAATAAAA
>CM068315.1:44256661-44554161 GCA_034766995.1 Acanthacorydalis orientalis | reverse complement strand
TACACTATCATATATATATATATATATATATATATATATATATATATATATATACAATATTAAAATGAAATGAACTCTTATAAAATGAAGTAATTTTGATGTAGGTATTAATAACGTTAGTTGAAAAATATTATTTAATAATGAGGAGAAAAAAAAATTATATTTGAGAAAATTATATCATGGTTCAAATGGTAAATTATAAAAAAATAAAAAAGGTATTTTCGAACTTGAAATTTTGAGAAATATTTTCGTTACACTTTTTCTGTGGCATTTTCTATTTTCGTAAATTTAATTAATTTTTCATTCTAATATTTCTAATGAACTAAGAATTTTTTTATAAATTGTTATGAAGAAATAATATATTAAAAGAGTGCCCATAAATTAAATTAATAATAATCCATTGAATGCCGTAAACTATTAATTCGTTTGAAAATTGATATAAAAATATCATAATAGAAGAAATTATTCACTTAATGAATCACATGTATCGTAATGTATAAACGTTGTTTTAAAATCAAATATATACAGTAAGCGAGTAAATGATACTTGCGTCATCGCCATGGACAATTAATTACGAATATGTACATGTGAACGATCTCGAGTCGTATCGTTGACATACTGCCCTTCAAGAATAATAAAACTGCTCCACCGTTCAGTCTACATATTGTTTTGTTTCAGTCATAACGTTGTAATCAAGCAATTTCTTCACTGTACGCTATTACAACCGTAATTATTACGATATCATATAAATTCAGCCTCTGGCTGTTCTTCTAAAATTCTGAAACCTATGCGTGTGTGGTAGAAAGGGGAATTTATTTTAAGAAATACGACTCCGAAATGCAGTTAGAAACACGAATAAAACGTCTTTTCAGTCAGTTAAGCAGAGATAGGTATAATGAAACCCCAGAGATGTCAGCAGGTATATAACTTTTCAGTTATGGTCCATGCTGTGAAGAGTTCAGATTTCAGCGATTTATTATTGTATGTTTTATTAATGAATTTCGACGAATGGAAAAATCAGTTCTTGTGAAAATTTTTATGAGATATTTTTAACGGATTAAGAATACGAGACATACTAATTATGTTTCTTTATTACGTATTTTTTTTCAATATCAATTATACTCGAATTTAATAAATACTTTAAAAATGTTCATCTGGAAAATTTTTACTTTTTATTTATAACCATAATTTTTTTGTACTTATGTATATATATATATATATACATATATATATATATATATATATATATATATATATATATATATATATATATATATATATATAATACACAAAATTTAGAATTTATTTGTTAAGAGTACATAATTATAAATTATGTTTCCTTTTAAATATATAATACATTTTCTTTCCATATATATATATATATATATATATATATATATATATATATATATATATATATTTGAACAAAATATTGTGTAAAAAACCGCGTAGAGATTTCCTATTAAATTATTATTAATGATAACCCGAAGCTACATGAAAAATTATAATTTTGGTATCACGACAACTGTTTCTTTTTGCACGAATTTGGCGATGTTTCTGGTCAGCCTATGGAAAGGGTTATGTAGCTCAATACGAGTGGCCGTCCCTAGAGGTGAAGGGTGCCCTGACAACAGCCAAAGTTATCATTTTAATGAGGAAAATCAGCATATGACTTTGTAAACGATCGCGCTTTCGTGTTCAAATCCAGGAAAAGTTTCAAAAAACCTGGATGTCTGTCGTAAAGAAAGAAGTAAGAGAAAAAAAACCAAAAGAAAAAAATAAAAACCCAAAGAATATTTTACAAAAGCCCAATTAAAAAGTGTATTAAATTACTCAATCAGCACACATCAAGAAAAAAAGTATTTGGATAAATGACGAAAAACACATTGAATTAAAAGATTCTTCAACTATGACAAGCTGTTTTGCGTCTTCAGCTATTTACCGATTGTTAAAGTGAGTGTTTCATGATTTAGGAGCATACGGCTGGATAAAAAAATCAAGAAAATTTAAGACTGAACGCTAAAGTATAATAATTTTATTTAAAAAGAAGAAAATGGTACAGAAAATGCTGAATTGTTGAAAAGGAGTGATACCGTAGTAGGATATAAAACAAAAGAGTACAGAAACAAAAATCTCTTCGAAAAAAAGGTATAAATCCGAAAATAGTGTTTGAAAAAGGAGGAAATGTTTTAGTCAGGGCCATGCTCAAGTACTCTAAACATTTTCTGATCTTCAAAACAAAACATAAAAAGACAGGAAGTTGTTAAATTACACAAATAATGCTAAAAATCACGTTTTTGATGATATAATAGCATGTTAAAATCCATATGTAATTAGAGTACACAAAATTAAAAAAGTTCTATTATTTTTTTTTGAAAAAAAGAAGAATAAAGATTTTGGAAATGAAGTTTTTGCTTACACTTCAAATCAAATATTATTTTGTTAATGAAAAATGTTTTATGATTGGTTCTTTTTAATTATTCCTTATGCGTATTTCACTGACGATGCTTTTATCATTAGATTAATAAAATACAGAAAAAATATTAGAAGAGAAAGATTTTTCTATAAATTAACGTTTTGCGATTAGCATCGCCTTAGAAGTGTGCATAGAGGGCAATCAAAATTGATCAATAATTACTTATTCAAAATTTTTATCATAGAAATATTTTTGGGTTTTGGGGAGAATGAAAAATTTATTTAAAAGGAAGCTTAGCCATAATACCAGAACCATATACTAACAATAAAAATATTCAGATGATTTCTGGAATCGTCTAACTTTCTCGAATGAAACAAACATAAACATTTTAGGATCCTATGATAAGACTTTTTATGTTCAAAACCTTTTACAGCCTTGAAAAAGCAGAATATACGTTTAACTGAAAACGCGACAGCGGACAAGTGATAAGAGGATAGCCGGAAATGGCATTGTTTTTTTTTACACAAACTTATCGCTGTGAATAAATACACATACGAGTATTTGAATATTTTTTAAAATAAATCACTCGAGAGTTCCAGAAAATTAAATCTTGAAAATAAATTGATATTTCAACATGTCTATTACTCAAAACATTCAGCGCTAATTATTAAAGAATAGCTTTTATTATAATACTTTCAAATAACTGAACACAAGGTTCACCAGAGGAACGGAAAATTTTCAAAATGCAATAATTTAATGAATTTTTATTTTTATATAATTTTGTTTGCAAATTCTTGTTAGATATATCGGGCCATTTTATTTTTAAAAAATAACGCTTGATAGATGAGAAGCATCTCCGTGCACGTATTCCTGTAATCTTATTCGGAATTTTTCCATTACACGTCTTAACATATCTGGTGGGATCCTCGCAATTGTTCCCTGGATTTTTAATTTAAGTTGAGGGATCTAGTAATATCGAGAAGACATGATTTCAATACTAAAGAGTTTACAATACGTTATTAATTTAAAATATTATTTAACTAAATATTAAAATTATGATACTACTAATGTCAAGTGATAGAAACCTCTTTCACAGAATACTTTTGTGCTAACAATTTGTGATGAATATTTTTTTTTTAAATTGTATTAAAAATATGTCTTGGTACTACACAAATAGACATTAAAAAGTATAAATAATGACTGTTAAAAAACGTATTCTTTGTTTGTGTTTGTGACAGTTAATTAAACATGTACCTGACTTTTGTCTGAATACTTTTGAGAATAACTGTACATTTGCATGAAAATAATGGATTCTATTTTTATACTGTAAAACAATACAAACCTAAGCTATATGAATGTTTGCGTATAAGTGGCTAGAAAAATTGATTTTGTTCGTAAAATTGTCAAAAAGGCTTATACATAAAAACAGGTTTAATAGCTGAATTTATGTGTTATTAATATTTTTGTTTTCGGTTTCCGTTTTTTTACACAAACATTGATTTAAAACCCTATACGTATAAAACATTATTTTATAGTAGTCTCAATACCATTTTTAAACAATAATAATATATAAACAGAAGTATAAACATTTATTATAAAATAGTAATTAATTTCTTAAAAAAACTCAATTAGACTTTTTATTTTATGTTTTATCTTTTTTATAATTATCAATTTTTATATACAAGAAAATGTATAATTTTTCAATAAAAAAGTACAAAAAAAGAAAATAATACGACAAAAAATACGTTTTTATTCGACCAAGGTATATTTTCATTATTGTAAGATTTGTTTAATGTCTGCAATCATTCATTGTATAAAAATTTAATACGCGGTGCAGAATTGTAAATGAAACTAAGGAATTATGTATATATATAAATGTAAATTTAAAAATGCGAGTTTCAATTAGTTTAATAAGGCTGTTTCTTTGAGCCGAAGAATTCTTCTCTGCGAATGCCCTGTGGATTTTATGTTTTCTTTTTAAACATAGTCAAACGAGTTATTCAAAAGAAATAATTAAAGTAAAATTTGTTCAGAAATTATTAGTCATTGCAAATGACACGTTCTGAAAAGTTTTATAAATACGAATTGTAATTTTTGAATTCATAAAATCAACATGATAATATTTTCATATTATTATCTTTAACGTACAATTATATAAAACGATAAACGTTCAATTAACTACGTTTTTAATTAAAAATATATTAATGTATTATATATTTCAACATGTGATATTTCAATGTTTAAAAGGCACATATAATTGTTGGGATTCTATTTGTATCTAAATATAAATATAGATTAATAATCACATATAAATTTATATACTATTAGAATTATTTAACTATTAATTATTTTATCTTTTCAATTTTTTTGTCTAAATTAATGAGCTGTGTTTAATGTTTGACAAATTTAATCTGTTAATATTTTTTCCAAGTAATCTTGAATATGATATATATGAAGTAAATATATGTTCAATATGGAACTCTGCACGTTTTATTATTCGGTTTTTGGTACTAATAGGTAATTTTAATGAATATATATGTTCTTGCATACATAAATCATATGCTATAATAATTCATATTTTTATAACTCCTCTGAGATCAATTATCTTTTACAAACAAAAGGATATATGACAAATATATATTGGTAGTCTTGAAATTCAATTGAAATTTTAGTATTTTTAAAAATATGCAATAAAAATGTTCAATCATTAATCATTTTCATATTTGTCTATAAATTCTCAATTATATATATATATATATATATATATATATATATATATATATATAATATTTTAAACAAGTATTGATTTGATTGTCAAGTTGATTGAGTGAGAAGTACGTGTAAATTTATTGATTTTTAAGCTTTACAAGAAAAGTTTTAAAGTCGTATAAGTGTGTATAACTTCAAATTGTGTTTTTCCTTTTTTTTTGTTTCTTGAAAATTTCATGTTATATAAAGCATTATAGGAAGTATATAAAAAAAATAAAGTGGAAATAAAAGGGATAAAGTGGACATATTTTTTATTAACCACATATTTGATGGAATTTATTTTCAATAATTCTATTTTAATTTTACGTTTAATTGATTTATTTTCTATAAAAATAGAATATATTTTTTTTATTAGTTTCCGTACAGAACAAATTGAATACATTTGCGAATAAGTATAGCAATTAATTATTTGATTGGTAAAGGAGGAAAAATCTTATATCTTTTTCATTAATACAAAAATTAAAAATACTACCATCATAAAAAGAAATACGATACAGACACAAAAGTTTAATTATTAAATAATTTGAAGTATTCAGTATTTTGATATAGTTTTTTTGGATTTTACTTCCTCTGTAGTTTGAATGATACGTTTAGTAATGTGATATCATACTGAAAGTTTGTTTTAATCATCAAACTACGCCATAAACTGTAATAAAACATACCCTTCAATCTCTCTTTCTCTCTCTTTCTCTATCTATCTATATATATATATATATATATATATATATATTTACACACACACACATATATATATATACATTATATATATATATATATATATATATATATATATATATATATATATATATATATATATGGGGAGTATCCATAAATAATAAATTATTTCAAATTTAAACACAAATATGAGTCCCATTTTCTATTATTTTCTAATCAATTACATATTCGCCATCATTATCCACGACTTTTTACCATCTATTCTATAAATTTTTAATTCTTCTCTCATAAAAATGTACTGGCGTGATAAAAAAGATGATTCAAGGTGAATTTGAATACCACTGACATTTCGAAACTTTTTATTTCTGAGAATATGTTCCATAGATCCTTCTCAGTCTGCTTTATTTTTTCTTGGGTTGTTTTTGTGGCATTGGGTCTGACATTATCATGTTGTAGTATGACACGATTTTTGCTGATCAAAGCCGGTTGTTTTTTCAACAATTTGTTAAGTAACCGTTCTAATTATTGACAATAAACATCAGCGGTAATTGTTTCATCCGATTTTAGAAACTTAACATGAATTATGACAGTACTATCCCACCAAACGTACAATAGAATCTTTTTCAACGTCAGGATCGGTTTACGTGACTTATCAATATCTCTAATATATATATATATATATATATATATATATATATATATATATATATGTGCGTGTGTGTGTATTTATGTATATAACACATTTTCCAAAAGTAAAATAAAAGTTAATGGTGTTTATAGTATTTTTTTAGTATTACTACATCTTTTTTGTTCGGATTTCCATGGATTAAAAATGTATAGAAAAACAAAAATAATAGAACTAAAAACTAGAATGATCGTATAAATAGGAATCCTTTTTTATTATATATATATATATATATATATTAAACTTTTTTTAAAACGAAGAAAAATATTATGCGTCAAAATATAAATTTAAGTATTATTACTGCAGCAAACAAGGAAGCCAAGGTATACAAAGTATAGACATTTATCTACGTAGTTACTTTAGAATAACTTTGAAGTAAACTCCGAAAACAATACGGTAATCTACTTTGAAATATATTCCATAATGTAAGGATTTATGATACCGACCTTGTTTGAATATAAGGAAATAATAAGAGCACGGATATAAATATACAACATATATAAACTTAAAAAAGACGCACTATAATTCACTTTTTAATAATGTTGTGACACAGTTGCATCTTTTTTGAAATGAATTATTGTATATTCAAATGAAATCATTTAACTCTTTTTATTTAATTTGGCAAATTTACTTTAAGTAAACAGACTAATATAAATTATGCAGATAAAAAGACAAAAAGATACCAAAAAACTAATAAATAAATATAGCACCTTGTTTATTTTAATACATCACACTTAATATAAATAAAATATTCCTTTTTTTACAAATAATCACTTATTCCAAGAATAATCGACACTCAATTAATCTTGTCTAATTTTATTTTTTATTCATGTCAAGTACATACACTTCTCTAACATACATCTTTCTTTCTCTCTCTCTCTCTCTAAATATACATATATATGTATATTTGTATATAATTGCTTTTCAAATTAAATTTTCATAATTTTTTACCTCAATAACTAATAATTAACTTTAGTTTTTGGTACTATAACTGTACTTACGAATTCTAAAAAAAAGATAATTAAAAAAGAATGCAAATAATATTTAAAAATTTTAAATGTCAATTCTGATAAACAGTAGTCACTAGAATAATTATTAGAATAATTCAAGCGAAAATGTTTCCCAGTATTTCACAGAAAAAAGAACAAAAATATATTTGCACACGAATGTTTTTGTAGTTCAAATAGTTGTGTTTAATTTGTATTTATATTTAAACTTCTGTTTTTAAAAATAACAAGGTGGTAATTCATATTTTTATTATAAATTTTTAATACACTAATAATTTCTTATTTTTTAAATTGTTAGCGTTTAAATAAAAATACAGTAAATCATACAAACAATAGACAGACTTGATGTATCTATGTACAATGTACTATTTACAAGTACATTGATATGTGTGTATATCTGGCCATGAATCAACGTATAACACATCGTCAGGTTGGCCGAGTGGTCTAAGGCGCCAGATTTAAGCTCTGGTTCTCGAAAGGGAGCGTGGGTTCGAACCCCACACCTGACAACCAGTGGAATTACTTTTTTATAAAAAAAATATAATACGGTTCATTTCAGGATTCATTACAAAAGTACTCCTTGTGGAAATCAAGTCAAATATATGAAATTTAATAATAAATATATCAATATATATATATATATATATATATATATATATATATATATACATATACATATACATATACATATACATATATATATATATATATATATATATACATATATCTATCTATCTATATATGTATATATATATATATATATATATATCTATATATATATATATATATATATATATATATATATATATATATATGTATGTATGTATGTACATATAAGAAAGAGTACGCAAGGTATTATTAAGTATGCAAATTAATTCAGTCTCTTTTTTTTATAGAAAATGAATGTTTATGGAAAAATGAAATACATTTCAATCTTCAAAATATACCGTATTAGTTTATATAATTATGCTCTATGTATTGGCTAACTGACGAATCTACTGTCGAAAACAGATGACGGATTTGAGTCGATGAAGTCGTCAATGCATTTTCGGACCTTTTCTACTTTTTTTAGCATTTTTTTACATATGTTATGCATCACAACACCTTCCTCCAAAGCTAAACAACCATTGCCACAGCTTCGGCAGAATTTTTTTTCAACTGGAATGCTAAAAGTATGCAATGCCTAATATGATGTTTGTCTCCTAATAATTTAAAAAATGCTAAACATACTTGACATGAAAACTCAATGAAACTAAAAAATATCTCATAGCTACTTAACAATATCCAACGAGTCAGATGTTATCTTCAGGTTATAGATTTTTCGTATTTAATTTAGACATAAGGAAATAAAGTTTGATTATAGAAGAGGATATTTTGTAATGTCTCCTGTAATAGTTTTGGCTTGTCTATTTGTCTCTCTCCTCTATTTACATAGTATATATATATATATATATATATATATATATATATATATATATATATATATATATATACATATGTGTGTATGTAGGGAGAGAAGAAGAAATTATGAAATATAGAAAATAAATCAATCTGTATGAATATATTAAAATGTAAATCTCTATGACGTGTCATTTCGTATGAACAAGAATAATTGCAATTTATATATATATATATATATATATATATATATATATATATATATATATATATATATATATATATATATATATATATATATATATATATATATTCAGATCGTTAATTACAGAATCGCTTAAACAAACGTTTCAGTTTAAATGACCTATTATGTCTAATTACAAATCCATTAAATGATCTCGGTCAAAGTAAACTTGAAGCAGTTGAAACACTCCAGCTGGGATAGTGTCACATTTAAACAAGAAGAAATCAATACGGATTTCCTTCGGATCTCGGTAATGTTATTCGAGGATCACAACAAAACAACAAACATACGAACAAATAGAATTTCTGGTGTTATGTCATTTTCCGATAATTCTTATAAGATGCTGTACGTAGCTTCGTATGATACATCTTATATTTCTTATGTGCAAACAAACACGTATATATTTTGTGAATATATATAAACAATATTTATTGCTGAAATGTAGAGAATTTTGTTGTACTTTTTTTAAATTCATCAATTAAAAATATATTTGGAAAAAATAATTTTATTACATACTTTGATGTGCAATAAACTAGAAATCGCTAATTGTAAGAATAATTATTTAAAATAATTTTCCAAGACGTTTCAAGTATTAATTTGTTGAATGTAGACAATGCTGTTTTCATTTTGTTTTGATTAATATATTTTCAAGACCGACCTTTTGAAAAAAATCTTATAAGTGTATTATCAAGTTGAAGTTTTGATATTAAATTTGCTTACACATACATTTTTCTCTCATCACATAAAATATAAAAAAAAATTCTGACCAAAAATTTTCAGTAATTGATCATTTCTGATTGTTGCTTATATGCATTTCGATGGGTATGCCATAATCCTCACAGTTACAAGTTGTAGAAGTTTACATAGAAAAAATCTTTTTCTGTACCTTAGTGTTCTGAAGATGATATCGTTCTTGAAATGCACACAAGCAATAATTAAAAATGATCAATAATCAATTATTGCATTTTTTCGTTTAATAATAAATTTTGTTTACAGGATGAGTGAAACTTTCATTTGTGGAAGAAATATTTTAGTATCCTTGATGATTTTTGTTTTTTAATTTTATTTTCTGTTGGTTAATTAAATTACCGCCATGCGTCTACTCAAATATATGTATTTTTCTGTGTATTATTTTAAATTGTAAAAGCAATAATGGAATCCAAAACTATGACTCTACGTTTTCTTACTTGATTAAAAAACTTAAAAATATCTAACCATAACCTTTGAATTTGGTTTAAATTTAACATAAAATAAATTAACCCAATTGTAACACAATTATGAAACAATATTTTTTAAAATATAAATAATGTAATTGTGATTCTATTTACATTTAATTATATATAAAAATTTCATATTTGAAAATTATTTTCTACATATATGAATAATTAAATATTGAATATATAATATAATATATATATATACAAATATATATATATATATATATATATATATATACATATATATATATATATATATATATATTTCATATATAAAAAATATCCATTTGTTTCAGTTTTAATATTCAACGCTTACAATTATATAAAAAAATATTCATTGATGAAATGTTTTGACTATTTGAATTGGTTTTATTTAGTGGAATGCTTTTTTAATTTTATAGAAAAATTATTATAGATGACATACTTAATTCTAAAATTATATTGGTTTTAGTTTTTAAACTTTTTTGTACATATTTGTTGATTAATCCACTATGGCATTCACTTGGTTTTAATTCAATTTTTTTCTTGTCTTAATTCAATATTCCTAATATATATTTTTGTACAAATAATCAAGTTTAATATATTTTCTTCATTAAAAAAAATCATTCGTGACTTTTAATGAAGACCAAATTATAGATTTAATTTATTGTTTTATATAATTGGTACATATTTATTACAATGTGCAATCTTTTTAGAATTTATTTCTAAAAATTGATATAAAATATCAAATATTCCAGTTAGTTAATTTTGTTTAATACTAGTTAAAATTTTGTCACAAAAAATAAAGTTCTAAAAGCAAGAAAAAAGTCAAAGGGAATTAAGAAATATGTCCGATTTCTTCTGTTCTTGTTTCACAGAAAAAATTTTGATATATTTGATTTATATCTTCTTTTAACTTTCTTCTCACTTACAAAATTATCTTTTTGGATTTCTTTTCAAAAATTAATTTTTCACACATCTCATAAATCACAAAAAAATGAAAGTTAATTAAAAATGTTAAAAATCGATTATTATCTATTTTTGATTAATATTTATGCGCATTTCGATGTGATTAAAGCTCTAAGATAGGAAAAATCTATAAAGTACACATTTTTCTGAACTCCAGTGCTTTGAAGATAATCACATTGCTATCGTAATGTGTATAAGCAATTTTTTCATGTTTTCATCAAAACTTTTCATGTTGTTTGCGGGATGAGCGACCAATTCATTTGAGAAATTGAAGTGAAAATTCCTTTTTGATAATAGAAATTTAACTAGTATTGTATGTGGGCAAATTTTTGTCCACTGATTGAGTCTATATGCAAATCAATTTATTTTTTTGAAATTTCTAGCCTCAATCTACTCTAAATATTTAAACCATGATTTTTTTAAATTTTCTGTCTCTGTCTGCAATTTATCACTCTAAATGTTTTTTGGCATTTCATCAAATTTTCAGTACTTTTTTAACATGACCTCTGCCTCTAGAAATTTGATTTTTTTAATTAATTTGTACTGTCCTATTGTGTTTATATTTTGTGTTCACTGATATATTTTTCATTTAATGTCTTGTATGTTTTCGGTTATTAAATCATTTTGATTATTTATTTTTCCATTTCTATAGCTATTTGATTTATTAATTGTGTTTAAGTACAAGAAAAGAAGGTATTTAGAAAACATTAAACATGAATAAAAATCATAAACTAAAAAACTTGCAAAGAGGGAGCCATATTCTTACCTTCTTACAACTGTCTGCAATTTAATATTATGTGCTTTCAGAAATTTCTCGTTGACCACTTCAAGGGCAAAGTCGACAGCAGGTCCGCAACGTTCCAAGTCAAACGGGGAGTCAAGGTGCGATGCCATCATTACACCGACATTGTAATATCTTTGGAAGCCGTTTGTCTTTTGTTGCTGATGCGATGATACTTCAGTGTTACCAATTACGTGAACGCGGGAATATGGTTCGACCAAATACACGAATGCTAACAATGCCATAAATATGTCAGTTAGTAAAGCCGTTCGTCGACGATTTCCGTAACTAATGATTTGGTCCCTTCGCACTTTGCCACTGTTATTGCAGTCGAACTGTGTTTTGTTTATTGCCATCTTTGTCGTTTTATGTTATTCTCATACTACGAAACCGAAATATATATCAAAATATGTTTTTAGATTTTGTTGTTTTCTGTATTCATTTTATATGGAGTTGTATTTTATATTGAAACCGCGACGTGTACGATTTCGTTCATGTTTATGTATGTTTTATGAACTTATTTTTGTAACGTATTTATACGGTTTTACGTTCTTCTATGATTTATTGCGTTTCTTCTTTTATATTTAGTACCTGTTATTTTTATTGTATGATTGAGAATACTTAAATACAAATATGTAAATATTATACATATATATATATATATATATATATATATATATATATATAGTGTATGTAAATTCAATAATAATTTTTTTTTGTTAAAATTAAAAAGTGTCTATCATAAAACTGTAAACTGGTAAAGTTTGGTAAATTAATGATAGATGTATATAATTGATGGATTAATTAATAAAGTTTAAGGACAAATCTGTCGGCATTATCATCGGAAATAGTTTGTAGTTTTATATTATTGAGATTATATTAGGTATATCGATTAGAAAATATGGTGACTGAATAAACATTTGTAAATATGAAAGTAATTCTATTCTAATCGTTTACAATTTGTGAAGTATTTAATCACAATGCAATAATAATAAAACTTATTTAAACACATGATCAATTTCGAATATTTAGAGTTTTTAAATAATATTTGTGAAAGTAACACTCTTTTTTTAAAAAAAACTACTTTAATTTTGTAGTAGTCGAAGAATTGTAAATTGCTCTGAAACTATGAAAAATTGACAATAAAATACAAAATAAACTAACAACACGGAGAAATGACAAGAAAAAAGTAATAATGAAAATGTATGTTATGGTATAATAAACATTGAAAGTAATTTCGTGTTATAATATTTTGTTTGATCTTTATCCTTATATATATATATATATATATATATATATATATATATATATATATATATATATATATATATATATATATAGTTGGATTGCTGATATAATGTTAGATATAAAATTAATATTTATTATGGACATAGTTCAACAAAAATACCTAAAATACAAATATTAAAATAAATGTAATTACTAATTAAATTATATTTTGTCACGACTTCACAGTTTTGTTCGAGAAAATGGATAACTAAAAAATATTTAAACGTATGTATTAATATATATTTAATTTGTACGTCTAGCATATTTGTAGAAAAAAAGATCTAGTAATCGTAGAGTATAAAAATTAGTGATAATCAAAAAAAGATATCGATTTTGACAATTGATCATTATGTATAGACGATATGATTTACAAATATTCGAATTCATTGTTTATTAATATTTCTTTTGTGTGATTGAAAATAGGGAACAAAATTCAAAATATTTCTTTATTTAATACGAAATATTGATTTTGTGTTTAAATTATCTAATATGTTTTTTATAAATTGTATTATCCTTTATGTATTTTTTTTATTAAATTTAATGTAGGTAGAATCCAGGCATAGATTTTTTTAAATTACGAAAAGAAATTAGTATAAAATGTAAGTTTCTATAAATTAAAGTCAAATATTTTTTCGTTTATAGTTTATTTTGCGCTAGTTATATATTAATACAATATACTTCAAATTCTATTTTTTCAACGTATTACCTGTTTTTTGGGGTTTTATGAAATTTAATTTTTATTATCTATGAAAATAATTAATATTCATATCACTTGGATATATATATATATATATATATATATATGTATATAGATCACTACAACTTTAAAAATTACAACTCAAAAAGTGTAAATTTCGAAAAAGCGAATTATAGGTTCAGCAAATATAACATCACTTGTATACCAATAATATTATATCGTTCTGTAATGATTAATATTAGAATTTCACGTGTTACTCCGTGGGTCAAATCTAGCTTATTTTTTGACTAATAAAATAATAAAATATATTTTTAAGTGTGCTACCTTTGAAGCAAGAATATACATTTATACATACATATACATATATATATATATATATATATATATATATATATATATATATAATTTAAGTATTATTAATCTATCCTATAAAAAAGAATTGACACAACTAAAATAATTAACAACGTATCCCTCGATATATTTTTGAAACAAAGAAGGGAAAAAGTCGAAGACTCAACTATAATAAAGAGATAAGTTGTTCCGATTCAACGATGCAAGTGTTTCCGATGCAACCGATTCTAATGATAATAGCAAATCACAACCGTTACAATATGAAGAACACGCGCGATTCAACAAGTTAGATTGTTACGCGTGGCGGTGGTTCGAGAACGCGCGCGCAGTCGACGCGACGTAGCGCGGTCGCTTTCTGAACTGTTTCCTTCTGCGTGCCGTCAGATAAACAAATGAACGAGACGGCGTCTGCGCTTTACTTTTCCCGCTTTCATGCCCTCGGGACTAGTGACAGTTTTGTGTTTGTATGCGTCCGTGTGTACGATTATTATATAGACATGCGAATTTGGACGAAATTTCATTATTTTGAAATGTGCGCTGGGATTCACGATTCGGCATGATATATATATATATATATATATATATATATATATATATATATATATATATATATATATATATATATATAAGCTTTATCGAGCTTCCTACTGACCTTGACTACACATAAGTTTCCGTAACTAGAGCTTTTAGTGATTATAGGTCTGATGTATCACTATACACTTGCCCTATATGTTCATATCATTTTCTTATCTTTTTATTATAGAAAATGTACTTAAATATTATCTACTTACGATATTAGAAAAGTGTGACGATGTAGATTTTTCATATTTTCATGACGAACTATATTTTTATATGTTATATAATGAGAGACAGAACTTGTGGAATTTTATTTTATTGCACTTATATTGCACCGCCCACAACACACTCAGAACTTAATTTCTTTACAGAGAGGACACGTCACAGAATCATAAATTTTATAGGAACACGTATAGTAAGTTGAAATCACTGTGCAGTGCCATAAAAAAGGTATAAACTTGAAAGTTTTCAAGTATTAGTTTTGAAATTGTACGAATGTTAGATAGCATTTTTAAAAGAATGATTCGGTGAGATTATTAATAGATTATTTAATATTGTTTTATTTACTTGACAAAAATATAGACTAATAGACTAATCTTCCTGAAAATAAATTAATTTCAAAATAAATTATTAAAATAAGTAAATTTTCATTCATGTCGATAAAGTGATATTTTTGTGTATTTATTTAATACATTAATTGATTTAAATAAATATAATCATTCTTCAATAATTAACAACTAAAAAAATGACTCATCATTAATCATAAACTTTCAAACATAAAAAAGTAATATACAGAAAAATAGAACGTTAAAATTCTATTCCCCAGACGGTTTCTTTATTAACTTTGTAATATCGGTTGAATGAAAGTTTGCAACGACAATTTTATTCTTCATCGTATGAACTTATTAAAGTTTTTAAAATTATACGAACAACTGAATTTTACATTTTATAATGCAATAAATACGACTATTCGGAAATATTGGTTTATATTTATTAATATAATTGAATTGATAATAAAAAAACAAGATGACTTGCATTTTAAATTTTGTTAATCTAACATGAAAATAAAACATTTTATGCGGATTTTTCTAAAATTATTGAAAGAACGCCTTCTATACTTCTGAAAGTTATTGTCTGAATAACAAAAACATGCACATATTAATATTTAAAATTTAATTTTACATGGTATATCAAACAAGCAGCAAATTAAAACTACAGGTCACAATTGTGTAATAAATATATTTACACATTGTATATATATATATATATATATATATATATATATATATTAATTTTTCCCATATTTTGTATAAAACAATTTACAACTGTATTATTTTTTAAGTTTTTGTTAAAAAATAATGAACGCGAGAAAGTTATACTGCAAAGTATAATACAATACTGATATTAAAATTACAAAACAACATTAAAATAACGAAAAAACATTTCAAGTAATTGTTTCTTTTTAATTTTAAATTTCAAATATTTACATGTTTCTACACTTAAAAATAAATTGAAAAAGTATGAATTAAAACGTTGTATATATATATATATATATATATATATATATATATATATATATATATATATATACATATATATATATATATATATATATATATATATATATATATATATATATATATAAATATATATATACATATATATATATATATATATATATATATATATATATATATATATATATATATATCATTTTTATACGTAAAAAGATTAACTTAGAATTTTATTTTATTTTATCAATTTTATAAAATTTGCAATATTCTTTCAAACATAATATTCTACTAAGATTGACGCTGCAAGATACTGAAAACTTCGCTTTATCAATGAGTTGCTATTGAAAGTCTTGAGCTGCTATATAAGTTTTATATTGCATATATCGGACAATATACCGAATAATATGAAAAGTATATCAAGTTTTATGCAGATATCTGTTTATATATATATAAGAACATAAGATACACTTACAGTCGAAATAAATTATCGGTTGAATAGACATGAATTATTAAAGAAATATATTTAAAATATTTAAAGAGTAAGATTGTCATCAATTTCAAATACTGAATTTTATCAAATATTTAATACAGAAAAGTTTTCAGCCGTTCAAAAATGAAATTTAATTCGTTATCAAAAAAAAATAATTTAGTTTTTGAATTTCTGATTTTCGAATAAGTAATAGAGATATAACCTCATCCCGGACAAATACATCTATACCCGTATATAAAGTGACCCATTTATGAGATTGACACCAATGTGTGGGAAACCTTATACAATAGAATCTTGAAAAGGTGAACTAAATAAATCCAAGCCTATTCAGGTTTTCAAAATGTTCAATTTTTGAATGGATATAAAAGAGGCAAGTCTTTTGTTATGTTGGTGTATATATTTAGCTAGAATTCATTAAATTATAATATATAATGTTGAATTTATGAATTTATCAATTAAAATCTATAAAATTCATGAAATATAAGTGACCCATTATTAATTGTTCAATTAATCATTTTTTTCACAACAGATGAAGACATTAACATGGAAAAATGATGATTTACTATCTAGACAAAATTTTAATTCTTTTTAATAAGAAATATTCATGTATACAATGTTTCGATTTGTTAACATTTTAGCTATCAAAAATATAAGGAAAAAATGCTTATTGATATTTTAGAATGATTCACGTTTTTGTAGATATACGTTTTCAAGAATTTATTGAGCCACTTTCAAATTGTAGTAATTACTAAATAAACAATTTAAAAAATGGCTGCTCAAAATCAAATAATTGCTATGAGCCTCATAACAATTAAAATTGTACTTTGATATAATTTATTATATATATATATATATATATATATATATATATATATATATATATATATATATATATATATATAATGAGTGTATATATATGTGTGTGTGTGTCTATCCCAGAGTTCATATAAAATCAAAATATTATACAAATAAAAGTTACTGACAGTTAAAACTAACTTTATTATTTTTCAAGATATATTATTAATAATTATTAAAAGAAGAACAATAGGACAAAATGTTGATCATAAATAAATATTTAATTCCATTTTCAATATTTTATTTATTTATTGTTGATTAGTATAAAAAAAATATTTTTTTAAAAAAATTGTCGGTTTTATGCACCAAAATAATATGAATGATAACAATGTACTTACATGCTTCTTTAGTGAAATTCGACTTCATGTCATTTCAGTTAATAGAAAAAAATATTAAAAACAATATTATTTTTGATAACGACAAATTACGTATATGTATAACAAATATAACAACAAGTAATTATTACTTTTTTTCTAAAACATTTTACACTGTCACACATTTCAACAAAATAAATAAACAAGAGAACTCTACAAACAGTGTCTGCGCATGTGAAGCTACGTGGTTCTAACTTTGACTAACAAATGGGATGGAAATTTATTCGTGGTTTTATGTTAAAATTTGTATCGTCATTTTCTGATTTTAAATGCACTTTCACTTTAGGTACTGACATTTTTAGTTACATTTTATGTACTTCAAACGGTATTGTTTATATTGGTCTGAAGGTAGGTTCACTATTACATGGAATATATATATATATATATATATATATATATATATATATATATATATATATATATATATATATATATATATATATATATGTATAAATTTTTATTTTTTTAAAAATATACATTTAAGTTTGTTCCTCTATTTCTGTTTTAATTAGACGGTTCTATTATCAAAAGTTTTACTTCATCCCACATAAATTTTAATGTTAAATTACTTTACAAATTATTTCCTGAATTTATATTATTTTAATTATTATTATTTATATTATTTAAAATTGGAGTTTCTAATAATTGAAGGTTCGTTTTTTTTGTATTTGTTTTCTATATAAAAAATTACTATTTGTTACAAATAATGTTTTGAATTAATATTGAATAATTATCTTTTTCATAATTACATCTTTACTAAATTTTAATTTATTGTCTTGGAAAACATATAGAAATAAAATACAAAAATTACTTACTTAAATAACCTATATAAAAGTTAGATGCACTGTAGTTGTTTTTTTCTAATATTTGTTATAATAAAATCTACGTTTTTTTAGTACATATGGAAGTACCTTTAACAAAATAAATATGAAAAAACTCAATTTTTGAAACAACCTAATTTTCATAACAGAAAAGCACGATATATTAAGGTAAGTATTAACTTAATAAATACTATATATATATATGTGTGTGTGTGTAATCACAGATTTAAGTATCTAATGGATACAATTCAGTACCATATGTAACATTAATTGCTGTAGTGCTAGAAATATTAACGTTTATTGCCAAGAAAATTTTCAAATATAATGTTTACATAATAATCATTCCAAACAAGTGTTGTAAATAAAATTGTCTTTATTGAAGCAAATACTTTTATCATAAGTACATAATTGAAGATATTCACAAATTTGAACACATGCTTATTATTACTATATTTATAAAAATAATCATTTCTTATCAAATATATTCTTTGACACATTAAAATATTACAATTATAAAACTGCTGGTAAATACAAAAATTATACTAAACATATAAATGATTAATGAAAAAATGAAATATTTATAGAAATAATGATACATTTATAATAATTTTCACTGAAATACTGTTATTGACCTATAATCCATAACATGTTTACACCACTAGGTCCTAAATTAACACGTCCCAACATCCCATGTTCAACTTTGTTCACTTGATACAGAAAGAGAAGTAAAATGTGAAATAGATTATTCCGACCCTAAAAAAAGAAAATTTATATATAATTTAAGTAAAAAAAACTTGATAAATAAAATAACTACCATTCCAACTTCTTGTGTTTCTCCTTCAACAATAAGATTGTAATGTGGTGGTCTTTCTGATACTTCACAAATAACAACTGTTGCAGAATTAGGCCCTGGTTTCACAGTTCTTTTCAAAAAATGTCTAGTGGTAAATGGTCTAGCATCAGGTTGGTGTGGTAATGGAACTAATTGTGTATCTAAGTATGTTACAACTAAATGCATTAAAATCTATAACAAAACAATACAAGAATGAAATATATAATGTGTAAAGTGCCACAATTTAAGTTTTACCATAGCATCTGTTGGTAAATTATCTTCCCAGTCTTTTCCATTAAAACTGCCTCCTGAATTCCAGCGATACTCACTCATTGAACCACCTTTAGCTAATTCTTTTATTCGTTTTACTAAATAATCTTGATTAGATGATATTTCAAGAAAACTAATCAATGATAATAAAGTAGGAACATGTTGTAAGGCTTGTTGAGTTTGTGCTGTCTTACGTAATCTTTCTAAGCCAACCATACCAATTTTAACATCAGAAAAACCGTGACGTTGTAATGATTTATCAACAGAATTGATTTCATTGACAAGTCTGTGAAGAATTGTTTGATATATCCACTAAAATTTATTTTAATTATTAAACATAGTGCTGTGACAAATTTTATCAAATATGAATTATATTACCATTCGTAAATTAGCATTCCATTGTGTTAAAGTATCAAAATCAACTTTTAACTTTTTCCATATTTCAATATTTTCACTTTGGATTGAAATTGGTGAACGATTTTCTGTTGCAGCTGTTGTACCTGGCATTAATTTCCCTAAATGAAAATAAAATAAATTATAAATATATATATATTCTATATATTAAGTATAATTTAATGAACAAGACTAATGATTTTATAATAAATTAATTAAAAGATATACTTCCTTAAATTTACATATCAGAAACATAAATGACTATATAATGTTTATTAAAAATCTTGCAATCCCTTACCGATCGCATGCGTTGCAAGTTGATAGACAGAATTTTTTAATAATGAAGAAACTTCATTGCAACTACGTGAGGCAGGATGACTCCAGAAAGAACTTAATAAATTTGTTGTATCATCAGTATTACAAGTTATTAAAGCAGCTTTCTCATTGTTATCATAGTCTTTTAAATATTTATGTAATGATTCTTCAGTTGAAATATATTCTACTCCTGATGTATCAGGAACTGGGATTTTCAGTGGAGACTCTTGTGGCTTTTCCGGCGAACCTTGGTAATACACCCAAGACGGAGAAGAAACTGAAAAGTTGCTGTCATTTTGAGATGATACTGAACGCCAACTTAATGCTGAAAGGTTCATTGGTGTTGAAGACTGTGCTGGAGATTTAAATGAAGGAGAATTTGGTGGAGTTGAAGTTACTTTATAATAAGTATCTGAAAGTTTTAATAAAGTGTATTAAAATTATTTTCTATGAATTTTCGAGTATAACTGATTGATACCTGAATTTTTAACACCAAGTAATTTTTTTTGTAGAGGAGTTACTGTTACTGTTTCTATTCTCAGTCTGTTATATAAAAATCTACAGAAATGGTATACGATATTTAAACTACAAATTAATGCTAATGCATATTCAATATATTGTACAAAACCGTAATAAAAGGGGCATACTTGATTCCTAAAAATATATTTTAAAATTAATAAATGATTTGAAATGATAAAAAAACAAAGAACTTACAGATCATATAAAACAATAGCTAATACAATGACATTTACACATCCCCAAATTAAACTTGTGTTCGATTTACGAATATTATAATTTATTTCTAAAGCCTGGTGTATAATTTTTGAATCCGACGATCCTGTTCCTGGTTTTCGGCTGGGACTTACAGTACTAGAATAATTGAAATTAATTTTTTAATTATCAAATGTTTGATTTTAAATATTACATAGGATTACAACTTACCGCATTATTGAAGTTTATTTTTATTTAAAATTTAATTAAATAAAGATCATCAATTTTACACTATTAACTAAAATTTTTTACCGGTAAACATATCGAATAATATAACCTCAAAAACAATATATAACTTTTAACATTATTTGACTTAGTGACATCTGTAGTATTTTCAGAGAAAGATTCTTTAAACGCTGGTTCCGGAAATCGCTTTTGGAAATTGTATATATATAAATTACTATCAGGAAAAGAACGAAAATGTTTTACTACACAATTAGTTAAAGGGCTAATCGATTCTAAAATACTTCTAGTATACTTAACATTTTTCATTTTTAAATAGGCTTTATAGGACAGATAGAATAATAGAATGTGACAAAATAGTTTACAATACATTTAATATACAAGAAAGACTGTACGTAGATTTAATTACATAATTTATAAATAACTTTATTTCCTTATCAGTACATTTATTAAAACTACATTAACATTTGATACCAAACAAAAATTAAAATGTCGGATATCTTCTTAACATTTTATTCACTTGTTTATGTGTCAAATTTTTTTGTCCCGGTACAATAACTCCCTTCCTTTCCTTTTCTTTTTCATCGAATTTTTTATCTAGGAAATTTTTATGACACGTTTTAAAATTCTGAATTTCTTTTGAACATAGCGCTTGACTGAATTCATTTGTTTTCAAACAGGCAAACAAGATTGACATTTCATGTAAGCAAGCTACATCAGCATTTTTTTCACTTTTACCCGATACTGAATTTCTTAATTTAAGAGGTAATATTGCTTGAAATGGCACAGGTTCAGTTTGTGGCAATCTACTCTTTTTTAAGAGTACAGATGTAAATCTCATTTCTAAAAAAATACAGATAGTAATTTTTTTGATTAATTTATGTATTCAAATATATATATATATATATATATATATATATATATATATATATATATATATATATATATATATATATATATATATATATATATATATATATATATATATATTAAGTAAGGTTATATTATATATAACCTTATTTTATTAACTTATACATTAAAATAAAACTAGATTAAATTTCCATTCTTATGTTCTTATTAAGAAACTTACTTGTTATTTCAAAAAAAAATCTGTACTGTAATATATATTTATTAAAGTTTTTTTAAAATCTGTATCATACTTCTATCAAATTCTTAAGCACTAATAATTAAAGTAATGCCATCTATTGATGGAAATATGATATTGAATAACGTGGTTTTAAGATAAGATCAATTCGTTAAAAAATAAATATACATATATTTGTTATTTTTGTTATAATAGTTTAATACTCTCTATATAATAGCAAGAAAAGACTATATTTGTTAATAAATTTAAATATCAATAATGGTGAAAATTTTTATTTGTTGAACTAATTTTGAAATATATGTAATTTTTAAAATTTATTGAAACAACAATATTTCATAATTATATAAATATTTATTTGTTGATATATATATATATATATATATATATATATATATATATATATATATATATATATATATATATATATATATGTTTATATACAAAATATATAAATGTTGTATTGTAGGTAATGTAATATATTTTTAAGTTTTATAAAAAAAATTCCTACATTTGTAACTTTTCAGTTATTATTTGAAACAAAAAAATATGTAATTATATTATATGTTTTTTATAAGTTGGTGGATATAGTATAACAATTTTATGAGCTATTAAAAGTAAAATAAATATAAATTTTAGTTAAAACAAAAACTGTTGATTTGGTTGCGTATCTAATTTATAGTTTATTAAATGGTTATGTATTTATTCCAAATTAATTAAATAATACAAATAAAATTAATTAGTATAAATTACCTTTTCATTAGATATATATGTATTTAATTTTTATTTAATTTAAAATGTAACATTTAATATAAAATATTAATCATAACTTGAATAGTAAGTAAAAGTATTATTATACTTCACAACAGGTGTTTTGCAAATTTTTCACAGTGTATTTTTAATAAGATTATCAGTGACAAAAATGGTATCATACATTATTTTAAAAATTATATTTAAGACATCCTATATTATTCTTTTAGCTTACATGTGATTACATTAATAGTTAATCATCATTTTAAATATAAGATTAAAATGTAAAGAAATACAATTTTTATTTTGATAATTTCTTAATTAAAGTCTAAACGAAATTTATTTTATACCAATAATTGTATATAATTATTGATTTTTTTGTTTACGTAAACACATAATGATTTCAATCAATGATCAATAATGATTTTTACTTTTATACATATACATACGTACATATATATATATATATATATATATATATATATATATATATATATATATATATATATATATATATATATATGATAATTATGACAGTGGACTAAGTCAAAAAATCGAAAAAAATGATTTTATGATTTATGTTATATTATACTTATTTACGTTATAGTAATCTAGAGGAATTTAGAAAAAAAATTAAAAAATGTACCGTTTAATGACTGCAAAGTTGGTCTGTAAATATAATTCTATTTTTGTTTATTTTAATAGTGGACTGTTACTTATTTTTCAGTATACTTTGTTTTTCTTGAAAAATGCATTTTCCAATCTGATTTTTGTATAAACTATATTTATTTTCAAGATAAATAACTCTTAAGTTAAGTAAACTTCTTCGATTAAAGCTCTTAAACGAACAATTATATAGCTATTTAAAAACAAAATCTCTTGACGGATCAATTAAAAAGAGAACAAAAAATATTAAGGGAGAATCTGTTTATTGGTTGGAAATACAATTGATCAGATTTTTAAAAGATCCCCTTTATCAGATGTTTTGTAAAACATCTTTAGATGAGAGTGCAGAATGTAAGATTTTACATCTTTCACCCAAAAAAGCAACGGCGAAAATACAGAAAAAAACTCAATTATTTCCACTTTATCCGAGTATCCGACCACTTACAAAGGAAAAACATAAGAATATAATGGATCTGTTACCGTACATTCCGCCAATTATCCATGAATATTTTCGTACATTCAAAACATCATAAAAAGAAAATAGCGCTATTGAAGAAGAAGAAGAAATCTCTCGTATTATTCTAAATTAAGGTAATTATAATTACGAAATGTAAATCAATACTTTTGTTTATAACGTCTTTTTTTGAATAAAACTGAAATATTTTTGTTATAAGTCATTTTTAAAGTGTTTGAATAATTCTGAAAATAGTCTGTCATGTGAAGTATCAAAAAACGTATATTTTTACATGATACTCGCAAAAATTCATAATTACATATAAGATTTACAGTATAATAGTAAGTACTTTGGAAAATATTTTGTTATATAATGGAAAAATATTTTTTTATTACACACAAATGCAAAGGTCTAAATATCTCAATATAAAAAATATATGATTTAGTCCACTGTCATAATTACCGGCATATATATATATATATATATATATATATATATATATATATATATATATATATATATATATGTATATAAATTACTTCTCATGACACAATGAAGATAAAGTAACTTATCATTCCTTTATTTCATTCTATGATTATCAAAGTTTAAATCTATAACATTAAAAATATTTATGTTTCTAAAAACGAAATCGGTTTTCAAAACTGTTCAATTGAAATGATGATTTCCATTTAAGATGACTTATTATAATTTCAATTCATTTTTTAGTTAAAAAAATGGAGATGTTAATAAGTTGTGAGTAATTCATCCTAGATAATTTAAGTTTCAAATTAATATGTTTTAATATACTATATTAAAAATTATGATTTTTTAAAAAAATGAACGGTAAATGATTATTGCTAGTAATTAAATGTACAAGTAAATAGTTATCTCTTAATTAAAATTCAAAATCGTCCAATTTTTTTTCAAATCAGTACATTGAACAAGAATATCAAGCACATCAAAGCATTCGACAGCGATTTCTAAACATGGTATAATTGATATGATTCTTTTTACATTTGTATTCGCGCAAAAGAGCTGTTCATGCGTTTAAATATATTTTTTATATGAACAAGTCAGTTGTATATTACGATAGATTGCGAACTCTAGCGGCAAATCTGGTCAGACTAGAAAATCTGGAACTTGTTACAAGAGTAATGTCGCCACCGTGTATGGCATATGTTGTATGAATACACCATTGCACATGACGCCAAGCTGTGTATAAGAGTCTTTGAACTCTCTTTGAATATAAATATATATATATATATATATATATATATATATATATATATATATAACACGTTTGTATAATACATGAAAACTGAGTACGTTACGAGTATGTTCTTAGTAGTTTTATAAAATAAAGCTATAAAGTGCTTTGAAAATTATTCATACATACTCAGACGAAAACTATACATATTGGTAAAGTTACAGGCTTTGCAGCGAAGATTAAACGGGTATTCAATAGACAGTAGTTTGGTTTGTTTTGCTACTAGCGGAAATATTGCATTCAACTATGTTTAATAAAAGTAAATGAAATCATTTCTAACACTGGTTAAATTCATTTTTACAAATGGATTATTTTTTTCAATTCATAAAGGACAAAAAACTTCCCTGTTCAAGAATATTCAAGAAATCTTGATTAGTATTTTTGATTTGTGCTTATGAGCATTACGATGACGATTCAATCAAACCAGAACAACAAATGTCATCATTAGAGCGTCAGAAAAACTAAGCTGCATTGAGAAATTAAATATGAATTATGAGATTTTTGAAAAATGATCACTTACGATTTATTGCAAGTGTGGTTTGTGGGATGAAAGAATAATTTATGTGTGATTGTAAAATAATTGATTTTTAGAATATTTCCGATGTTCCTGTTAACATTCCATTGAGTAAATCATTCGATTAATTCTTTGACATCCACTGATGTATTTTTGTATCACGTGTATAATTGTTATTCTAATGAAACTCTTTAATATGCGTGGGTCGTTTGATATGTATGATAAAAAGCAAGTTAGACACCTTGTTTTGGAAAAAAATCGATTCTATTTCAGTATAATCTCCATTGAGGGCTGTACATTTGGTCCAATGAGTCTGCAAAATACGCATTGATATTCTCATTCGACGAGAATTTCTTCTCATCGAGCTAAATTTTCAAGTTTGTGAAGAGAAAGAAGTCGAACGGAGCCATTTTACCTAAAAAATTATTAACGTGCATATTTTTAAACAAAGTTCTGTTTATTACATTTTATTGAGGCACTATTTCCAAATAAAGGTAAAAAATGTATGACGGATTCATTAAATTAAAATAATTTTAGAATATAATTCGTGGATTAATTATTGCTACATATGGCCATACGTAAAAATACGTAGACTATGATTAGAAACTAGAAACGAGTAAAAAGAAGAGAATTACTCAGTTTCTACAAAAGATTGATGTAATAACGGGTGTAGTTATTTAATAATTAATAAAAAAACTTGTAGATGTATGTTAAAAATATTCAAAAAATGTAAACTTTGTATCCACATGTGTAGTTTAAAGTTCTTATATATATTTTTTTGAAATAGTTTTATGTTAAAAACTACTAACATTAGTTTGTTTGACAGGTAATTGAAAATGCAATAAAGTGAATAGAACCGAATAACTAGTATGATAGATTATTAATGGATGAGCCATGAACTTAGATATGCATGTGTGAGTCGTCTCATTTTTTTTAAGAAAACGATTGTCTTGAATGATCTGTGAATATATTGATTTTAAAAGTGGTCTTGTCAAAGAAATTCAACTTGTAAGTTAAGGAATATTTTATTTATTTTTGATTTCTTCTACACATCCATGGCTATTTTACTTATTTATATTTTATTTGATTTATAATACTGTTTCAAGTAAATTATTATGCACTATTGTAATCTTTTGAACATTACTGTCAAATATATATATATATATATATATATATATATATATATATATATATATATATATATATATATATATATATATATATATATATATTCCTTTTACGTAGATGTATTAATGCCTGGGTTTTTTGTATTTTTAAACATCAATAATTTTTCGCTTCAACTGGTTTTAAAAATACATTTTTATAAACAGCTTCATATTTGCGTTCATTTCACGAAAAAAATCTATTTATTTTTAATATTTTGTAAAATTTGTATAAGTTTTTGTTCATGTTATGATTACATTTTGAAAATAAAATCACTTAAATATTTTATGTTGAAATCTTTAAGTTGTAACAAGTTTTTTTAAATTATTTTACATACAAATAAATTGAGTTGTAGCTGAATATATATATATATATATATATATATATATATATATATATATATATATATATATATATATATATATATATATATATATATATATATATATATATATATGTAAGCATCACAACAGTAAAAAGAATCTGAGGAAACTTGTCAAGAAAGTTAATTTATGTTCAGAAGGGGATAAAATCTGCTTTTACTTGAATGGGTTTGATAATCGGCATAACTGTCGATATTAGACCGACAACAATCGGGGTTCGAAGGTCACGTCAAAAAATAAAAGGCCATGATTTGATGCGCTATCCATGACTGAACGTTGATAGGATTTTATTTTTTCGAAAGAAACACTGACTGTTACATGTATTATAATAACAACATATTTATCTTCTGTTATAGCGGTATAGAGTTCTTCTTTCTTTAACGTATGCAAATTAAAAAATGCAATAATAAATATTATTTTTATTGGCGATAATGTTTTTTAATGAGTTTTTTCCCATAAATATAATTTTTTGTGGCGTATTTATACATAAATAAATTAATTTCGATGTTTTCAAATTTTTTTAAACACAAATTAATAAAAAAAGAAGAAAATCATTCTTTAAAGCGGCGTACTTAGTATGATTTGAAATCCAAAAACGTGCATAGGAAGATCAAAATCCGACTATATAAAACCCTCATCCATATTGTCAAATTTTATGGGGGTGAAGAGTTGACCATGTCAATTAAGACCGCAGAAATGTTGAACATCGTCGAAAGAAGAATGTTGAGAAGGATATTTGGACCAGTAAACGATGGAGGTATATGGAGAATACGCTACAACTTCGAATTATATAAAATCTATAAGTAATCAAAAACTATTGGTCTTTATAAAAATGCTCCGCCTGCGATGGGAATGTCACACTAAGCACATGCTGGACTCAAGAGTACCAGAAAGGGTCTTGGATGGACAACCAGACGGGGGAAGACTTGTGGGCAACTAAGGCTTAGATGGATAGATAATGTAGAGAAGGATTCAGTGGAACTGTTGGAAGTAAGGAACTGGAGAAGGACTGCCAGGTAGAGAGATGTCTGGAGGCAGAAAATTGAGGAGGACAAGGCTCGATTTGGGCTGTAACACTATCGAAGAAGAAGAACAAGTATTAATATGACTCAATCAAATTTAAAACTAGTACATCAATTGGTATTGAAAAATATTTGTTATAAAAAATAATACAGTATAAATATATGTTTAATTTTCATAATGTGAAATGTGAAACTAACATATAAAGTGAATATGAGACGATAATGAGAGTCAATGTTAAATTTTCGATGGTCAATCACTAAGAAGAATATTACATATGCGTAAGGATTGAGCATATCAGATGTACATTTTATTAAGTCAGATTTAATTGTTTAAAATTTCATTGTTAATATATATATATATATATATATATATATATATATATATATAGATAGATAGATAGATAGATAAATAGGCAGATAAATGGATAGATATGTATTGAAAAGATTTTACGTACAGTTACAAAACGGTTTGTCAAAACCTAAATGGTAATACTCTTCGAACCAGCGTATAAATTAAAAAAAAAACGATTATTACAAAAATAAATCTGCTTATTAATATGAATGCATACAGGACAAGTTTTCAATCCAAAATAAAGGAAATAACATCTTAACAAATACAATAAGGAACAATACTGACGATATATCAAAAGACTTGTACAACTATGCAGATAAGAATCTACAAAGATGTGCATATGAACATCCATTAATTATAAGAGACTCTTCAAATATTCGCTGTTGTAATGATAAATCAGAGAAATGAACAAAAAAATTCATATTAAAACTCCTATCATATTTTCTAAGTTTAAGGATTCAACTATTGTGTTTCTTCTATAAGTTGTTTCGGCGAAAAATGTATTTTTTGTGA
Source organism: Acanthacorydalis orientalis (assembly GCA_034766995.1). Lineage (NCBI taxonomy): Eukaryota > Metazoa > Arthropoda > Insecta > Megaloptera > Corydalidae > Acanthacorydalis > Acanthacorydalis orientalis. Next base: position 44,524,105 of record CM068315.1, on the reverse strand, counting down.
TAGAAAACATTATATATATATCAATTTTTGTATACATTTAATCTAAAATTATTTTGAATTTTTTTATGATTTCTGACCAAAAATTAAATATTAGGTCGAGGCTTTTTTTATGGTCCAATAAAAGCTGGAAATGTTTCACTTTTTTCAAAACCAGATCGTCTTTCATCGCGTACATTAATTCATTTGTAATCTCATTTAATGAGTTTATTTTCAATAAAAATGATTAAGAAATTATTAAAATTCTGTATTCGTGTGTGTTGATTAAAATATTTATATTTTTTATTAGGGACACAAATAACAAGAAAATTGAAACGAACACCCTTAAAATTAAAAAGTAATACAGAAAAAATATTTTAATAGAAAATATATCTTTTTAATAAAAAATCTATGAAAAATGGAAGAATATAAATTGGTAATTCTATTATTTTTGTTAAAAATTAAAATTTTAATAATCGTCACCTTTTTATATAAATTATTATCTTGATAAGAAAATAATTGCGATTTTTGTTTTCTGAATTCTAATCTTAATTTTTTTCAAAGTGTCATTTCATTGTGTTCATATGAATATAATTTTGAAGTCTATTTTTCGTCCTGTATTTTGCTAACATCGACTTTGGTTTTATTATTAATTTTGTTTCAAATTGGGCTATTGAATTAAAGATGGAAAAGAAGTAAATAAGACCAATTTTTTGTTTGATTTCAAAATGGGTGCTAAAGTAATAGAAACTGTTCATAAACTAAACAATGCTTTTGGTGTGGGTACTATTAAAGAACGTACGGTGCAATGGTGGTTCCAAAAATTTCGTGCTGGGGACGAGAGCCATGAAGATGAAGAAGGTCGTAGGTATCCTTCTTCATCTCATAATAGCCACCTGAAGGGGGTTAGTTGAATCAGAATCACGCACAACAATTCGAGAGCAGCACAAAAGCTAGGCGTTAGTTATCTAACAGTTCTGGACTACTTAAAACAAATAGGAAAATCAAAAAAGAGAAAAATGTGTATGAAATTGAAAGTCATAAATCGAAATTGTTTTCCTACCAACTTAATAATATACTTGTATTGATGATAAATTAATTTTTCATCACAAAACTTTTCATACCAATTTACCTATGTAAAAATTTAAAATCAAAAATTTTTTTCAATTGTTTCATGATTTGTGACTAAAATTTTTGAATTTATTTTAAATAAAAGTGATTTCGGAGGTTACTGAAATTCTGAATTTATGATTGAAAATTAATAATTTTTCACGCGGGATCAAATAGAATGTGTTAAAAAAATGGATGTAAAATATCTATTGTTGAAAAAATAATGTTGTGACAAAGAATGATTATTTTTCAATATTTGAATAAGATATTTTAATAAGAAATTTCTAAAATATAAAAAATAAGCACTGTACTCCGTTTTACCAGTTAGAACCGCTAAAAACAACAATATTTTTTTTTATAAATTGAATATTAATCTCTTTTTATAAAAAAAATATTCTTAAGTATTAACCTCTTTATATTTATTCATAAATGTGTTTTAAATGACATGTACTTTATATTTAATGTTTTATTTCCTTGACATTACAATTAATTAATAAGTATATTATGTGTGTATGCATACATTGCATGTAAGACTTCTAATACGCTATGTTACTTTTTTTATATTTAATTCAATTGTCAGTTCTGTAATTTATAACTGATTATATTCAAATATACCTTTTTTATACAAGTCAAAATTATCATTTAACAATGTCAATAGTCAAATAGTTTGAGAGGAGATTAATGTTTAAAATCGTTTTAGATAGCTTGATTTATACGCACACGTTTAATGAGTCTCAATATTAAATGAACAATTATGTTTTATTATTTCCTGTTCTACTTTTTTATTTAACAGTCGGGTCTATAATAGTTTAAGGAATTAAACTATGTTATACTTGTAAGTGTTTCTGTTTCATTTTTATCGTTTCAGTAACATCGATTCTTTGATTTAACTTATGTAACGATACTAAATAAATTCACTACCGAGAAGTGAATACATAATAAAATTTGTACCGAGCATTGAATTAAACTGTTATAATGTTCAAGTAAATATCTACATAGGAGTCGAATGCGTGAAGTGGTGTATCGTTTTATTTTTAATTTCCATAATTATTTTACGGTATGTAAGTTAATCAGTAATGGGTTGTTGGTTATTAAAAAAATATATATTAGATTTCAAGTTTAGTTTTGTGTAATATGCTAGTGTAATTAACATATAGTTTTATCAATTGATTGTGCAGCACATACAAAGTAAGTAACGAGATTATTTATCTAATATATTACGTTTTAATTAGCGTTTTAAAATTTAAAGTTAATTTATGAGCAGTTGTGTGAGAGTGAATTAAAACTGGAATTATATTTACGTAGAAATTTATGAAGACTTTAAATATACATTAATGTATATATATATATATATGAATAAAGTGTGTTTTATCTGTTTCAGTATGTTGTAATTATAAAAGATATAAAAAATGTGGAAATAGGGATAAAATTGAGCTTTAGTGCAGTAAACTATCTTTTAATCATATAATTGAATACGTGTTAGATAAATTTGTGGTATTTAATGCAGACATAAATGGGATACGCTGTAAATACGTGCATGTATATGTTAGAGAGAAAGATAGACAAAGATAAGATCTCGGAAAGTTGTATTCAAATTTTAGAGAATGCATTGAATTCAAAGATGTGATTTAATTTTTATTGTTTTAATATATTTTTCATTTTTTTTTGTCAGACTTAAAAATAAATAACAATAATTAAAATATTAGGTGAACAAATTAATTCGGTGCCTTTTTTTATATAAAATGAATGTTTATTTGTGAAAAAAGGAATACATTGTAATCCTCAAAGTATCCGTTATTTTTTTTATGTAACTTTCCTTCATTTGTCGGGGAACTGACTAATTCCTTGTCGAAACAAGATATCGGTTTTGAGTCGATGAAGTAGTCAATCCATTTGAGGACCTATTCCACTGTTTTAAAATGAGTATCAACGAGTATGAGTATCAATGAGTATTTTTCGGTTGTCTGGGTTATTCTTAATTGAAAAGGTCAAAATGTGAGGTTAAAAATACATTTTCTGAAAATAGATTTGTTACTTTTTCAATTTTGTTCAGAACCTTATTATTTTTTAAATAGTTATCTTAATGTCTTAAGGCAGACAGTGTTTACTTATTTTTGTCACTATTGTATAACAAATGATTGAAGTAAATGATCTGACTTTTTTATTGCTGTTACTTTTATTTCCTTAATAAAATATTTGTGTTAAGAAAATTATGCCATTTGTTAATACCAAATATTTCTTTAAGAGCAAAATATATGATCTATCTAAATATTGATATTTTTAAAACACGGATATCTTTTTTATACATATTTTGTAAAATCAGACAATATTTATTTTTGCATAAATGTATTTTTATGGCAAATTAATTTTAACACCAACCCTCTCGAAATGATTGAATCGCTATATATAAGTGACGTTCAAGAATAATCAAAAAATCATTTACTGAACATATTTGATCAATTCTCTACAGTTTATGGAGTGGGTAAACAAATTCATTCCTGAAATTGAAATTAACCATAGTGCTAGAACTACATTATTTAGTCAAATATTTTAAGGATTTCATTCATTTTATGATATTATATTTAATTTTCTATATTTTAATAAAATTGATTTCAATAAATGTGAATTCTACATAATTGATTTATTTGTGATTCTCTTTAATATTTATATCAAAATTTGATAACTATAAATATTACAATCTAAGTATACTTTTTTAAGCATTTATTATGCATCCAAAAAATTACTTTCTTAAACATTTACTTTAAATCGAAACTTAAAATTATAGCATTTGTATTGAAGGAAAATGATATAATCAAATATAGAAATGATAATGTACATTATGAAATGCACTTTATATTAAAATTTGATTTTGTATAGCGAGTAAAACTATATTAAAATACATAAGATTTATTTAATAAAATAACGTTATATACACTGTAGTTTTAACCTTGCTGAATGTCAAAGTCTCTAGTAGATATTAAATATATTAAATTAAAGGTTATATGTTACACTATATTACACAATATGTTATAATGTTCCAGTTCTTGAACATGCGTCGCTATCAATGCGTAAAATCTATGAATATCATTAAACACGTAGTGTAATGTAATGATATTATAATAATCATTTCGTCTATAAAAGAAAAACAATTCTTTTGAATTGAATCGATTCTTGGCTTTGAAACGATTAAATATAACAGCACATTGGGTTGTTTTCCAACTATGTATTTCCACTTTTAACATGTAATTGTAATCGAACGGTGTTTTATATAAAGTCGCTACTACAATGAACCTTATTACCTTTACTATACAGTTAGTGGATTTATACATACGACTTTTTGTTCTCTAGTTTTCGACAAATCTATGAAACATTCATTAGAAATGTGAAATGAAGGGTATACAGTTAGATTAGAGTATACCTTGTTGTCAGTTTTTTTCTAACAAAAAAAATATAAAAAAATATGAATAGAAAGTATGTTAAGTCTGTTTATGAAATTTTCAGCTTAAAGATTTAATTTATTTTTTTTTATAAATGGAATGTTTTAAATTTTGTTTATATATATATGGAAGTAATGCATATCGAATAATAAAGTTGGGTTTTTCTATTTTTTCTTATTGAAGTGTGTGTATATATATATATATATATATATATATATATATATATATATATATATATATATATATATATACATGCATGCATGTTATGGTTAACAGATGTCGTGACGAGTGTTTTTTCATTTTTTAAATTCCATAATAGTCTTTTTCGAAATTAGCGATAAACGACGTGTTAGATAGCTTTTCAATCGTGTTGTCAGTATTCAATGTACTGTTATAAACTTTTTGTAGTCAAAAAAGGTCAAATCTGATATTTATGAAAGTATGCGAGAGTAACGCAGAAAAAAAAATACAAATTTGAAAATTGTATAGAATATGTGTGGGTAGTTTTAAAATAAATAAACATGCACTGTTCACGAAATGCATAGTGATTTAGTGATGTTGTTAATAATATAGTGGGATATTTAATGGTAATAGAGTATCAAAATATTATATTTGAATAGTATGTCATTATTGTTGTACACAATAAATAATGATTTTTTTTTGTAACGTTTAGCATATCAGTTATGTGCAATAACTTTATATATTGTTTGAATATTTTGAATTAAATGGAAAGAATCTTAACCCTGTGGAGGTCGCGGTCAAAAAAATTGCAGCTAAGGTCGCTTGTATCCGAGAGATACATTCATTATTAGTATGTGTTGAAATGCGATAACACTTGAAAAAAATACATGATCGTTTATTTATTTTCTGTTACAATCTAGAAATTATCGAATACAGAAATATAAGGAATACAAATTTTTGTTACAAAATAATGCAAACATGGTTATGAAAGAAAATAAAACTAAACAAATATATTTGCATTAATTAACCAGAATATTCAATAGTTGGCTTTACATTTACCTCTAAATCCAGGTAAAATTTCATCTATTGTTATATTCTGTTCCATAGATTAGCATAATTTACAAATTATGGAAAAATGTTTCTCACAGCCTCTAATTTCTCAATTTTCAGGCATTCTAAGCGGGTAAGTTTGTCATCAAACCTGATACAAATGTAAATAAATTAAAAGTCTAAAAAGTTTAATTCCACTATTATCTGTAGCTCAAAAATCATGGAAATTCAAACGATGTAAACCAGCTATATATAAGAAGTCTAAAAATGCCTTCAATTCTGTTTTGTCTATTCGTTTAGCGTCTCTTTCTCTTAAATACCAGTTCGAAATAGAATCGATGTATTTATTTGTATATAATAAGATTAGATCTAAGGTATCACTGTGATAAAGAAATTCCAAGTTGCAAGTTTTTTCTTGGCATATTTTGCATTTGGCTTTAAAAACCTTCTCTCGTAGGAAACTAGAAAAATCGACCCCAAACATAAAATGATAAAAACCGCAATTATTTTTGCACCAACCTAATAATAAAATGTATTGGAAATAATGTTAAAAATGACTTCTTATAAATAAAAAAATTAAGAACACGGACTGTTTAATAAAAAAAACACATTGTAATGATATATATATATATATAGAGAGAGAGAGAGAGAAGTAAATTAAAAAATCATGCAAGTTTTTAAAACTAAGATTGACTTTCTATGAAAATATTCAAATGAATGAAAAAGTAAGAACTATTTATAATTCATAACGTCTCTTAAACAAGAAAATAAAAATGTTAATAAAATTTATTACAAATAAAAATGTAAAAGATATAACTGTACTGAAATTGTTGAACTGAGTATAATGTTTTTAAAGAGATTGAAATAGAATAAACAAAGATAAGGAATAAATGAAAAAAAAATAATCTGATAATTGAAGTTGATCGGGTCGCTAAAAAATACTTCGAGACAGATAAGAGATTGATACATAATTAGATGTAATAATAATATACACCGTTTCAAGAAAATAAGAATGAAAAATCGCTATCAAGAATTGAAATCAGTATAAGTATGACATTGGAAGGTAATTATATATAAAGGAGCGGGAACATGAGGTGCATAGAAAAGAATTAATAAACAGTTCTTAAAAAAAAAACTATTAATTCGTCTGTGTATGAATAGAATAATTGGTTTTCGTAAAGCCACAACCGTTTTACGATTCAATTAGCGTTCGGAATTCGTTATAACGCTCACAAATTCTGATCGATTCAATGTTTATACATGCTATGTGTTTCGTTCACCGCCTGGAAAAGGACACCACATTAATGATTTCTCTACGTTTTCGTTTAAAAGCATCATTAGTAATTATGTACTGTCAATTGATGCAAACGTCAAATTAAATAATTAATTAGCTGTCTCGTTAAAGAAAAAACCGTATCCGAATCTGTACACTTTTATACTTTCAATCTATTGCTGACATTATTTCGTTTAATGGGTTCCGCGGGAGTCCTCACAATATTGTAATTATATTTTTTCAGTGTTTTTGAACGGCTCTAGTTAAACCGTATGCATAGGCATATTGCAACACACCTTTTTCTTAGTTCTTCATATCATTATATTGATTGTATGATGTTAATACGTATAATTAATTGTGGAAGATGTAATTAATCATATGAGAGAAATGATCTGGAACAGTTATCTACAATTATCTAATTATTTATATCTATGATATGGTGTACACCAGTGGTTTCACTCATATATGAACACGGGCCACCAAATTCAGTTTAAGATAGTCTGCGAGCTGCAAACAAAAAAAGAAAACATAAAAAATTTAGAGAGCGAAAAAAGCTACTTTATTTATATTTGAAAGTAACTCATTTAAATTTTATATTCATTTTTTCTTTAATCAATTTATAAAAATTAAGAAAGATACATTAATTTCAGATCATCAAATGTTACAAAATTTTAGATTAGACAAGTTAAAAAAAATTAATATTTTTTACTGTTAACTGGACATCTTTTGGTAGAAACTATTTTATCAATATCGGGTATAATTTCTTGTGATAATGATATTTTTACTACGACCATAAAAATTACAATATACTTCTATAATTTGCAATGTTTTAAAGATGTATTTTATATTTTTTTAAATTCTATTTTAATATTTTAATAAAATCAACTTTAAGCTTTGGGCCGCATTCTATTCTTGTGTGGCAGTATCCTAGGGTCACGTGTTTGACACAACTGGTGTACACGAATTAATTATAAAAATTGGAATAATAAATAAAATAATACATATATATATATATATATATATATATATATATATATATACACACAGTGTAGGATTTAGACAAACGGTATATTAAATAGTAAATATTACAGTTGGACCATAACATATATTTCAATCCTAATTTTGACATATTGATGTTTTTATTCATCTAATGAGTGATATATGATAAAAATATTATTCATTTAGACAAAATATGAGTCAATCTTGTGAAATATTTTTAACTTAGGCGTTAAATTACACAACAATGAAATCGAATCACAGAAAAAACTGTACATGATAGAAAAAAAATAATATTATATTTGAAATTGGTGTTGTCTTTTATATACAATTTATATTCTCATCTTTAAGAAAAAATCTTATTATTGAAGGAAATTATTGAACTGTTTGTATCCACTGAACTTCTTATATCTTCAATGATATATTACGTTTGTAGGGAAATAATTGTGGTTTTTGTTTTCTGAATTCTAGCCTTAATTTTTTTCAATGAAATTGTCGTTTCATCGTGTTCATGTTCATATCATTTTAAAGTACATTTTTCCGTTTGTATTTTGGTAATATCGACTTTGATTTTATTATTAATTTTGCTTCAAATTGGACTATTGAATTAAAAATGGAATAGAAGCAAATAAAAGCAATTTTTTATATGAGTTCAAAACGGGTAGTAAAGTAATAGAAATTGCTCATACTTTTTACTATCAACCTAATAATTAAAAAATTATGTTTTTAATAATTTGAGATTTGTATTTGTAATTTATTTTGTGCCTGTTTACCTAGATTTGAATTGTTTTTTTTTCTTTGAGGTTACTTTTTCATTTTCTGTAAAAATGTTATATGTAAAAAATAGATAAAAATGATAATATTGGAAAAAAGTAAATTCAAATTCTTAAAACAATAATATTTTTATTGATTGCTTCTTTTCCTTTAGGTCACCTTTTCCCTCACTACCAGTTTAGTTTATTCTGACATCTTCAGATGAATATTGGTTGTCAATGTAGATTTTTTAGGTCAGTCTTAGGTTGTAATGCCTGTTTTCTATACTGTCCTTTATGTTCTTAGGACGTTGAATATAGACATTTGTTCGATCCTTATTTGTTTATTTAGTGATTTGTTATTCAATTTATGCCTGTTTATTTGTAAAGTAGTATATAGCCCATCAAAATAGACGGGGAAATAGAAAGAAACAGAAAAAAAAACTGTTCATTGGTTGTTACAACATAATATACTTAAATATAAAAATAGCAAGGAAAGAAACTTAATGAATTAAACTTTAATTCTATGAGCTGACAAAGTAAACATTTATTGTTATTTTGCCCTGTGAACAAAGTGACCAGAAATGTGAGTTTTTATTAATAAGAGAGATTCTCCAGTATATTCGTTTTTTACTTTTGATTTATTTATTTAAGAGTATCATCGATGAACCGGGTGATGTCAGAATAGACAAAACAGTTAGTGAAGAAGAAAAGAAAGAAAAACAATATCGTAAAGGAATAAAAACAAACAATATAAAATTTGATTTGTTCTTTTTAATCTCAAATATAAATTAGAAATAATCTCCGTGAACGTAACAAATCTAAAAAAAAGAACAGCACATTGTTAAATGTAAAAAAATATATTTAATAACTCTTTTAATGCATGAAATTAAATCTATGTACAAATGATTTAAAACACTAATATTTTTTCCGTTGAACACTGAATACAAATACTTTATTGAAATATAATTAAAAACATTTAAACTTCGTTAAGAAAATTCACGGAATTTTCTTTGAACTGAAATGTTTAAAGCCTTACTAACATCTTAATGTGTCTCAAAAGTGGTATTATTTTTATTCCATGATAAATTGTATTCTGTAGAATATTTTTTTTGTTTCACGACGGATTTTGAATGAAAATATTTTAAATATTTACGTATATTATACAAAGAGAATTTCTAATAAAAATGAAACTTTCAGTTTTATATAATGGGTATTTTGATATGATTCAATTATATATATGTATATGTGTGTGTATATATATATATATATATATAGTAGGTGTGTGTGTGTGTTTACTGTATTATTAAGAATGCATGTTTGTATATATAAATATAACCGTTTAAAAATAAAATAAGTACCGTAGAAAGTTATATTATTGAACAACGTTGTAGCTTTGTAACATTTTCTTATGCAAGACAATTTATTTTACGGTTATTACAAGAGCAAGCATTTCCATTTTTTTCGTATAAAACTTGCGTATTCATTTTTATTGTAACAATAAAAAACAAATATTTATATAAAGTGTAAGTTGATAAAAAAGTTACTGTTACTTTATTCGGAATGTTTATTTTTTTTCGACAGTTTCGTACAACTTTACTGACTGTTTGATATAAATCGATACCAGCTGCGAATAAAATTCTATCATTCGTCTATTTTTATGACGAGATAGAATAAAAAGAACCATCGTAATGTATTTTAGATGCGTATCGATTGCAAGATTCTTCTCGTTCGGGCAACAGAAGATTTGAAATTAAGATCAATAAGCTGTTTTAATAATCTGCGTGTGTGTGGATATTTGAGATGTTTTAATAAAATTTATGTTGCAAATGCAGACTAAGTTGAGAAATAAAATCGATTTTTTCAAAAAAAAAAGTTTTTAACTGTCCTTTTTAGTATATTTATCAAACGACCCTGTAGTTACACTTTTAAATTTTTAATCAAATTTATTTATTGTTAACTAAGTTATGGAAATAATATGTAATTGAGCGTTGTTTTCATGATAGATATTTTTATGCCTATGAAACAATTGTTCTTCTTTTAATAATTCATTTAACCTATCAAGTAGTCGAATACAATTTCTTAAATTGGCGAATGGGATTCTGTTCGATTTTTTTATATCCTAGTAGTTATAAAAACTTTTCTTGAAAATGTAAAATTATTTCTGTGGTAAATTCTCGGATTTTTGTCGTTTAAAACTATTTTAAACAGCACATGACAAACCGTACTGACATATTCAAGAATATTTCAATGAATTTTAAATACAACATGTAATAAAATCCAAAAATCACAGTATAAAAGCCAGAAAAAATATATAAATTAAAGAATATAACTAAATTTTAATGTAAAATAATTATTTTATTTTTTAATTTTTCTTTCAATACTATTGCAACAAAAAAATAACCATAAAATTTTTATTCCAATAGATGAAATTTCATAAAAAAAATCGTGGTTAAAAACCAATTTCACATTTATAACAAAAAAATTTAATTTTTCTTAAAACTCTAATTGGTTTACTTGTAAACATAATAATGTTTTTCATGAATCTGAAATGGAAAGACATTTCTCCTAATTATTCCATTTTAAATCTCATTTATTTCTTCTTGATTGAAGATTTAATTATATGCTACAAGAAGAGTTATTATTAAATAGCATTGACATTTTAGATGAATTTTTTTTTAATTTAATAATTGTATATAAATTGCTTCGTGAATAAAAATGTAATTTTTCTCATAAAAATAATTACTTATCAATTTATATCAGAAAAAAATTTGCATATGCAAAAAAGACACATCAAACTTTTTAATATATGTAAAATTATACCAAAATGACGTAAATCCTCAAATCAGGTAATACATTACTAGAAATATATAACGGGTCTTAAACCTATGTTTTTTTTTTAGATAAAAAAATCAATTTGTTAACTGTTATTCCAGAAATGTATGTAAATCGTTTTATTAAACGTGAATTATTATTTAAAATCAATAAGTAACAAAATCGTTCATTCCAAGTTTAATATTCATTGAAACATACATATGTATATATGAATGAATAATGCAATGGGTGAAATTCACATTAAGCACAACATTTAGTACCTTCGCTTTATTACAGTTCTCATGTATCATTTTCCCTACTGCTCTGTATAAGCATTAACCGTCATTTAGATAATAACATCTTTCACTTTGACATTTCCATTAGTAAACTTAAATATTAAGCTAAACGTTATTGCTGTATTAATATTGCGGAACAATTATTTCCGGGATTATATTCAATATGGCGTATTTATTTCTTTTATAAGATGCAATTATATTGTTGTAGATTATTCTATCCAGATTTTTTTAGACTTAAAATCTATCATTGAAGCATCGAGTAAATTAAGTAATAAATATTTATATTAGATTTGACAGAACAGTTATTTGTCAAGAGATAAATATAGCTTAAGTTTCGATCAATATTTATGAAAAATATTACTAGGTTGGTAGAAAAATACTTGCGTCAATATGTATGCACTTGAAGATTATACACCGCAATTATCTTTTTACCAAACTAATATTTTTGCAAATGATAAAAATAACTTTATTAATAAAAAAGTAAACAAAAGTCCGTTTACAAAATATATTATTATTTTAGAACTGAGTTAACAAAAAATTACTATACCATAGAAGTCATTTCTCATATTACTAAGATATAGAATTTACATTTAAATACTTTAAGCAATTTTGAGAGAATCTTAGAAGAAGTAAAGAAAATAGACTGTATGTTCTTCAACAATTATTGTTTTAAAATGAAGTGGAGAATCGTTTTATTTTTTTTATTATAAAAAAATGTATTGAAAATTACCGTTTAGGCATAAAACCGTACATTTTTATAAAAGTACTAAAAATACATCCCATTTTTTAAATAATTAATTTATAAAATTTATGAATATTGCAAATATTAAATTTAAATTTTATTTTTTTTGTTACACTGTAAAATAAAATAATACTATATATATATATATATATACTCTCTATATCTCGACGTATAAGGCGACCCTTAAAACCCAAACAGTCTTTAAAAGAGGGGGTCGTCTTATACGCCGAAAACAAAAACAGAACCTTTAAAACAACAAGAAGAATTTATTAAGCTTATATAGAAATTAAATTCATTATTTTTTTTAAAACAAGTTAAACTTTGGTACATAACATAAATTCATTGAATAATTCATTTTAAATAATTTTTTTAAAAATAAAATACATAGTATGGCCTTCTAGATTCAAGCCGTGCACGATACTTTAATACACAGTATGTTAAAACACTTTCATTTTTGAAATTTTAAATCAAAAATGTAATTCCCCTAATTTTGATTTTGGACAAAAAATTGTATTATAACATGTGAAGAGGTAATTAATTTAGGAACGCCTTATACGACCGATTTTTTCGTAAAATTTCGACCTCATCTTATACGTAGGTCGCCTTATACGCAGAAAAATACTGTGAATATATATGTATGTATATAAATGATTTTATGGTTTTTATTATGTGCGTAATCCGCTTCCAGTTTCCTCTATTTATGTTATGTCCGTACACAAACGACCATCCAAACAACCACGGAGACTTTCCTGAAACTCTTGCATCGTATTTCAACATATAAGATCGATGGTCTTATATACTTACGTTGCGGCGACTATGTGGTTCGAATCCCTCTACGACATGAATATTGTGTCCGTTAAATAATTCACATAGGTCCGTAAATAACGTATATCTTTCTTAGATCAAAGTACAAACACAGATAGTATTTAAGATTTCTCGATAGTTTTCATTTCTCGAGAAATGAAAGTTTACCTGTTAATTCTCGAGAAATCTTTAGAATTCTTATATAATATGTAAATAACATTTGCCGGATTAAATTCAGTTGGAAATGTTATATAACAATGAAATATCACTCTTTAGTACTGAATTCATATATTTTATTAATTATTTTAACACATATGTAGGTAAAAAAATGTAGTAATATGTAGATAAAGAAATGATTGAAAAACAAAACTTAATGTGTTTATTGTTCAACTTTGAAATAATTTTTCAAAAAACAGTGCATCCAAAATTTATTGGACAATTAATTTATCTTCTTCGTAACAAAATCATTATCAATAAAAAAATACGTTCATTTTATGTAGACGTAGGCATTAATATGAACAAAGCATCTCTGAGTAGTTTCAAATTTTTTGTTCTTCCACCCGTTCTTTTGAAATACATAAAACTCTTGTTTAATAGTCTAATATTTGTCAGTAATACCAGGTTTCACTTCTCTCACACTTTCTGTCATAGATAAATTTAATTGTTCATCATTTCCATTGATTGGAACTTCATTAACATCTTTTTCGTCAGTATCAAACTTTCGACAAGCAAATAATCTATTTAATATTTTTTTTGGAATTTTGTAAATTTAATTTTTCTACAAGTCTAGTACAATTTTCTCTTTGCAAGCGGGATTTTAAATATTTATAAAAAGAATATGATGTTACTGATTCTTCTTTTACTTATTTCTTCTTTAATTGCAATAAGAAGCTCCTTACTTAGATCACTGTTAACGTTCTCTAATCAGATATAAAGCGTAATTGCGATATCGATTCCCAACAAATAAATTTCTGGAGAAATGAGAAAAACAAATTTTATTTTTCTCTCCAGATATTCTCAAGATGAAACACTAAACACAGACTTAATTTCGTACTAAATTTGCTTTTGATATATCTTTAGCATTGACTAGCCTCTAATGTATCGATCGACACTCGAAATAAAGATCAATATTATTAAAAATCCATTATTATATAAATAGATTACAAATTAATATTCAAGTTTAATATTTCTCGAGAAATTTATGTATGAATAAGACAACTGTTTGATTCATGTATGTGAATTGTAAAACATATTTGAATTAATATCAGATTCACATTTATAATTGAATTAAAATATCGTATTGAAAAAAGTAACGTTAAAACAACAATAATTCATAATACAATCGTGCGCGTCTTCACTTTTTGTATTTAATATTCACAGTTTAGATACGCCATCGACAATAGAGCCTCTAATACAATCAGCACTCTTGCAGTAGCGGTTATTCTATCTGATTGGCTCTAAAGATATAACATATGGTTTACGGTCTATGTGCGGTGAAAAGGATAAAATATATTACAGTAATTATTAAATAATAATTATGCATAAATCTACCTCCATAATGCGCGAGTTCACTTACCGCTGATGGTCACTGACTGACTAACAATAGTTATGGGCACGCGTTCTGACGTTAATTTGACCACATCGGGATGCTTTATGTGTTTTTTTCACATTATTTTTTTTCATTATGCGTGTTATGACTTCAAAATGCCACGTAGTTGTTTTTCTTGTGTTTTATTAACACGATTTGTGTGTCACGATCGAGTTAATTAATAATTTTCAACAGCAATGATCATATGCAAAATGAAATTTAAATTTATTTTTAAAATTGTTATTTTTTATTTCTTCATTTATTGTTTTTATTTTCCTCATATATATACATATATATATATATATATATATATACATAATTATATAATAAACGAATTTTATTCAATGACTAACACTTATTTAATTAGAATATAATTAAATATCAACTGTAATCTTTTTACTTTCTGGATATATAAATATTTAAAATAATATTAAATATTCTCACTAACATATTAGGTGGGTCGGAAAATAATTGCGGTTTTTGTTTTTTGAATTCTAACCTTAATTTTTTTCAGTGAAAGTGTCGTTTCATCGTGTTCATGCTAAACTCATTTTAAAGTGCCTTTTCGGTCTGTACTTAGGAAACATTGATTTTGGTTTTATTATCAATTTTGCTTCAAATTGGGCTATTGCATTAAAGATGAAAAAGAAGCGAATAAGAGTAGTTTTTTGGATGAACTCAAAACGGGCGGTAAAGCATCGTTAAAAAAACTAGAACAGAAACTAATTATTGATGTAAGACAGTGAATTTTTTTTAGAAAAAATTAATTATATATATATATATATGTATATATATATATATATATATTATATATATATAGAAACAAATGTATATGAAAAAGTACCTATTTTGGAAAATTATTATTAAAAAATGAGTTACATAACTCATTATGTAATTAGTAAAGTATTAAAACGTAATAATGTATTAAAACAAATTACATGTTTTTAAAATAACACAGAGGTTTTTTCGATTTAACATAATAATTTAATATAATTCTAATTTCTGCATTGTTGATGGAAATGCGCTCATAGAAACTAAGTGTTTTCGCTCGTACAAACGTTTTTCTTAATCATCAAGATAAACCCATTACGAAGATTCCCCCAATGATTCTTCATGATATTCAAATTTCTCATTATCTGAGATTTTGTTAGGGGGTTAGGCAAATAGAATAACTGTACCTCCCCTGACCACGGACCTGGTGTAAATAGAAAGACGTTTAAATTAGTTGACGAAATTGCATAGAAGAAATTTGATTTGAATGAATTTTTACTTTTTGGCAGAGATTTTTAAGTTTTATTTAAAGTTTAAATTTCCAATTTTCATCATTTGTTGATTATGAAAATACAAAAAAATACAAATTTTGTTGTTAAGAAATCCAAATTCTCTTATTACTTCTTAAAATATTAGCTTTTTTTAATGAATTGGTCATAAAACACAATATGCGACTAATAAGAAAATAATTTAAATAAAATCGAATTTATCAGCTTTATGCTTATATCTATATTAAACTCTTTTTTAATGGTTCCTTTGATGATTTCATTGGTCAAAGAATTTTTTTAGAAAGTCAATATCAGAACTGAACCCATATTGTTATAAAAAAAACAATTTATAATAAAATGCTAGCAGTTATATATATATATATATATATATATATATATAATATAAAATTCAAATTATAATAGAAAAATATAAGTAGGTAATTAATTCTGTCCTAGAAACTTACTTCAAACATGAAGATTATGTCATAAAACAATAATGTATATTTTCATTTGATTTTTATTTCAAATTAATTAACATATGTACTTTATATATATATATATATATATATATATATATATATATATATATATATATATATATATATATATATATACTTATACGTGTACTTAAGTACATTCAATATAATTAATACGACTGACCTACGTTTAATAATAGATTAATTAATACAAAAAATATTCATAGAATGTGAACAATCCACCGAATAAGAAGAAAAAGTGAAGTATTCCACTACAAATAGAAATCTTTAATTAAATTTACTCTAAAACCACTCCACTAAAAAAATGCTTTATCACTTTCATAGAACAAATCCGAACGAAAATAAATGCGAGATGGAAAAAAGATACGTACGTAAACACTCCAGATGAATAGCACAGAAGTTTGTTTAATATTTCAGTAGCTTTTTGCTTTTAACGTCAACAGAGTAGAGTTGCTACGAATTCTTTGACGAGGAACGTCACTCGAAAGAGACATAAAATGTATTCACGCACAAGTATTTTGATTGATATACAGTTCTAAGGAATAAGATTGAAATGTGTTCATGTAAATGTCTGTAACATAGTTCCATGCTGTTTGTTTAAATGAATTGACATATTTTTATTCATATATTTTCTTTGCAGTGTGTAACGGTTGTAAATGTTTTGCTATTTTTTATTTGTTCCTACAGATATGTGTATTCATCAAATACATATTATATTTATAGATAGAGAGATAGAGATAGGTAGATAGATTGATAAATATGAATTAAAAATTATAATTGCATGTTTTTATGCCAGCGATCTCGTTAATAGGTTCTCCTGTTCGTTTTCGTCCTTTTTGTTATTAGTTCGTTTCGTCCTTTTTGTTAGTTACCGATTTTCTAATACTATTTTCGGTACGAATACCATCATCGGGTCGCTGTCAGACTAATTTTATATCCAATTTATGTTTTTAGATAGATTTTGTAAATAAATCATTTGAGAAACTTTTATATATAATAAATTTTCATAAAAGTCTTTATATAATTCAAACATTTTTTTTTTGATTGAAAAATAATTGTGGTTTATGACCTTTAAATTCATATACATTTTTTCAGCTAGCTATTTAAGTGGACCAGAACTGTAGGATGACTAACGCCTAACTTTTGTACAAACTCTCGAATTGTTGTGCCTTGATTTTGATTCAACAAATTCAAAAGTCAAATTCAAGTATCTGAATTTGAAGTTATGTTTATTGTTCTCGAGGTTACTATTTTTTTATTTTTCTTCTACCACCAGTTTCGTCTTTCGACATCTTCAGATGGATATAATATCCACTTGAAGATTCGAAAATACGAAACCGATAGTAGAATAAACAGAAAAAATAATGACCTCAAAGACAATAAACATAACTTCAAAAGATTAATATTTTAATTTCACTAAATACTTCATCAGATATTCATGAGTGTTAAAAATATATTTAATTTTTTTGATATAGATTTTATTATCAATTGGTTTTTAGTACTGAGCCTAAATTCAGTTTCATAAATAAATCATTTTTTTATCACAGGATTTTTTTTAATAATTGATTGTTGTTAATTTTGTTTTGAGCGTGATATTTTAGATGTAGATGATATCAATATATTAGGTCGGTAGACAAATAATTGCGGTTTATGACCTTCAAATTCATATACATTTTTAATTTCAGTGGTTATAAGTGGTCCAGAACTGTTTAATGACGCCTTACTTTTGTGTAAGCTCTTGAACTGTTTTGCATGGTTCTGATTCAACTAATGTTCCAGTTCGTCGCTATGAAGTGAATAAGGACGCTTACGACCTTTTTCATCTTCAAGGCTCTCGCTTCAAGCACGATATTTTTGGAACCACCATTGCACCATACGTTCCTTAACAATACCTGCTGCCTTACCACCCTTTTGAACTCATACAAAAAATTGTTCTTATTTACTTCTTTTCCATCTTTAATTTAACAGCTCAATTTGAAGCAAAATTAATAATAAAACCAGTCAATGTTGCCAAATATAGACCGAAAAATGCATTTTAAAATTATATTAACATTAACACGATAAAATGACTTATTGAAAAATTAACGTCACAATTAAGAAAACAAAAACCGCAATTATTTTCCTTCCAAAGTAATAGTATTCTAATTTTGGCGGAATAGTCATTGAAATATAGCAAAAAATACAATAAAAATAAAAAATAATTAATTAGTAAAACTTTTGATAAGAAAAAATACGGTGTGTGGAGAGGGAATCGTTTATCAGATATATATCATTAAGAATATGTCTTAGTTATAGACTATAATGATTTATTCCTAGTTCAACCTGATAATAATTCGCTACTTTCTTGTAATTGATATCTGAGTGAACCACAAAGGTCACTCTTTAATGTTCAGCTAAAACAAACTCATCGTTATTATGACGAAAATCCAATAATCCGTTTAACTAATTTCAATAATGACGTAAACCTCTGACGACCCTCGTAGATTTTTTTTTACTGTATATGCAAACTGTATATTATTTATCACAACAAACTCGATAAATTATTCTTTACATATCATCCGTCGAATTTTTATTCTTGTTAGTATTTAAGATTGAATATTTTTGATCAGAATTTTTTTATGATTTGTCGGATGAAAAGAGAAATGATTTGTGAAAATCTCATTCTAGATTTTTTATAATTCTATCATTTTATAACAAAAAAGTTTCTTAAACTTTGCTTAATTCATAACAAAATGTAACTGATGTATTTATATTTTTAGAAATTTTGTCCAAAATTGATATAAATATTCGAGTAAAATAAATCTTAATCTATCTATATATATATATATATATATATATATATATATATATATATATATTTATACTGATTCAGTAAAAAGTTAAAACTGCAATAGCATTTCTATTCAGGTACTATTGTAATTGAAACCAAAACCAATAAAAGTCAATTAAAATCAGTAAATACGTATAGGCGGAAGTGTTTGTATTTATAATTATACAATTTATGTATATAACATGGTTGTTACCCTCTTAAATCCTCGAGTACAAAACATTTGATTGCTCTCAGCGTTAACTCCAGCAGTGTATATGCATTGACGCGCGCCATATGGTCTTCACAAAGAACGGAATAACACTTTGACTTTCAGTACTGAACTAATAGTGTATATGTCATTAACGTTAATTGCGATAGCATCCAACGAATTAGTCAATTACAATTGTCTAAATATAACCGGTAGTTATGTGCGTGTTTAAGTGTATGCTCTTGTAAAATATGTCGATTAACGCAGGAGTAAACTGTGTAATTTACAAACGAGACTATAAATCAGAAAAAATATCATTTAATACGCATTAAATTTTTTTTCTTACATAGAAATAATTGGCGTTGCTCAATTTTTTCGTTTAATTAATGGTACAGAAGTAGAAACGCACATGGTGTGCGATTTGATTGATTTTTTGTAATTTTTTTCAAATATTAAAGAAATAAAACAGTGTGATATAGAACACAGTCGAGACGAATTCTATAGAATGAAATAGAAATACAGTGTCATTAATATGTAATAACAGTTTTAATTACAGACATTTTTAAAACTAGCAAAACTTTAAAGTTAATAATTAATATTTTTTTTTAATTACATCATTTATCATCGAAGTATTTAAGCAATTAAGTGAATCAGTATGTAGTTTTTGAAAAATTTAAATTACGAGGTCTGTTCGAAAAAGTCATTACAGACGTTCAGTGCATTTTACGTTCTTGATTGCTGTTTAATAGCTGAACTTTTTTCTAATTCTATAAAAAGTCTTGCTTGTTCAATCTTTTTTGTGATTTGGCCTTTACATGCTTATATATTTTTTAGTTTTGCATCGTTTTATTTTATTCGAATGTTAG
Organism: Acanthacorydalis orientalis; assembly: GCA_034766995.1. NCBI lineage: Eukaryota > Metazoa > Arthropoda > Insecta > Megaloptera > Corydalidae > Acanthacorydalis > Acanthacorydalis orientalis. The sequence goes on along the minus strand of CM068315.1, from coordinate 44,503,667 downwards.
ACTGATATTTATTTTTTTTTTGATAATAAAATAGAATTTGATGATCAGTAAACTAACTGTGAATCTGTGTGATAGATGCACGTTTTATTTTTCAATTCTGAAAGCAAATATAATAATAAACTATAAGGTGGGTAGGAAAATAATTGAGGTTTTTGTTTTCTGAATTCTAACTTTCATTTTTTTCAACGAAAATGTCATATCGTCGTGTTCATGTTAATATCATTTTAAAGTGAATTTTTCGGTCTGTACTTTGGAAATATCGAGTTTAGTTTTACTATTGATTTTTGTTTAAATTGTGTTATTGAATTAAAGATAAAAAAGAAGCAAACGAGAGCATTTTTATCTGAGTTCAAAATGGGTGGTAAAGTAATACAAACTGCTTGTAAACTAAACGACTTTTGGTGTCTGTACTGTTAGGGAACGTATGGTATAATGGTGGTCCAAAGAAATTCGTGCTGGAGATGAGAGCCTTAAAGATGAAGATCGTGGACGTCCTTCAGTTCATAACGACCAATTAAAAGTGTTAGTTGAATCAGAACCGCGCATAATAATTTGAGAGCTTGCATAAAAGTTATCCAACAGTTCTGAAGCACTTAAAAGAGCGATAAAAAAACAAAGTAAATGACAAATAAGTGCCTCAAAAACTGAATAAAGATCAATAAACCGCAATTATTTTTCTACCAACCTAGTAAAAACAAGTAGAATAAATATATTTTTTCCTCAATATCTTGACGCAATTACTAAAAAATTCAATTACTACTTAAAATATGAATCACGTGTATTGAAGCAAAGATAAGAATAAAAATTGTTCATAATATAATTTTGGTATTGTGGATCAATTTACTTTTACAGATAATTTTTTTTTCGTTCTAAAAAATACAAAGTTCTCCTGATTAAAAAAGTTTAGTAAATGATTATTCACATTTTTCCGTACCTTTGTTCTATTTTTTTGATAAAATTTTTTTTGTTGTATCTGTGGCGAGAAAATACTTTATTTGTAAAAAATATAAACTTGTTGTATTTAAGACGAAGGGTTGATTGTCTGGAAGTCTAGTTTTTCTGAAATGAACAAGAAAGGAAGAGAGAGGGAGAGAAAAAATAATTGAAGGAATGCATTTGTTTTGTTTGTAAAAATCCAGATATTTCTTATTCTCATCAGAATAATTTACGGTTAAGACCAATTCAATCATTCTTTGTTGAGGCCAATTTAGTTAAAAATATTAATAGTATGACAATCTGGTAGAAAATTGAACTATTTGGTTAGCAGAAAGATTTTTAACATGCTTTTAAAAAATATACACTATTCCACATACGATAAAATATTTTTATATTGAAAAATGTTTAATAATTGAGCGTTGATTTATTCTTGATTATTATCTATAAGGATTTCGCTAACGATACTATAGTTTGCAAAGCGTAAATCTACAGAAAAATCTGTACAACTTTTTTGCACATTAACACTGAGACTAATATCGACGTCTTCAAAATGCACATAAATATAATCAAAAATGATCAATTATCAATTAATGAACATTTTTGATTAGAGAACTGTTTGTAGTTTATCGAGAGTGGTGCATTTTTTCATGAAAATGAATTTAACCAGTGTCGAAAACTATATTATATATTTAAAATGACTTGAAAAAAATGATTCATACAAAATTTTTTACACATTATATTTTATATTCTTTTTGTATGTATTTTTAAAGACTAAAAACAGTTTAAAAATTTCTCAAAAAATTATTACCTGCTTCAAATCGATTATTTACATTGACAGTAAGCTTGTTCTCTTAAAAATTAATTTTTTTATTTAGAGTTTTGTTTTGTAATAAAACTAATTTTTAAAAAAAATCAAATTCTTTGATTTTACAAACTACCTTTAAAATTAATAATCATTAGCATTAAAAATGGTTAATATATATTATAAGGTGTATATATATGTATGTATGTATATATATATATATATATATATATTCATGATGACACACTATATTATTCACGCTTACTTAAAATTCGTGGAAAAAATGCAGCTTATGATGCCAATATCATAATTTATCGTGTAATTTCGGATGTCATCGCTAATAATAATTTAATACAAAATCTCGACACGTTTTTTTAAAGTTTTTTGTACATTTTTAGAAAATGTATGAACATTAAATATATATATATATGCGTGTGTGTACACTTAAATACTAAATGAATAAAATATATGTGGACAAATTCACAGTAAATAAGGGAAGAATAATTATTTAAATTAAAATCATTTTTAAAGTAAAACACGATTCCTAAACGATAAAATTATCATTAAAATATGTTACATAACTATCTAAAAATTGATGCACGTGTTTTTACTCTATATTTTATTTTGGAAATTATTACAATACTCAAGCTATTAAGCTATGTATTAAAATATTTCACATCGTACTATATCTATTTTAAATCGAAACTTATATTTATACTTAATTTAAAAACAACTATATTGTTAATCACTGTAATTATATATTTTTTACTTTCAACAATACAAAAAGTTTTTAAAAATTCATTCCTTGAACACGAAATAAAATCTTCAATTCATGTACAAAGAGGTTTATAGATTTACAGTGTAAGATTAAAAATGGTTTTTATATCTTAGCTAAATTTAAAATTATATATATATATATATATATATATATAAATATATATATATATATATATATATATAATATCGTTTATATTCTCAAACAATATATATTCTTTCCATTTCATATATTATGTGTTCTGATTATAAATAATGATGATTTTCGCTTTTATGACTTTGTTCTTTTTGATTATTTTTCACACGATTTATAATTGCGAACATAAGTAAATATATATATATATATATATATATATATATATATATATATATATATATATATATATATATATATATGAAAGCAAATAATCGCGTTTATAAAATACAACTATGTTCAAAAAACAAAAAAATATTTTTAATAGCAGATAACAATTTGAACGAACCATGTAAGTTTTAAAAAATTAACTTTGTGCATGAGATAAATTCATTTTGATTAATAATAACCTGTACAGTTAGTTTTTGATAAACTGAATACTTCAGCACGATTATATTTTTTTGTAAGTAAAGCACAAGACCAGACAAATTTATATAAATTAGAACTGACTCTGCACTTTAGATAATTTTGTAGTGACTTATAAAGATGTTTTTTTCTAGACGGAGAGTTTAAATTACATACTTTTAAGGTGAATTAATGAACAGCAACGAAACTAAGATACAGTTCTAATATAATGATATTATATAGCGATTTTTATACGGAGAGATTGTAGTTTTTTTATGGGTTTTAAATGAATCAAAAAGTATATTTTCGTTTTGTAATTCATATATATATATATATATATATATATATATATATATATATGTATATAATAAAGTCAAGAAGATTGTCCCTTTGTACGTGTATGTTTTTAGTATTGAAGTTAAGTTGCTCCCAAAGGGTTCAAAAGCAGTCGCTAAAATAAATTACAGCGATTCTCGAGAGATGCTCATTTCTGATAGGCCTTAAGGAGCGATCTAACGGCAATGGAAATGTCTTGAAATGACACGGCTATTGTATAATTTATAGCCACCATCTGACAACGATGAATCCGTATTTAGAAATTAAATTAACTACTGAATCGGTTTTACAATCCGCGCATAACTTGTACGATTTCGTGTTATTGTTCCCGGGGTAATATAATTGTGTATAGAATTGTGTTTTTCTTTAAGCTAATAAATAATTTTTTTGTTGATTTTCAACATATGCCCGTATATATATTACTGTACTTGATATAAAAAATTAAGGTATTAAACTGTTTTGATTAAGTTTATTACTTCTTAGAATTAACTGATGTGTTTTTTATTCGACGATGAGAAACATGAGCGATTAAAAATCCCGTTTTATAAAAGTAATATGTCTTGTATGGTAAAATTATTAATTTAAAATATCTAATATTTATATATATTAATTACAACAAGTATACAAATTATTTTTTGCAAAAAAAAATTCTTGACTTTCTAATACATAAATTGATTCATACTTCTTATGAGTTTTTAATTTAATAAATTAATTTTATGTCTTGGTACTGAAGAATGTACTTTTAATGGTAACTGAGTTATTAAAATGAAATTAAAATTATATAGACAGATGAAATATTGTTCTAGAGAATATTAAATTAAATCTCTCGAGTATATATTTCTTTATGCATCTATTAATTAAAATTATTATCTATTTATTTAAATGAAATATAAAGTTTGTTTTCTTTAAAAAAAGTCAGATTTGTTTCTTTTTATTTTCGATTGAATTATGAAATGAAAATTAATTTTTCGATAAAAATGTTGAATAGTTAATAATTGAATATTGTTAGTTGTGTTTATTGTTTGTTGTGTTGTGTGCCTTTTAATATTGCCATTATCCTTAAAACTCTAAGGTGTAGAATAATTTTATAAAGCAAATATACATTTATTAATCATTGTTAAGTTAAATATATCAATAAGATGGCTTCATATTTTTTTTTTACACATAAAGAGTATATATTAGAATAATGTAAAAAATTTTTCTGTTCAACCTGTCAACTTTTCTAAATCAAATTTTATATTTTATCACAAATAATTTGATAGTTGATTCCTAAATATATAAAAAATCGATTTTCTATAAAATATATGTTTATACTTAATCGCTTTTAAAAGGGTATAATCACCATTAAAATATAGATAACAATAAAAAATAATCAATAATTGATTATTGAAATCGTGAAAAATTCGTTTGAGAAACTGATCTTATCTACGGTGTGAAGGATTCAGATTTTTTAGAAGAAGAATATTAAAAATGTATTTTACAAATTAATCTAAAATAAGTATTGATTTTTATACACAAACATTATATTTTAATTTACACCTAGATGAAAACTGTTCTTTTATTATTGAAAGATTTTTTATTAGAGCGCAAGTAAACTACTGAGAAAATTGTATAAATTATTTGAATAAAAATATGACTACTTAAATTATTAGTTTTTCTATTTAAATCGTTTAACTCTTTGGAAGCAGTAAGTGGGAAAGGGTGCTAAAATTTTTAATAACTATTTTTTGATTAATTGGAATTCTTTTAACGTAAACAAAATAAAAATTGCAAATTTGTCGGTTACAAGAAAAAAGATTAACTAATAGAAATTTCACATCTATCTAATATATCGTGGAAAATCGTTGATAATATTCAGCGAAACATAAGTCTCTTCATTGGAAATATATAATTGGAAGTGAAAAAAATAATTTAAATTGAAAATTTGCAGAAATAACATTACTGTTGAGTGTGAAAAATTTTGAAACAATTAAGTGTGCACAAAAGGGTTTCACGTCGGTCACAAAATCTACCTAGCCTTGGAGTTTCGACATTTTTATACGCTTTCTTCCAATGATGAACTTATAAAAAAAAATATTATTTAACCAAATTGTTAAGTTTACAATTTTTATAGGTTTTCAAATGAAAAAACCGAAATTTGTTTGGTTCTTAGACGACCGTATTTCTTTTAATTAAAGAAAGAGTTATAAATTTAGTTTAATTAGAAAAAAAATAGTGACCTTTAAATATGTCATCCAAAAGGTAGCGATCTGAGACTGTTTCTTTAGAAAATATCAATGAATTCCTAGATCCACACCTGGCTTCAAAGGGTTAATGGATATTTTTCATTGGATGCACTTGATCAAAAATTATTTACTTATACGAGTATTAACACATAAGTAATAATAATAATTAATATAAAATCAAACTAGAGAATTATGATAAATTTGTTATTTTTAATAGAGATGTTAGAAATAGTTGTCATTTTGTACGCTTGGACTGTTTTGTTCTTATGTGTTTCTTTATTAAAAAACTAAAATATGGAGAATAGAGTTCTGACACTGCTAAATTTATAAATGAATAATTGTTTCATCCAAAAATTTACAAAAAAAACTAGTCAAAGACCATAAATGATCAATAATGATTTATTGTACATTTCTGACTACATTTTTTTGTGTCTTTTTGGGGTGGAAAAAAATTCATTTGTGAAATTGGAATAGAGAATTTGGAATATCCGATAACTTTATTCTGAAGAAAAACCGTACTATCGAAGTTCTCATACCTTAAACAGACTTCTTATTATTGTAATAAATTGCTAATACAGAATTCGTTTATTATATTTTTCCTGTTAAACATCCACATTTGTAGAAGAAAATAAATACATATTCTCAATACAACTCTAAATACTGAACATAAATATTCGATTATAAACAGTTGTCGAACTCTTATAATTTATACAAATTTCTTCGAAGTACTGTTTGTATTATCGCAACCAGTGCTATATTAAAAAGATGCGTTTATTTAATGTATTCTCATATCATTGATAATCAATCACACATATGCATGTTGCATTATATGTTACAAAAGTGTTCATGTAGTTTATAGCTGTTAAATCTGGTTTATGACACATAAGCATCATACGGAAACCGTTAATTAAAAAAAATAACAGCACCCGTATACGAAAATGTCCATCAAACTGGAACGGGAGATCCGTGAAATTATATGTCTTGTCCGATGCACTTTTAAATAATAAAAGAATAGGCGAAATTTTCAACTGCTGTTATATTTTTTACAGGGAATTCACTGATGTAATATATTTATTTGGTTTAAATAAAGAATATTTTTTCAAGTGACAATTTCGTACAATGTTCAAATAAACTTGATTGATTGAACAGATAATTCTGTTAATACGAACCGATAACTGTATTCAAGTCAATCTATAAAAATTAACTTAATTAAAATAACGTGAAAAATGTGATATATTATGCATGAAAAATTGCTTTTTAAATGTTATTAAACGACGATGCTTCACCGACATCTAAGAAACTATTTTTGAACAGTAATAATTACAAATTGAGCCAGCCATCCGATTTGACCTTAACGTTATTTGAAAAATCAAATGTTTTTTGTTACATTTTGAATAAATAATTAACTATAAGCGAGTCAAAGTGCCGATACAACTTTTTTGAATACATTGTCGCACGTGAAATATTAGGTTGTTCATCCTTGTATATATATCTGATTTACAACAAAAATAGAAAGTGATTACTCCATGAATAATCAAGAAAATGTCAAATATTTCGATATTTTATCATAAAAATGTGTTTTTAATATATATCAAATTTCCCAATCAAATATCAGCCGATAGTTTATTTTCTAATTACGCAATCAAATCCTTTAAATAAAATATACAGATAACCGGTTTAAATAATTCTCTTTCTCTCCATTTATGTATCTATCTATATATTAGGATGATAGAGAATTAATTGCGGTTAGTGACCTTTAAATTCATAATAAAAACTGCAATTATTTCCCTACCGATCTAATACATACATATGTGTATATATATATATATATAATAAAAATGAATCACTTAATTTTTAATTAAATACATTTTTATCAATTCTTTTTTCCATATAATTGACAAATTGTGATATATTAATATCAGTGCAAATAAATGAAGATTAGGAAATGACTCTTTGAATCTGTGATGGCCATTTATATATATATATATATATATAATAATAATAATAATGTCACTTAATTTTTAATTAAATACATTTATATTAATTATTTTTTGCACATAATTGAAAAATTGTGATACATTAAGATCAGCGCAAGAAGATGAAGATTAGGAAATAATTCTTTAAATCTATGATAGCCATTTGTGTATATATATATATATATATATGTTAGTCTGTTTTTATGCGTATCTTTTTAATGAGGTTTTGAATTTATACGGTGCATATTTCATGCAAATTCAGAATTTCCTCGTTGTTTATACATATATCAGCTGCAGGTTGTTTTAAAAAATTTTTAAATTATTATGTTTTTAAAATTTACATTTTTTAATTTAAAATTTTCTGTTTTGAACTGTCTGAATCATCTGCTGGAAAGCAGCTTAGCTTGTATGTGTTGCAAATAGTGCAACCATTCACAAACATCGACATTATCAGCTGAAATCATTACTTTGGTATATGAAATTGGTGGAAAAGGTTTTAATACCCTTAACCAGAATGATGTTGATGAATTTATTGTGGATAATGCCTTAAGTGAGGATGATAATATTGGTATAACATTAGATGTCACCGAAGATTCAGAAAACGATAGTGAAGCGGAACAAAAACCTATCCCCTTCACTGAAAATATAATTCAAGAAGAGTTTCAACTTTTCAATAAATTTGAAAATCATTTTCTGGTTAATGACACAAATTTTGAACCAGCCTTCAAATTCCAATGTGAGCTGAAGAATTCCATGTCTGAATATCGCGAACTGCATAAAAAATTATTAAAATCATCATCGAAAAGTTTAATCACTGATTACATTGCCAGAAGAAAAAAAAATCAACACAGAACGAGGGTGAAGTTGACGCTAATTCTGCTTGTAAAGAAATTTTTTAGGCATTTCTTATTTTCCTGAATTTTCATAAGTAATTTTTTATGCAATTTTGGATTCATTTTAACTCATTGCTTTGGTTTTATACACTTTTTGGGAATTATGGAACGTATTCTTAATTTTTCAACGAAAGTTGATTTTTTTGTGCGGTTTTCTATGGAATGTATCTACAGCATAAAAAGAGACTTGACTGTATATATATATATATATATATAACTTAATACAAACTAAACAAATTATGAATCTTTTAAAAATTCCTTAATTGAGTTCATATAAAATTTATTTCAATTCACTTAAAACAACTTTTTAATAAACGCATTATTATTAAAAAAAAACTATACGTCAATCAAATCGTTCAGCTTGCTATGCGACGCCTCTAATTTATTCTTTGGATCTGTTGTTAAAATAATTAACCACTCTCCGCTATAAAAATACAATATTTTCGTTCCTTCATCTATTAAATGTGTCATGTACAGTTAGCGAATCACTCACAAAAATCATTTATTTTCTTATATAGACTCTTTGTTCGAAGTATTGTGTGTTACGATCACTGAAAAGATCATATTTTGCATTTAATTTATTCAGTAATGCAGTCATTGGTTACGTTTATTGTATTTCAAAAGAGTAATTGTTAATTAATAATAATAGATAATAAATTTTATGAGATTAGTCATGCGTTTATAAACATAGATATATACTGGTGTTTGTGAAATCGGTGCAAAAAATATAAGGTACGATTCTGAATACAAACTTAATAAAAAAGATCGTAAAATATTTAATTTGCAAAAATGTTTTCTTCACTTCTCATAAATCTTTTTAAATGTGGGCGTTTAGATGTACTTTATAACATTTTTCTCTTTATAGCTTTCAAACTATTTTATTGTTTTAATATAATATGGCTCTATCTTTCATACGTTGAGAATAATTACATGCAACATGAAGGATTTCTCAATATAAAATTTTCAATTAACAAGAGTTTAATTTTAAATAAAAGAATATAGACTGAGTTTTTATTTAAAAAAAGAACTTGTACAAGAACTTCTTAAACTATTATCAATACTCTGGTCTTAATTTTGGATTTTCTCACTTACTTATTAAATAATAGGAGAATTGACTTTCAATCAGTTGTATTTATTTCTTCATACAGTCAAAGTTGCGTTTGTTGGCAAACTGTCTGTTGACAGAGTAGATTCTATTCTTGTGTAAACAATTTAGTTGTCTGTTTTTATTTGATTCTTTGTAATTGGTTCTTGAAACAGGAAGATAAAATGAAATTATTTCTAGTTATACAATTTAGAAAGCTTGATTTGTCTAGTTTAAGTACATATCTCACTTTCTTCGCTACCTTCCATATTTTAATTTTTAGAATGTTTCAAATGTAACAATAAGATTCTCATATTATCGCAGATTCAATATTAAGAAATATTTACACGGCTTTAGATAATTAATTAATAATCATTAAATTCGTTTCATACAGCAAAACTAATCAACACTATTAGATTTAAAAAAATGTGTCATGAAAAATGAATTGTTTAATTGAATTTTTAACAATAATAGTTTCTGAAATTGCAGCCGAATTTACTTTTTTAAAAATGAATTTTTCATTTCACTACAAACTATAATAATGTTTCTGTACTTAAACTTTTTGAAAATAATGGAATCATCATCGAATCGCATATAAACACAATTAAAATAATCAATTATTTAATATTTTGTACTGGACAATTTTCTTTTAGTTTACAATGGTGTAAAAAATTCATTTGTAAAATTAAATTTCTGAACTTAATTACATATTATAGTTTTAAATATGTTTGGATTAGTATATAATATTGATTCATTTTTATATTCTTCAAGAAATAATATTAAACTCCTATTTTCGCAATTCACATCTCGTAAAAAAGAATTATAAACTTGGTTCCTGTGCGAACCGCCTCTACTAAAATCGCTCTATCTCAGGGAATGTCGATAATTTTTTTTTGATAATGAAACTTAAGACCAAGGTTTAATAATATGCAAACAATCAAAAATCGATTTTTCAAGATATCAAACTTATGCAAGCCTCTTAACACTAGATCTATCAAGGTCAAAATGACTTATTTTGTTATTTCTTGTAATCATTATTCATTTTCAGTAAATCTTATTTTCTAAAATTTTTTCTGACTTATTGAAATATCTAAATGATTAATTCTGTAAAGTAGCCTTTTTTTTTTTGTAAAATTTATATGTAGTATACCTACATATAGAGAGATGAATTATTTTGAGTCCTCACGGCACGCAGGTAAACTTTTTATTTCAGAAGTTTCTCATAATATTTCCATATAGTTCAAATACTTTTTTCCCAAACTAAATATATTTCAGTATATTTACGTTGTAAAATATTGCCAAAAGACACACGTATTATGTTTGATTAATTGTTGCATTCTTCTTTTAATTTTTTCATATCTCTCGCTTGTTTATAAAAACTAATAACTAAAAGAAATTCTTCACTTGGCGCCATTGGACAAAATAAGAAAGAATTACCTAAACCTGCAAGACTAAAAACGATAATATGCCTCGCTTCTCGACAATTTTTTATAAATCAAAATTGTACTCTTACTATATATAAAAGTAAACCAAGTAAAAAAGTATTATCATTGAGTTCAAAATATAAATCGATCAAAATTGAAAAAGATGATAAACGTTTTCCTGAAACTGTGGTACTTTATAACAACACCACATTTGACGTAGATATAACAGACCATATAGATAGAAAAAAATAGATAGAAAAAAAGTTGGATCTAGAAGATGACCTTTACAAGTATTTTATAATTTCTTAGATCTTGCCAGAATAAATGCTTGGATTTTATACAATGAAACAACAGGAAAATATATGTCAAGAAGACTTCTTATTTCAGTTAGCTGAAGAACTTGCAAGTGATTATAAAGATCTAACTGGACGATCTTCAACAGAATCAGAACAAATACTTCCGTATACACCATCAAAAAACCAGACACACATTTCGATAAAACATAAACGATGTCAGAGAGTATATTGTACAAATAATAAAACAAATAATATTTGTGGTACATGTGATAAACGTGTCTGTGGTAAATGCATTGCTAAAATGATTTAAACCTGTGAGAAATGTCTTTGAATTGTGTGTATAGTTATTTTACAAATTATTATTATTGAGTTTATTTTCAATTTTCGTTAAATAAAACAGAAAATTATATAAAAATGCACAAATTTCCATGTTTTTCTTAAATGACATTCTTCAAAAACAAGTTATTTGACATCCATTCGGTAGAAGTAGGTATGTCAATCGTAGATAGTTCTAGTGTTAAGAGACAAAACTAGCTGTGTTAAATAACTATTTATGTGATTTATCAAGTCTAAGATCACCAGTATAGTACTTTAACAGGATCATAAATATAAACAGAGATAATTATAATTAAAACATGTCAGGCAAAAAAATACTGAATACATTTCAAGATTGTTTATCAGAGAGATAAATAAGATTAGATTTTTTTTTATATTTCAGGAATAACAGCCATACTAGACAAATTGGTAAAAAAATAAGAAAGATTTCACAATTAATAAATTACACAAGAGTATATAGTTACACATTTAAAGTTTGAAATTAAAGAACAAATGTTTTTTTTTAAGTTCGCTGAACGGTGTTTTACTTTGAAGACGAATATATGATGAGTATCCATCAAAATGCATTTAAATAATTATATACAATATCAGAAGATTCGTGTTTTAATTGATAGAATCTAATCAGTGCACGCAATAACGAAAGCTCATTAAAATTATAAACGGTATCAACCAAATATACAAGATTAGATTTCAGTCGATCGTGACAGAACATCAAAACTATTAGCAACTACTAACTACTTGAACTAGCGTTAGGGAATACACTGTGTGGTACTTGCTTGCTACTCAACATTCACTTCGCGTCTCCCCACTTGCCCCTCACGCGTAACACATCGGCGTCTTTTCTTATACCTCGCTGTTGCACCTGTCTTCGCCACGCGCAATTCACTCACACACATACTTCGACTACCTGTTGATTGGAGCACCGCGTCGCGAGTGCGCGAGTTCGAAAAATTCAAATTTCAAGTTTCGGGTATTTGTTGTTCTGAACAGTCATTAAATTTCCATTAAAATTTCGAAACGAGGACGAACAATTAAACAACAATCGATATCGATAACTAATTAAAGATTGTTTTCAACCAATAACTAATTTCTAATAAGACTATGTAATTAAACATTAATAAGTAGTAAAAAGTCAGATTAAATAAACAGCATTAAAACAGATGTGTATTGAAATATAAACATTTTTTTTTATTCAAGACAAATACTGAAAAAATACCTATCAGTTATTAAACGGGAATAAAAAAAATATAACGATAAAAATATTAAAATGACTTATACTGAAATTATTTAATTAAGTTAACTATAAAGTCATAAACAATACTAAATAATTATAACGAAATTTATAAATCAGAATTTTTTATGGAAAATAAAATCGTGACAATTCAACTCTAATATAAAAATTTTAAGAAAATAGTTTAAATAAAAACGATAACCTAAAAAGATCAACGACGACAACAGATACTAATTTATTCTACACAATTTAAAATTTAAATATTATTCATAAAATACATTTGTTACAAGGAAAAGAAGTTTTAAGCGCGTTTGTAAATTAGAATCGATATAAAACATAAAATAATATTTTACATGCTTAACTTACATATACCAAACATCGAATATTAATTTAGAAATGTAAAATGAAGATGATATTAATTTATACAACGATAACATCACAAACGAACTATCATAAATCATTACTGACTCGTCTTCAATACATTTAAAAAAGAGTGAAATTTCAAATTAAACGACAATAAAATGCCCAAGCGGAACGGTATCCTGACCTTCTGATAATAAAATAAACCGAAACTTGTTTTATTTTTCAAAAACATTTCTAAATATATTCATATTATATACCTATGATCACACGAACAAAAGATTAGTTTAAACATTCGCTAACCGTTGATTTTAAAACATCAAATACCAAAGACATGGATATATTTGCAAATTTATTCCGTATATTCGCCAGGATAAAATTAATTCAACACTATAATTTATACTATTAAAAAATTCTAATACCGTGGTACCATTCGACCAGCTGCAAATTATTACTAGTGTCTTATTAATTTTTTTTATAATATTGTATGAATATAAAATGAGTTACGTGCAAACTTCGGCTTAATTAAAAAAAAAGTACTAAGAAGATAATTAATATTGTATTAGTGTTAATTTTACAACCATTTAAACACATTAATAAGCATAAAACGCATTTCGAAGTGTGTGACATCAAATCAAATAAGTTTAGTGACATTTAAAGTACGTTACTGTTACGCTTTAATAATTTACTTGAAAAAAGTATGCGTACAAAAAAGTTGTTCATCTCATTTTCAACGACCACAACAATTTAGTACAGAATTTTATACACAAGTGTTTTGGTAGAAAGTTGTGATAATTTATACAGAAACCGTAAAGAATAATAAAATATATTATAAAAATGTGATCGTTTCGAAAACTGTGTCTATTTCATTCATAATTGAAGAAAGAAATGAACTTGAGTGCAATCAACAGTGCAATAAAATGTAAAAAAGTTTCTTCGTGTGTAAATAAAATGATAAATGCAATATAATATATAATTTACGTTTTAATATAATTATATTGTTAAAAAAAACTTAATGTTAGACTAGATATTCAAAACTAGTTATTGTAACTTGTGTGCTTAAAAATTTTTATGTTCTGTTCTTAACTTTTCATACTTAAATTGTTATATAGTTTTTAAATACAAGAAAGTTAAATAAATTGTATCATATATAAATCGGTTAATTTATTTCTGAGTGGTATAAAATGAAAACTTGAAGATATAAAACTTTATCCAGTAAAACACTTTTTATTAAACTGTTAAACTGTTTAAAATATAAACTTTTTAATATATTAATCTTTACAGACGTTTTTTTTCTTTTTTAAAAAAAAACGTAGTGTTTCTTTATAACAATATGAAATGTAAGAATGTTATATAAATAAGGATGTTTCAATGAGTGTGATAAAAATATAGCTGTTAACATTTCAAAAGTAATATTTAAAAAGTATTTCAGTAAATTTCCAGTACGGTTTATGTTCGAAAAAAGAATTATTCGCGAATGCATCGTACTGAAATTTCAGTTATTTAAATGAGACTCAAAGTGATTTCATTTGAAACGTTTATCGTTCAACGACAAAAAGAAACACCGCGAAAGTAGCTAATCAAGTAGTGTCGCGAATTTAAAAAAGCAATTCACATGCCATAAAATTAAAATCGAAAACAAGATAATCACTATAAAATCTGTAAACTTACTGGGAACATAAAAATCATTTTTATTTTCGTTTTATCAATTCGACTCTCGTACGACTCGTGTCAGGTTTTCAAAGTATTGTAAAAAAAAGATTCAGCCGCATATCGCATCAAACACACGAGTTTCATTCAAACCATAACACAGTTTTTTTATAATGTGAAATGGTGGAGAAAAAACGTACGAAATTATTTTAATTATGGTTCATAATTAAAAAAAAATTATATATTCGTGTGAACTATTCATATGTATTGTGATATACTGACCGGCTTTTCAAGCGGGAAAAATGAATACATTGTGAACTGAAGACACGGAGAACAAAAACGTTTGATTAAAATGTGTTACATTGTTTTTAGACTTGAACTTTTTCACGGGCTTCGATGTGTGTATGTGTAAACGTGATAGTAGATACAATTCACATGTAAAACCGTGCACTTTTTTTGTCGTTTGTTTGAATTCACGCACGGTTCTGCAGAACAGTTGAACTTAAGTGCCGACGTGCTATTGTTTGCCGATCAGACAACGATTTCATCGGCCTTGCCAAGGTAAGCGACAAAAGTATTCAAATGAATCGATACACTTCTTCCTTGTTTCTTTTGTAAATGATTGAGAATTGTTCCTTTGAGAGTGTGTAACATACACATGCATTTATATATATATATATATATATATATATATATATATATATATATATATATAAGGCTTGTCAGACGTTCTGTATATAAGGTACAGTCTCGTATTGTCCTTGTACGAATATCCTAATGTCCTGTATTTTAATGACAAGATAAATAAATTTATAAATACTATGTTGAAGCAATTATAATTTTCAATATTGTTTTCGGATAATTTAAATTGATTTGTAAGCCATAAAAACTGACAATTCGAGGAAGTTAATTGTGTTCACAGTTTACGGGGCGGAATGACGGCGACGGTCCATTTCATCGGTCGCTTTTTATTTAGTATAAATATTTTATTTATAATTCAGTACAGATATATTACATTTGCCTATTTTCAAACAGTTCTTATTTGGACGTTGTACGGAGCAGTAAGAGTACTGCTAAATGTAAGGCATGAACTGTACCTAATTATTATAAGGTTCCTAAATTATGTCATGTAACAAAATTGTTTTAAGGTTAAGAGATCACTTTTTAGCACCCATGACTCGTATTTATTTTTTCCAAAATTTGGTAACCCTATATATATATATACATATATAATACATATAAGTGAATAAAAAAATTAAATTGAATTTACACACACCAACAAATATCTTTAATTGTAATGCTGTACGCCATAGAGATATTTACAAATGAAAAAGCTTTTTTTCGTTTAAATGGCTGCGTTAATAAGTAAAATAATTGTATTCAACGAAACTAAAATCCGCTGATATTCTTTCTAGTCCACTGCATCCAAAAATAGTTAGTCTTGAGAAGTATAATAGTAAGAATAGTCAGCGAGTTTTAATTTTTGGAAAATGAACAAATAATTTCATTAATCATAAACAGAGACTGTTGTTAAAAATATTTTACGATTTTTTATTGATAGAATTAAGAACAACAGTTTATTCAAACGTTATGTTACCAAAGCATGCATTGCTTGAGATTTAATAAGTTAATCGCTACGTAGGACACTGGTGACAGACAGTAGCCTCCGTCCGGACCGCGTCGGTCAACGGTGACTGACAATATAAAATTTAATAAATAATAACCCAATATCATACATTATTAATACAGTATTTTCTCACTGCAGATACCTTTCCATCTTTTTCTTGCAGTCGGTGAGGGAATTTTTGTAGTTTATTTATAATAGTGATGCTTGTGATTTCTACATCCTGGTAGCCCATATGATGAAGGCACACCTTCATTCGAAATTCCATAAAGGATATATTTTTTTGGTCACGATTTTAAATAAAATATGTGTATTGAGTACAAAAGTGTTCAGTAAAAGCTCAAAAGCTAGATTTTTATACCACTTCATTGATTGATGTTGCTGATTATTGTACGCATTCATCTGATCAGATATATTGACTGCTGTTTTGTCCACATTATAATCCATTACTATCTTTGGTTTCAAGAAATAATTTGAACTTTTGCAACAGTCGCCATCTCTGCTGTATGTTTTGTTGAAAGTAGTAAGATATCTCTCTTATCTCTCCATTTTAGAGTAATTATTCCTTTTTGATTTTCTTTTGCATTAATCTCGCCTCGTTTTAATTTCTTTGATAAAACTTCTTGAGGATAATCCTGAAGATCCGAATGTAAAGTAAGAACTAAATGTGTGTAATTTTCTAGTAATTTATTTGCTAAGTCTAAACTGGTGTACTAATTGTCAGTGTACAAAGTATGTCCCTTATTTTTTGACACTGTCTTATAACTAAGCGCTCTGAGGATGCTGGAATTTCCATAAAAATGCACATCAGAAACAATAAAAAATGAACACTAATCAATCACTGAACACTATTGTGGTTTATGGAGAAGTAAAAAAAATCATATGGCAAAATTGAACTCTGAATTAGATTGCATATTCTTTGAATTTGACGGTCTTATATTTTTTCTTAGTAGATTTTTTTTAAAAAGGAGAGTTTTACTAATAAATTCGAGTCTTGGATAATGTTTAAGTGTTCTTATATCAGAACTGAAATATCTAAACGAGAGACCAAAAAATTGAAATCAGAAATTTTGAGAAAAACAATAGAAAGAAATAAATTTTGTCATCATTTTATATGGAATCATTTATTGATTATCACAACGGTGAGAAAATTGCGGTCCCCAAAGCTACTCTGTGCGGCTCCCGAGACAATATTGGTTTTCATTGCCATTTTTCCTAAACTTTTATATTAATAGTCTATAGTAGTATGGTATGTACCAATAATAGACTATTTTATATATAAACAGGTAAATCACATTATCTTTTCAAACATCCATATGCATTATGACCAAACTGCTGTTTGAGGTGGCTGTAAAGTTATTGAAAATTTTTAAAAAAGATATGAAACTAAACAATTTCGTTAATGAAGAGTTGTTACATGTAATAAAAACAAATTCGGGACTGGTGAGAGTGATGCTCTTTTCATACATTCAGAAATGTATGATATGTGGCTCTTATTGTCGAAGAAGTTGCCCACCTATGAATTGTAAGTTTTCAAACATGTGTTAAAATAAAATAAACTGTTTTGTTATTTGTAGTTTTTTTTATTGGTTTAAACATTACAAGTAAAGCAAATGATATAGAGATTTTTTTTGTATATAAATAAAAATCGTCATATGTTTTACTGGACAAGTTTATGTTTGTATATAAACAATTTTATTTTTTCCTCTATTGTTTTATATGTGAAATAAATCGTGCACAGATAATTAAATGGAAAGTTACACACGCTATGGTCTGGATATGTAGTTGATTTCCGATATTGAATAAAGTTTAATTTATGCTTGAGAAAATATGTATGAAATAAATTCGAACTATTTACTGTCAATAAACACAAAAGGTTAGACGTATTAAAATATTGGGAATTGTTTTGAAATACTTATAATTTTTATACCGCGTTCTGTACTGTTAGAGATTTTATTACACGAAGTATCGATAAAATATGTAAGCATTAAATGTGATTTTTATGCGATGTTTAACTTTTTTGGATAATTTATGATCTTGTCTATTTATTTCGTATTATTTTTTTTATTGAGAATCGTATATTTATTTCAGATTGCGGATCATATTCAATAAGTAAAAGAATTTTAAAGATTTTGTTAATTATTTTGAATTGCATAAAAGTTTTATTCAGATAAAAGAATAGAAAAAAAGATTAAAAATCGAAATAAAAAATATACAAATACGTATAAAGAAATAGTTTGATCAGTGTATTATGAGTTAGAATTTATTATCGTAGCAGATATTATTTTTATTTTATTCGAAAGTGAATATTAGAGAATATAAAAATTGAGAAGTGGTTGTAAAACAAAATTTAAATATAAATTCTTATAATTATATATATTTACTTAAAAAGATTATAATTAATGTTTTGGTTTTGATTTTGGTATTGTAGTAAATACTGTTTTTCGTTTTGAAATTTTTTTTAAAAAAAAACCTTTCTAAGAACTTCTAGCTGATAGGTTTTTGATAATAGTAAAAAATAATATCTGAAAATTATTTATTTGTTATTATAATTCGTACGGGAAAATATTAATAGTTCTATTAAACAATTTGAAAATTAGTTGTTATTCCTTGTTGTATGTGAAAAAAAGTTACCAAAATATAAATTAATTTAAAAACTATTAACTTGGTAGGAAAATAATTGCGATTTATGTTTTTTGAATTCTAACCTTATTTTTTCAATAAAAGTGCCATTTTATAGTGTTCATGTTAATATCATTTTAAAATGCATTTTTCGTTCTGTATTTTGGTACCATCGATTTTTGTTTTATTATTAATTTTGCTTCAAATTGAGCTATTGAATTAAAAATGGAAAAGAAACAAATACAGCAAATTTTTTGTATGAGTTCAAGACGGGTATTTATTGGATATTTTTGATTAGAAAATTTTTGAGGTTTGGGCGATGAGAGAAAATTTTTAAAACAAGTAAACGTCAACCACGATAAAATATATTCATAAAATTTCACTTCTTTAATATTCTATCAATACATCTTCATAACAAATATAATATTCGTGTGAAAAGATAAAATATTCGTTTGTATACTTACCATACTAATTGTGTATTTGTAATTAATTCTATAATTAAATTCAAAGAAAAGTACATGCACTTTCATATATGAAATATCATTTGTCTGTGCATTGAATTAACAATTGTAAACGCTGAGACAGTTTCAGTTTTAATTACACTAATATTCTCCATAAATAATATGTGAACTAGTGAAACTATTATTCGATGACACGTTTTGAATATATATATATATATATATATATATATATATATATATATATATATATATATACAGATATGAATAACGAAAGTTAATAAGACAATAATAAGATTTTCTGACAATTAGAACAATCATAATGTTATTTCACATTCTTTCTCATAGAATATACTTTAAAGATGGTCTTAATTGCAAAAAATCGGCATTAAAAGTGATTTATAAACGTGAAGAATAATGTATTGCATTAGAAGTATTTTAATCCCTACCGGTCGGATGTCGCCATACAAGAACTAATACTAGCAAGATTTCTAGTTATATGTCGTCCCACAGGATTGATCGAATGTCGGCTAACGCGAGATATGCTTTTTTAATTTATAAGAATTTTATTTTATGGATTTTTTGTACTATTTTCTACGATCTGGAAGTCAGTGCTGCAAATGCGTACATCTTATATAAATTCTGTGAACAAAGAGACAATAAATCAATGCTTTATTTGCAGTTTATCAAAAAATTGGTAAAACGTCTTAGTAATTTTCACTCATCTACAACTATTTGACGCCAACCTTCTTTGATGGCGTTACAGTCCAAATCGAGCCTTGGTCTTATCAATTTCTTGTCTCCAGACATTCCTCTGTCTGGCATTCGTTTTCCAGTTCCTTACTCCCAACAGTTCCACTGTATTCTTCTCTACATTGTCTGTCAATCTGAACGTTGGTTTGCCCACAGGTCTTCTCCGCGCTGGTTGTTCATCCAAGGTCATTTTTGGTACTCTTGAGTCCAGTAAAACTAATTAGATCTTTTTGTCAAACTTGTGACCACCTATGGTTACATGCTGAAGAATCTTTTTCACGATATCATACATTATCTGATTATAAAAAATAACGAATAAAATACCCAATAAACAATTCTTAAGTATTTATATAAAAATGAGCGATTTTTATTAATGAAACTTATAATAATAGTAACTAATGTTAAAAAACTGTTAAAATGTTAAAAAAAATCAGACCTAGTCGAAATTTTCTGTAAAAACAAATCAACCGATAAGAGTTAATATTTTTTGGTTCAAGTTTAATTTACATTTATGAATAAGGTTGTTCGAATATGAAGTATTAAATTAAAAAGAATATTATTAGAACGTTAACATTCTAATTTTTAAATATTCGAAAATAGTAATTTATTTTTAAAAAATATTGAAATGTATGCAAATTCACACAAAAAAATTAATGTTACATCGAAAGTTAATAAATCATTTATTTGTTTTTAGAAAATAAATGTATATGTTTTATTAAGACAAGATCTTTAATGTAACGTTATATACTATACAAGATTTTACTACTGTATTTTTAAACGGAGATAGTGAATTTAATATGTGTAAATGATTTTCGTACTTTTTGTTTATAGCAAAAACTTATAAAGTATTTTTTTTGTTCCCGTTTTTGCTAGTACTGTATGAAAATATTGTCACTGAAATTGGTATCAAAAAGCAAGTATGTACTGTTATTATGAATTCAATGTGACAATGTCAAACATAACGGATTCATATATTTGGAATCATATCGCTGAGAATTAGTACATTTTTTGTGTGTATACACACACACACACACACACACACACACACACACATATATATATATATATATATATATATATATATATATATAGTGTATATAAGTTTATTTCTGTGAGATTTAATTTACTTATAATTATAATTTTGAAACACAATATAACATTTAATAAATCTTTTTTATACTTAAAACTTTCCCAATCGTGTTTACTATTATTAATTTTTCATTCTGATGGAGCATACTCTCATGTTTTCTGTTTATTATCATAATTATGATTTTTGTATAACTTCCGTCTAGGTAATTTTTATGGTATCATTTTCATATTCTATGTAATAAATTTGTTAATATTATTCAATCAATCGTATGAATATTATTTATTTGTTCTGATAGTATAGTTAATCTTAAAAATATTTTTTTTTAAATATTATTGCTTTTTATTTATCAAAAATTTAATTATTCAAATATTTTCATTTATCAATAATTTAGATAGACGGTTTATATTCTTATGAGTAAAGCTATGAAATAAATTAATTACTTACATATAAAGTTTAAAAAAAATTTGTTTACAACCAATTCAAAATTTTATCAGGTGCATAAATTAATTCGGTGCCTTTTAAATATAAAATAATGTTTATTTACGGAAAAATGGAATACACTTCAATCCTCAAATTATACACCATTATTTTGTATAAGTTTGCTCTATCTGTTGAATCCCTTGTCGAAAGATATGGCGAATTTGAGTAGATGAAGTTAATAATGTACTTTCTGACCACTTCCATTGATTTAGTATTTTATGCGTTTCATGCGTTTCAACACTTCCTCCAAAGCTGAACAAAACATTCTCAGCATTTTTTCAATTAAAATACGCATAAGCAACAATTAAAAATGATTGAAGAAAATTTCTGTCCAGAAAATTTTTATATTAGGTAGGTAAGAAAATAATTGCGTTTTTTTTCTGAATTCTTACCTTTATTTCTTTCAATGAAAATTTTCATTTCATCGTGTTCATGTTAATTTCATTTTAAAGTGCATTTTTCGGTTTATATTTTGGTACCGTCGACTTTGATTTTACTAATAATTTTGCTTAAAATTGGGCTGTTGCATTAAAGATGGAAAAGTAGTAAATAAGAGCATTTTTTTGTATGAGTTGAAAACGGGTGGTAAAGCAGCAAAAACTGCAAAACTATAAAGTATTGTAAATTAAACGATGCTTTTGCTGTCTGTACTGTTAAGGACGTACGATGCAATGGTAGGTCCAAAAATTTCGTGCTGGGAACGAGAGCCTTGAAGATAAAAAAGGTAACGGGTCTCTTTCTTCAGTTCATAACGACCAACTGGAGACCCTAGTTGAATCAGAACCACGCACAACAATTCGAGAGCTTGCACAGAAGTTAAGCGTTAGTCATCAAACAGTTCTGGATGATTTAAAACGGCTAATAAAATAATAAATGTTTAAAATGTATATGAATTTGAAGGCCATAAACCGCAATTATTTTCCTACTAACCTAATGGTTTGTAGAGTGAAAGAGGATTTATTTGTGAAAGTAAATTTAATCACAGTCTCATATATTGTGAACTAAAATCTAATGATTAAAATTTACAAATTAAATATTAATATTTACAAAAAATCTGTATTCAAAATTAACCATTCAAGTCGTGAAGAAAATATTATAATTTGTAAGCTTGTCTAGTAATAATAATCACGATTTTTTTTAAATACTATTTTATGTAAAAATAATTCTATTTCAAACACAAGTCGTTCTAAAATGTAAAACAGTTTTATTTATTACATGTATTCACATTTGACAAGGCCATTGACCAGTGTTACTTTGCGTCAGACCAGCGATTTAAAATTCGAATATTCAAATATTGGTCAAACTTGTTCTATAAGAACTGCACAATTCAAAGTTCAAAATAGGTTATATTTTGTAACAAGAACCACCAACAGCAACCGTATTCGCTCAATTATACTCATTTATATACATACTTAATTTGAAAAACACAAATAATTTATTTCTAGTCTTTAATATCCAATAAAACGTTTGATTTATTCTCTATATTTGTTCATATACGAACATAAATTATATCTTATGTAGATGAGATGTTTTCCAGCATCTAGAATGAATACTCACGTTTCTTTCGTATGTTTGATGTTAATTGATTTTTATTTTTAAAATTGAACGTGCATAGCTAGTAGCATGCATTCTATTTCCGACTTTCAGTTTTATGTACGAGAATTTCCAGTTTTAGGTTTCAATTATAAATAGTCCATTGACATTGAATTCGGTAAAATCATCTTTGATTAAGAATATATGCTATTCATTTGTATATACATCGAATATATATATATATACATACATATATATATATATATATATATATATATATATATATATATATATATATATATATAAATGTAGGTTAAAATTCAATTCTCACTTTTAGACTGCATTCAAAATATAAACAGATTGTTCTGCATTCCACATATATTAAATATGTAAATAATTAAGTGATATTAACTCTTATCAAAATGAATCACACACACACACAACTTTATCTTTTTTTTCACGACAAATTCTCATGTTATTGATCCAGTTTTTGTAGCGAAAGTATTTCCTGTGTGTGTCTGCGCTTAACGGATGCTTCACGTCATTTGAAATTGTAATGAAAGAAAAACACTTTCAACATTAGTTGAACGTGTGTTAGAAGATTATTTCTATCGTTTAACACTTCATCTGCCACTTCAATTAAATAAAGTAATTCTGTACTGATAGAAAAACTGATCTAGTTTGTTTCGTATCGATCCATCAAACGTTTTTATCATTGTCTAATTTATGCATTAATGTTTAATATTTTAATTAATAATTATAATTTTCAGTCGTAAAAAATAGTTGTTTATATTGTAATACTATATTTGGTATAAGATTTTTTGAAAGTTTTTTTTTAATCATTCGATTGATTTATTATTTAGGAAATTAGAACTCGTTTGTAATTGTTAGTGTAATGAATACTACAACACATATATTTTATTTATGAAATGAATTCCTGTAGTAAATATTAAAATCATTCATTAATTTATCTTTTTTATGTATACCATAAAAATTATCCGTATCTATATTCATTATTCATATAAAATAATTAATTTTATTACTGACATCATTTTAGATTTTTTAAAGTAAATTTAAAACCACTTTCTTGTTAAAATCAGCTGATTAAGTGATATTTTTTAATTTTATAAAGGTCGACTAGTATAAAAATAAGAAAGAAGATAACACCTATTCGTATCTTATTGGCATAATTTTATTAGGTAGGAACATAATTGCGGGTTTTGATTTCTGAACGCTAACTTTATTTTTTTCAATGAAAGTGTCATTTCATCGTATTCATGTTAATATTATTTTAAAGTGCATTTTTCGGTCTGAATTTTGATAACATTGACTTTGGTTTTATTATCAATTTTGCTTCAAATTGTGTTGTTGAATTAAAGATGAAAAAGAAGCAAATAAAAGAAATTTTTTGTACGAGTTCAAAACGGGTGGTGAAATAATAGAATCTGTTCGTGAACTAAACAATGCTTTTGTGTGGGTATCATTAAGGAAAGTACGGTGTAATAGTGTTTCCAAAAATTTTATACTGGCGACGAGAGACTTGAAGATGAAAAAGGTCGCAGGCGTCCTTCTTCCGTTCATAACGGCCAATTGAAGGTGTTAGTTAAAAACCAATTCGAGATCTTGCACAAAAGTTAGGCTTTAGTTATCCAACAGTTCTGGACAACTTAAAACATCTAGAAAAATCAGAAAAGCTTAAAATGTATATGAATTTGAAAATCATAAACAGCAATTATTTTTCTACCAACCTAAAAAATAATTTTTTAATGAATAAGTCAAGTTCTACTTCTTGAAACAAACCCAATTATTCTTCGTGAAATTGAATTGATTTTGAATTCATTTGATTTCTTCTATTCAAACAAAATGTATGTTTTATTCATATTAAAAAAATATTATTTTTTTTGTATCATAATTTATTTCAAAAAAGTTTAGTAAATAAGTATTTTTAATAACTTTAAAAATACTACTGTATACTTTTTTGTTCTTGTTAGACAGAAAACCTAACTTTTATTCTCTTTTCAAATGTATTCTTTTTTTTTATTGCTTTTTACATTTAATTGTGCTAAGAGTAATAACCACCCTGGCAAATTTTTAAATAATTCTTAGAAAACTTTTTTGTACCTTTCAGAATTCTAAAAAGTATTTCAGAATAGTTTGAAACGCCTGCAATTGAATGGATGTTTATTAAATCGTATAATATAGTTTTGCCACTGTGAATATGAATCCTGTTTAAATTTTTTAATCTTCCTATAAATTACAAATTTGTGAAACTTCTGAAAATTCAATAGACGGTTGTAAAACAACGATTTTCTTGAATTTTCGTGTTCACTTCTTCCACCAAATCGTCTGTCATTTTATGTTTAATCGCCTGTGTGACAAAACGGGCCTTACTTTAAAAACGCGCCTCGTTTATAGCGAGAATTAATTTAAATGAATTATTTGGCAAAATTACAAGAAACTTGAAAGAGTATAATTTAGAATTTAATCAAAGAAATAGTTTTCATTAATGAAAAATTGCACATTTTTTAAAATATGTAAAGATAATGGACTCTTTTAATTAATAATTATTAATTAAAAAAATTTAAGTATAAAAATTAAAAGAAAAATGAATTTTGTCAGATTGAATTAATTAATTTAAAATAGCACAAGTTATCAAAATGTGTATTAATTTTCATAGCAATTATTGATTCTAAATTATTTTAAATTCTAGATGTTTCTATGTAACCGAAATTCGCATTGACTAAAAGGTGTGTGCGATTGTCTTTTAATTTACGTCTCTCAAATTTATATATCAAATTCAAAGTTATCTATTTTATTATCTAGCTATTTTTCGAATAGAATTCTTAACTGATCGAGCCTTTTTATTCCTATATTAATTATAATTTAATTGAAATATGCAAGAATTTAGATACATTTTACTCTAACGTTTACAAATTTGGTCTTATTTGCATATTAGTGACTTATTATAATTCTCGCTTAGATACCAATTCTCAGGAGCTTATGCCTCTGGAAATTAGCATACGAGTGAGCCAACAGTAAGTTACTCTTTAGTGTACGACGAAGACAAACTTATGATAATTGTGATGTATTATCGAGAATCCAGTTGTTAACAGTAAAGCGTGCCGACAAATTTAGAATTGACCTTTACAGTTATGAGTAAAATAGTTACCAAAAGATGTAACAAAATATAACGGCAATAGGTTTTAAAAATAAATTTTCGATAAATTTTCGCAGATTAAAATGATGAATATTTTTGACACCTACATTCTTACTAGTGTTTTTATGCAGTTTTTCTTTATATATTTTAATTATCAATTTGTTTACTTAGTGTATATATATATATATATACATATATACCAAACACACTAATAAAAAACAAAGTATTATTCAGTAATTCAAAATTAAAATTTCAAACCTTAAATAACATTGCTATGACAAGATAATGCATAATAAATACATCAATTTTTAATAAGTACTTTTGAAATATACTCACGAAATATGAAAGAAAAGGAAACGGAATTCGTATTATTAAGTAAAATATTTTATGTGATTTACTTATAATATTTAAATTACATATATATATATATATATATATATATATATATATATATATATATACATACACATATACATATACATATACATATACATATACATATACATATACATATACATATATATATATATATATATATATATATATATATATATATATATATATATATATATATATATGAATGTCATGTATATGTCAGATATGTAAAAAGATAATCCTGTATAATATTGTCAAGTGATGAAAGTGTTAATCAAGTTTAACGTCCGTTAGGTATGCAAAATTCATCATCTTATTCTAGTTTAATCCAATTATCATACAAAAAAGACAGGAAAAATTAAATCTCGTGCAGTAGTACCAGCCATTGACCACGATATCTATATATAACTTAATACACAAACATCAACTTCTTTCTACGCCTCCGTCCAATTCATTCACTGTTGTTGACTGGTAGTGTGTCAATATTTCACTTCAGGCTGTCATTGAACAACAGAAAAATCTATAAGATTAGAAACCAAAATAATGTGAACGATTTCAGTGACAATGTACTAGACATATTTTTTTCACGAACCTTACAAATATATCAATGGAAAGTTAAGTGAAATTTTCGTAGGCGATTATATTATAAATAACATATTAGTTCTGCTATTTTTTACTCTGGTTTCTATTTCTTGTTTTGATCATGAAGCGTACTTATATATATATATATATATATGTTTGTATGTATGTATGTGTGTATGTGTGTGTGTGTGTGTTTCATTGAAGACTGTTTAGTTTGAAGCTCATTTAGAGCACAAGACAATTAATTACTATTCTTAAAAAACTGTTTATTTGTTACAAGCTTGAAATTCCATACATCTTATTCAATAAAGCAGTAGTTTTCAAACATTGTGGACTCAGGGAACCCATCAGATTATAAATTTTTTGAGGAACCTCTTCTATTCCCAGAAAACTCAAGTACCCCACAAGTCTTGAAAATCAGCCATCTTACATGAACAAATTTTATTATTTACATCCGGTTGAGCGGTGTCGTAATGTGTTCGTATAAATACAGTTTTATTACAGAATAGATATAGTTTTACTGCATAATAATAGATGTTTATAGAAATAAAGAAATTATTATAAATTAACTATGCGGTTTTTTAGTTTTTCGGTGTTTTTCTTCGAAAATTCTATCAAGTTTTGACTTTGAGTTGTTGAACCTCATGGTTCCGCGGAATACAGTTTTAGTAGGAGATTTGGTAGCGAAATCAATACATGTATCAAAATTCTTTATGATATGAACATAAAATGAGAGCTTAGTTATAGACTTAAAGAAGAAGTCGAGCAGGTGGAAAATATGTTATTCCCAGGTTGTTGAAATAAATAGCCACTTCAGATCATGCTTTTAATGGCAAGATCATGTATAATTATCACTAATGAAAAAGTTACCATTAATAATACTTGTAAGCAAGGGGGTGGAACCTCTTTTCCTCCCCCTAACATTTTCCAACCCTCTAGAAAGTAGAGTTTTTTATGTAACTATCGGCAGGTATCGAAATCACTATTGAAACAAGTACCAAATCGAAGATTACAACTTAACTTTATCGTATAAAATAGGGTGGAAGTATTTAATTGATCCCAAACAGTTTGCAGCCACGATTTATTGCGCGATTTTTGACTGAATGTTCGCACCAATTCGTTTTCATTTTATAGTTGGGAAAAAACATTTTCAGTACACGAATGAGTTCGATTGCTCCACGACATGAATTTGCACTAGATAAAAAATGTCACTGATTGTTTAAACAAATTGCACAATAAATTAAAATCTTATTTGCATTTTTCAACAGTGTATTTGTGTTTCAAGTAAAACTATGTAAAATTGAATAGCACATGATTTGTTGTGCTTTATTTAAATAAATATCGTTCTCATAATTGTTCATTTCAATTAAGCGATTATTATATTTAAGAGAGACTATTTTACTTTGAAATTTTACTTTCATTTTACTTTGAGAGTGCCTAATGTGCAGATCGAAGGGCAACGTCATGAAGACTAGAATATTTATGTAAAAAAAGAATTCGGAGAATAACAAATTTTGTTTTTTAAAAGAGTAAATTTCTCTGATTTAAAAATTTAACGGCTATTTGTTGAATTTATGAATTAGCAATATATATATATATATATATTTATTTCTAATTCATAAATTCAACAAATAGTCGTTAAATTTTTAAATCAGAGAAATTTACTAATATATATATATATACATATATAATGTTAAATTCAAAATGTTGAAGTTCAAAAGTTAATTATTTTTTTAATGTAGAACTTGAAGTCAATGTTTTTAATAAATAGTTAAATTGGTCGAACAAGAATACACATTTATTTGTAAGTCAGCTTGAAACATTTATTTTCAATTCAACACTTTATAAATAATTACGTTATTATTTAATAAAAATGTACTCTTTTTAGATATTAAAGATTCTTACATATAATAAATATAAATAATTATTTTTACAATAGGGCTTTCATACCGTAAAACATTTTTTAAAGTAAAATTATTAGGTTGGTAGAAAACAATTTTGGTTTATGATTTTCAAATTCATTTATATTTACAGATTTTTATTATTTTTTTTTATTATTTATTCTTACACGAATTCCGATGACGATTCTGTCATTTTCAGCGTGTGAAGACCTGGAAAAATCTGTAAGGATTACTATGTGTTAATAATTTAGTATCTAATGAATTATCTTACTGAGGAAGAACAATTTAAAATCGAGAGAGATTTTGTAGAAGAAATAGAATTAAAATTTAAAAATATTTATATAAGCATATTATAATATTTTGATCTTCTGAATAATTGTAATACATAATATATATATTATATATACTGAAAAAACTGGATAAAATTTGGAAAATATATTATTAAGAAATTATGTATGAAAGTTTATTTTATTTTATATAAAATGTAATAGTGTAATACTTGGTATTTTTTGATTTAAAAAAAATATTGTAAAATACCAATTACTATTAAAAAAAATCATTACTAGGTTGTATCTTTAAGAGAGAATTTAAGTATAAAACACGTTTTAAAAAACAAGAAATGCATGCATTACAGTATGAGATAAAAATACCTCTGAGATATAAAAAATCTAGATTATTTGAACTCATCTAAAATATAATATTAAGTTGTCAGTAATCTCTATGTCGGCTTTTAAGTAATTTCGTTTGTAACAAATTTACTATTTCTTTGAATATTCTTTTATGACTTATTTTTTAAAACCTGTACTTATTTGATGACTTCATACAGATTCATTTTTGTTCTCTAAACTTGAAAATTTGAATATATGAAGAATATATATAAGTGTGAATTATTATTTTTTTAACAATCAAATTATATCTCGATACGATTATATCGTTTAGTTTTTTATTACCTTAACATTCGGCATGGATAGATAAAGAGGTCATCTGAAAGAATTAACATAATATTTCTATAAAATATAAAGACATATATTAAATAAAACTCAAATGTTATAGTTCTATTACGTGCCGTGTTAACTGTTTGAAATTTGTAAAATAATATAAATATACGCTTTTAATATAACCACTGGAATTATAGTTATTAAAGAATATTAGGTCTGTTAACAACGATTTCAATGCTAAGAAAAAAAAATCACCAGTCGTGTCATAAAATTAAACGAGGTATTATTTAAAACACTCTTTTATTTTTTCAGTTAATGTCTTCGTACATTATATACGGTGTGTGTTTTCGACATAATATCCTGTTTTTGTAATAAAGTAGATACGTGAAAAACTTGTAAGTAAATTATATAAAGTAATGCGAAAACCACGAAGAAATAAAAATAAATTCGTGTGTTTTGAAAGTAATCAGTAAATATGAATGAGTGTCGAAATATGACATTAATGATACAAATAAAATCACCACTGTGTGTGCTGTATATTCGTCGAATGCGTGTGTTTTTTTTCTTGGAGAAGTTAGCTCCGCTTACGGTAAAGAGTGCTGTAAAATATTGCTGCTAGATGGATTACACAAATTGTGATATGATGTAGCTGTTACAGTAACGAACGCTCTCTGTATGTCGGCACCGTAAAATTGACTAGTCACGTGGCTCTGCGGCTACATTTCGACAATGGTTTCATAATATTTTCAGGAAACGATTTATGATGTTATATTTTAGATAGAATATTTCTTTTGAATGCATCGTATATAGTGTTTCATCTCGAGAAAAAAGTATTAGGTTGGTGCAAAAATAATTGCGGTTTTTACGTATCGAATATAAAGTCGCATATATCAATTAAAAATTATATTTATTAATCAAAATAAAACTGGTCTGCACACATTCTTCCCAACGGGAAACAAGTTTTTTTATTCCTACAAGATAGAATTCTGAAGTCCTTGAATTAACGAATTCATCGAAAGCGCTTTGAGCTGATGTTTGATCTTTGAAAACCTTATCTCGTAGGAACTTACTCAAATATTTAAAAAAATTATAATCTGTCAGAGAAATTACCGGAGAATACGATAGGTGAGGTATGGTATCATAACCCAGTTCATTTAATTTTTTTAAAGTCATTTGTGAGACGTGTGGTCGGGCGTTGTCATGAAAAAGAATTGGTCCTCTTCGATTGACTAATACTGGCCGTAAACGATGCAACTTCTCATGCATTTTTTCAGTTTACTGATAATATTTTTCTGCTGTTACAAGGATCCACTTTTCGTCACAATGAGATTAAGAAAGAGATCATTTTTGTTACGCAAAAAAATCTCAGAGCAGGTTTCGTATCACTGAATTGCTTGATGTTCGTTTAGTTCATACGGCACCCATTTATCCAGCTTTCTTATTTTTTCAATTAGGCTCAAATGTTGAAGAACTGTTGGATGATCAACATTGAGTTATTCTACCACCTCTCGAGTTGTTTTACGTGGGTCCGCTTCAATAATAGTTCTTAAATTATTATTGTCTATAGCTGAAAGACGTCCACGACCCGCCTCATCAAGCTTTCGTCTCCAAGACGAAATTTTTGGAACCACTGTTGCACCGTATGTTTCTTACCAGTATCCACACCAACTAACCTTTAGTTTACGAGCAGCTTCTATCGCTTTTCTACCTATTTTGAACTCATAAAATTGCTCTTATTTGCTTCTTTTTCATCTTTAATTCAACAGTCAAATTTGATTCAAAATTAATAATAAAACAAAAATCAATTTTACCAAAATACAGGCCAAAAAATGCACCTTAAAATGATATTAACATGAACACGATGAAACGACACATTTGAGAAAAATGAATGTCAGAATTCAGAAAACAAAAACCGTAATTATTTTCCTACCATCCTAATATTTTTTAATCAAAATTTATGTTTTATGTTAATTCTATAATTAAATCGAAAACTAATTTGTTGATTAAAAAACTATAATCTTAAATCTATGCAGACACTTCAATTCATTTGTAATAAATTTGGTGGAGAACATGTTTTTATTTTTTTTAAAAAATACGGTGAATATATTTGATGATACCAAAGGTTAAATGGTCATATAATAAAAATTCGATTCAGTAATTGGTACTTATTAAATTTCTGAAGTTTCTTTTTTTTTGTATGGTATCTCATATAAACCAGTATCACTAGATAGTATATTATTATTAGTCATACTGGAAGAATATGTGTTGATGATAATTATATTTTTACTTTGTTTAGATTGCGCAGATAAACTTATTTATCTCATCTTCTAAAAAAGACAGATTAAAGAATGTAAAAGATAAAGGTAAATTAAAATAATTGCATAAAGACAAAATGAAGTAATTATACTTTTCTTCTTAAAAATATGCAAGAAAATGTCATAGTATGACAATAATTATAGTGTAACGCGATATAATATTGACTTATTACCAAGTATACATATTTCTGTGCGCGGTTATTAAATAAAATAGACATATTAAATTAATTACAGACATACCTCTATACGTTTTCAATTTTCATAGACTTAAACGAACAGAGGGCAGTCACGACAATAATACTCTTACTCGCTAATAACGACCGAATGAATGGTTATTTATTCTTAAAATTCATGTCTTTCAAACAAGCTCTTGTATTTCTTATAATTGTTAGTTTACAATTCAGTTGTCTGCTCGGCGTGGGCGCATTGTTTTATTAATTGGTCCATGAAAAGTATGTAAATAATTTTTTGTTTTGTTTAAATAGAAATACATTAGCGGTGACAGTAGAACCGTTCAGAAAACATTCAAGAGATATTTCATGAATATATATTATTTATTTATAATACATCAACATATGTTTATAGTTAAACTACTTTCAGTAATGGTAATTTAGTAAAATATATTTTCGAATTTTTATATTTAGATCTGGACAAATATATTAGATCAATTTTTCGTTTATAAATACTTATATATAAAAATACATGTACATATTATATATATATATATATGTATATATATATGTATGTATGTATATATAGGAGGGTCGTTTGATAAGTATGGTAAAAAAGAAAGTTAAACACCGTTTTTTTGGAAAAAAATGGATTTTATTTCTCAATATATTATCCACCGAGAGCTATAACTTGGTCTAACGAGTTTTCAATTTTTTCATTCTGTTGAAATAGTAACTTTTCTCATAGTCTGCAAAAAACGCATTGACGGCGGCGATAACATTCTCATTCGACGAGAATTTCTTCCCACCGAGACAAACTTTCAAGTTTAAGAAGAGGAAGAAGTCGTACAGGGTGATGTCTGGAGAAAAAGGTGTATGAGAAATCAATTGGAAACCTAATTCGTGCATTTTTCCCTTGAGACGGTTGATTTGTGACGGCGCGTCGTCCTGATGAAAGCACTTTTTTGTGCGCTAATTTTGGCCGTTTTTGTTTTAGCTTTTCTTCCAAACGGTCAAATAATGTTACATAATAGACTCCTGTTACTGTTTTCCCATTCGTTAAGTAATCGCTCAGGACGATTCCCTGGGAATCCTAAAAAAACAGTGGCCATCACCTTCCCAGCCGACAAAACGGTTTTCGCCTTCACTTTCACCAATCGTTGTCCACTGCTTTAAGTGAGAACTGAGCCCTGAGGTACCACAGGGATTTCTCTCAATTCTCGAACCGTGTTAGAGCGAAACCATGTTGTAATAAGGCCGTGTTATTCGAGGGATACCTCTATATATATATATATATATATATATATATATATATATATATATATATATATGTGTGTGTGTATAAAAAGCGATTTGGAGAATCAATCTGAATTTATAAAGACATCATGAAATAAACAAAGATGTTATAAAGTATAAACTCGTATGGAATACAAATAGGTATAAAATATTTTATTTCTTTTTTAAAAAAAAACAATATATATATACAAGTATTATTTGTATCATATGTTAGTTAATAGAATGCGAAGATCTAATTAAGATTCTTGTTTAGTTGTAATAATGTATTATTTCTCATAGTCGGAAAAAGTTTTTATTTTCTACACTCGTATATTATTTATTTGTATTTCAATCACTTTCCAAGTTGCTTGAATTTATCAACAAGATTCCACTTTTTATCCGTACTCTCTCTACAAACTATTTCTGTGAATTAACGATCATCTATTGAAATATCTAGAAAATATTCTCCGTTAGCATAAAAATGCACTCGATCAGTACCGGTATATGTTTGTCTAATATTAACAAGAGGAAAAAACACGTTTATCAACATGTTTTACTTTATAGGATTCGTCGACTGTAAAAATCTATAAATTTAAAAATCGTCGTCAATAAAACATAAACGAACAGCGATTTCATATTGACTTACAAGCGACAAGCTGTAAGTGTACACTATTTTCACGCATTTATTCCATGTCAACATATTCGTATGACAAAATATAAATTTGTTATTGAATTCTTGTTTTTAGTTGCCGACAATCTTAACGCGGACGGCTTGTCATCTCGATACGTTGACTTGTTCTGTTGATGTGCACGTTTCTACGACATTTGTTTCTGAATACTTAGAAGAGAAGTTTACGATTTTCATGAAATCTCATTAAAAGTTAAATGCGGTGTTGTATGTTTCTTACTATACGATTCATTAATAAGCGATTGTATAAAAGTGATATTAAATATTTATACACGGAAAACTATTCTACAGGAATTTTATCTGCAATTTACTCTCTCTCGAGAAAAATCAATAATTTTACTTCCTTAAGTTTATATATATATATATATATATATATACATTATATTGTATTTAACAATTACTTAGATTTTTAATAAATACCAAGGTTTAATAATATGATATTAACACTAAAATTTTATGTTCATTTTCATAAAATGAAATTAGCGGATTAGTTTAACAATCGATTCGTTCGTTTTAACATTTTTTCACAATTTGCTAGAACAAGTGATCATAAATCCAGAATTTTAAAACGATTTAAACAATAGTACAAAGCTGAAAACATTTTTTCTGATACAAAATCTAAAATATTAATACATTAACGTGAGGCCTTTATGATGGCGGACAGTGAAAACGTGGGCGAAAAATTAAATAAGATGATCTTACTAAAGTATTGTGAATTTTAATGTTATTTTTGTAGTTTCTCACAATGAACTGTTTCCTGGATAATATCTTAATACAAAAAGACATTATTTTATCAAATATTAGTTTATTCAGATCAAAAAGTATACTTCTATTTATGTTGTGAAAAAAGGTTAGAACTATTTTATTACTCATTTAAAAAATAATGATCTTACACAATAAAATATACTTAAAGCTCTAATAATATTTCAAAGTGACAAAAACGTGTTCATGACATCGTTATTAAGATGCAACTCAGAATTCAGCCACACATATTTGCGACACTGGCGCTAGATTGATTGTATACTGCATCTACCAGGTAGATGTGCTATTTGTACCGAAATTTACTTATAATTAGGTTGGTGCAAAATTATTTGCGGTTTTTAGGTATCTAGTATAAGGACGTATATATCAGTTAAAAATTATATTTATTAATCAAAATAGACCATTGGGCTACACACATTTCCCACAACGGAGAACAAGTTTCATTATTCCTACAAGATAGACTTCTGGAGTCCTGGTATTAACAAATCCATCGAAAGTGCTTTGAGCCGATGCTTGATCTTTGAAAACCTTATCTCGTAGGAAATTACTCAAATGTTTAAATTATGATAATCTGTCGGAGACAGGTCCGAAGAATAAGATGGATGAGGTAATGTTTCATTACCTAGTTCATTTAAATTTTTTTTAGTCGTTTGTAAGACATGTGGTCGGGCCTTGTCATGAAAAAGAATTGGTCTCTTCATTGACTAATACAGGCCGTAAACGATGGAATTTCTCATATATTTTTTCAATTTATTGACAAAATTTTCCGCTGTTCGGGATTTAAGAAGTAGAAAAATCGGCACCAAATTTAAAATGATAAAAACCGAACCAACCTAATACATAAGAGTATAAATACAAGTTATGTTTGTACTTTAAGCCGATAGCATGCAAAAAAACGTATTCCGATCAGAAAAAACTAAATACCGGACTTTATTGAAGATGTCTGGCGTGCCTGTTGTTGCTTCTTGAGTGTGATACATCTTCGATATTCATTCTTCTATTTTTAAATTCATTCACTCAAAGTCAAACGGTTTCGTAGTAAGGACATAATTCTTCCAGTATAAAAAATATTCTCTCATGGATTTCATTCACTGTTTTTCCTTCCAAAAAAGAACTGAATCACACCTACAATTTCGATTTTATTCATTTTGCACGTTAGATGAAACCAGGGCAATAATACTGGTTAAATTTCCCAATGGTTTACGCAGCGTCAGCATGTTCACTCAGCCGATAGAGGCTTAATGAAGTATAGGGCAGTTCATATGAGTATTACATGTACGAGTAGGACTACATACTTGTATAAGTGTCTTATCAAGACGTATTTAATATTATATAGTGAAGCACCCCACACTTTACTAGTGTCACGGGAATAAAAATCTGCCGATAGTTTGCCGTAGTGTCATAGGATTGGATGACGCTTGTGTTGAAACAATTGTCAAACGAAGAATTAAAAGACGAAATGACTTACAATTGCATATGCATTAGTAAAAGAGATTGAACTATATGAAAACATATACAGCTGTTTCCCTTTCCTTCAACGAGCACACATACCAAATTATTCTTCAAACCGCACACGTTTGTGTATTAGAAAATATAGTAAGAACGGATAGTTTTTTAAACCGTATTAAACAAATAGAGCAAACCGTTATAGGTTAAACTAATATGATAGAATGTAGTTATATATACAAATATATATATATATATATATATATATATATATATATATATATATATATGTAATTAACGTAAGGTGTGTATGTGTCAACATCTCAACTTAGAGATACTAATAACTAGTAAAATCCACTGTTTCTTTCATGTTGTAGCAAGTAAATAAAAACATGATTAATTTAATCAATAACTAGATTGAAACGTTGAAACGAGCTTTACAAGTAATAAATACTATAATGTTTGATACATGTTTCTATTTATTATGCTCCAATAGTTCGAGTTATCTTTAGTGTTCTGTACGAGATGCATTCGGTAAAAAAAAACTAGAACAATGGATACATACGATCCACTACGTTCGCGGTAATCTATATAATATCTAGTTCATATAAAAAGCAAAGTAAACGTTAATATTATAAATGATCTTCATGTACGAAAACGTAATTGACGTTATTATGAATATTGTAGACCGCATGTACCGCGTATACGTCGCAGCTGATTACACAGCAGTAACACAGAATTTGAATACAGTTTATGATATATGCAGTTAAGTCCGTTTATAAATACTATAATTTCTTGTACCTGTATTGTTGTGATGGAAGTGTAACGCGGAGGGATGGATTGTGTTGAACGTGATCGCTTCGACCTCGATTATACAAGAAAATTCATGGTATTGTCCGCCGAGCTACCATGTTTCGTTGTCACTGCGACCTGTTTCAACTCGGATTTTTTTTTACAAGCCATTTGTTCATTCGTCAGTTATTTTATAATAAAATGCCTTCGTTGCAGTTTATTGAAATATGCGAATTAAACAACAGTTAGTTTTAAAATACGGATCCGACTGGCAGATAAAAAAAGCACGTGTGCGAGAGTCAACGGACAGTTATTTATTCTTACAAATGATCTTACTAGTTGATCACAGCCGTTATATGTTTTCGTTAATAGATAATTTATTATGCATTCATGCTTGGGGTTCGCATTTAATACGTGAAGATATGTATCGTCGATATAACACCTACGTGATAAGTAAACAGTTCGCTGTTTCGAATGTGAAAAATGTGTTACAATTCATTAACTCTTTCGATGCTGTAGGCGCCTATAGGCGCTCAATTGACATCGTGGAGATCGTGCTGTTGACGCCTAAAGACGTATATTTATTATCTAGTACAACGATGGGCAAACTGTGGCTCCCGAGACGATATTTGTTTTCATTGCCATTTTTCCTAAACTTTTGTATTAATAATCTATAGTAGTAGAGTATGTACCAATATTATAATATTTTATATATAAACGGGTAATTCACATTATCTTTTCAATCATCCATATGCAATATGTGTCAAATTGCTGTTTGACGGCTCTACGGTTATGGACAATCTTTAAAAAATATACGAAACTAAACAATTTTGTTAATTAAAACTTGCTGAATGCAATGAAACCAAATTTAAGACGGATTACCGTGTAAATTTTTGAGAAAAATATCTTTAAAAACGCAACTTTTAACGCAGTTTCTTAAGACAGTACAGAGGAAAATGTATATATAAAACATTCAAAAGATATTTCATGAATATATATTATTTATTTATAATAAATCAACATATGTTTACAGTTATACTATTTTCAGCAATGGTAATTCAGTAAAATATATTTCTTATTTTTATATTTAGATCTAGATAAACATATTTGATCAGTTTTTCGTTTATAAATATTTATATATAAATATATATATATATATATATATATATATATATACTTATTATATATATATATATATATATACACGTTCTGGATTAGATTTCGCCGCAACGAAAGGTTTAAAATGGAAAAGTAAAGTTTCGAGAATGTGATATTTGTTACGCACAAAATGATAGTAAGGGCGATCAACTTTACGAAAACATAATAAGCTTGATAATCTTTTTTATCCATAATTTATTGTGAATATATTATGGTAATATATCAATGGTTTTTTCAACATTTTTTTTACAGTAGTATGATTTCGTATCTAGGAAATCGGCCCGTTTGTCAGGTATCGATTCCAGTTAATAATTAACTTCGACTAAGCTGGTATTATCGTCTGAGCACACGTAGTGTTTTTATTTTTGTTAGTACTTTTTTTAAATGTTTATTTGTTTGGACCGGAAACTTGTATAGATTTTGTCGGGTTTGTAATCTGCAAAAAATGTGAATAGATTTAGGTAGATGATTCAAAATAAATAAATTGTTTAAGAACCTATTGGGAAATAACTGAATTTTTAATTATAGTTATTAATTTAGATATTCATTCTGTTTAATCTGGGAATTTTTGATAGCATCAAAAGCATTCATTCGAATTAAAGTAAAAAATAATATAATTGAAGAATAATCTTTTTGAATCGAATATATAATTACTATAAAAGTATATGTTAAAATGATAATTTATTTTTTAATTTTACTTAATTTTTTACTTATTACTTTATAACAAGTATAACATCGTAAATATAATGTAGTTGCAAAATAAAAAAAGGGATATTGTAGTTAAATCGACTTTAAAAAATCTATATTAGTCATTATTTGTTGCCTGTAGCCTTCTTTGAATTCATATGCATGCAGTTTAAATGTCTTTAACCTTTTAGAGTCGAAGAGGAGGAAAGAGTGCTTAAATTTTTTAACAAATATTTATCGATTAATTGGACATTCTTTTATTGTAAAAAAATTAAAAATTACAAATTTGTCGGTTACAAAAAAAATATGTTAATTCAGATTAGTCATTGGAAATCTCACATCTATCTGATATATCGTAGAAAATCATTGATAATATTCAAGGAAACATAAATCTCTTGATTGGAATCATAATTGGAAGCGAAAAATGGATTACAATTGAAAATTTGGAGAAATAACATTATTGTTGAGTGTTAAAAATCAATGCCTGACTTCAAAAGGTTAAATACATTGCAGTTTATCATTTCTGTTGTATAAAACTAGTTAATCATTTTTCCTTTTGAGAAAATTTACAGTATGGTAAATTAGAAAAGTTTCAAGGTTTATATTTTAGTCTAACATATTTCTTACTTATCTTAGTTTTCCATACTGTTTATTATTTCTTTTTTAAATTTCAGAATTCGAACTCTGCTTAACACATTGCTGGCCGAATAGGTAGATCTACCCAATTTGTATTATAGCTCTGCACGACCGAATGGGTGTTGTTCGGTCGGCAATGTGTTAAGAAGAAATAAATGATTAAACTTCTCTGAAAACAACGAAATATTATGTAAATCCACTTTAAAAATTGATTGTTTATTTAACCCCCTGTGCATGAATCACGAGTCTGACTCGTGAACTGTAAAAAAACACTTTATCAGTCAATCACGAGTTAGACTTGTGTAATCTTTATATAAGTTATATTTTTTTTATTAGTATAGACTAGGAAAGAATGCTTCAGTTTTAAAGGTATTATACTAGATTCTAACTAAAGATTTTTAGAAAATGGTAACGAACAAACCAATAGATACTTCGTTTCAATTTAAATAGCCATTTTGTACGCATTATTTTTTTAAAAAAATACAAACACAAGAGATTAAAGAAATATCCTACTTTTATACATTAAAAACAAATACGAAAGTCTGTTATAAATAAATTTATTCTTTGAAACAACATATTTATTATAAAATACAAGATTACTTAATTTTTTCACATAATATTTATTGATACCAATATATTCGGTCTACTGTTTAATAATGAAAAAATATGTGTAGGTTAATAAATATATTTATTTTCAAAGAGTACTTATATTTTTTTATTTCTCATCAGACATGATGTAATATGGACCACTTTATTCTAAACACGAATTTTTATCATCAATTCATCAATTTTTCAGATTTCCATTTTGGAAATCGATACCGTTATACTAGTGCGTATTATGATAAAAAAAATGATATTATTTTTTCATAGCTATAAATATTCATGGACAGAACATTTATAATCTAATATAAAATATATTCTAGTGAATTAATTAAGAATTTTTCAAATGAAACATAAAGTATATTACGTGACAGAATGTAATAGTGTATCTTTGACATTATGGAACTACAATTCGGAACATAGTGCATATAAAAATATCGTATGGACATCAAGTCATCGCTATTAACGAAATTAATAGATTAGAAAGCAAACGAATGCGGTGAATATAATAGAAAAATGGATTTGTTGAAATGAAAATTAGTTCAACATAATGAGAAGTAATGAAATTTAATTTAATGATCAATTATAAAAAAATTGCCGAAACGTTTTCTAAACCACAAGAAAACGTTATGTTCCTTTTACATTTTCTAGATTGGTGCAAAAATAATTGCGGTTTTTATCATTTTAAGTTTGGCGCTGATTTTTCTAGTTACCGTTATCTTTTGTTACACTCATGTGATACATCATTGTAAATAATGAAATTAACATTACGGATTTCAGCTTATGTTTATTGTTTTCATTCTTTAGTATTGTTGGTTATAACCTCTTAAATTAGTCATGGAAAAAAATTCACGCGAATTTATTGTATGAGTTTAAATTGGGTCGTAAAGCAACAGAAACTGCTCGAAATATCAATTTTCTTTTTGGCGAAGAATCAATTAGTGAACGTACACCTCAACTCTGGTTCCAAAAATTTCGTAATGTAAACGAAAGCATTGATGATGAGGAGGGTCATGGACGTCGTTCAGTTATAAACAATAATGATTTAAGAACCATTATTGAAGCGGACCCATGTAAAACAACTCGATAGGTGATCGAAGAACTCAGTTTTGATCATCAACAGTTGTCCGATTTTTGGATTAATTAAAGTAAGAGTTAATTAACAATTATTTATCAAAATTAATAATTAACGTAGAAAAATCGAGTTTGTTAAATGAGATTTTACTGAGATCTCATGAAAACTCTGTGTATATATATATATATATATATATATATATATATATATTTCATTTATCAAGTAAAGAATGTAAAAAAAATCATTATCATATTATCGTGTTAATCATAAAGAATGTTATTCATTAATTATATGAAATTAGTTACATATTTTTTTGCTCATAACTGAAACAGATGTATATAAATTAAAAAAATAAATATGAATTATTTAAATCGCTCTGCGAATAAAAGTGGTTTTCATTTATTTAATCGATCGGTATTTATATTATTAAAGTATTTTAATCTGATAGACTTGTAAAATAATCTCTGAATACCTGAATGTAATTTTAAATGCTTCCCATTGAAATTAGTTTAGATATTTTTTATGCAGATGAAATGTCTAATAACACTCAATATTAGTTAAGTTCAATTATTAATAAAATACTACACTATATGAAACCAAATATCTAGACTGTCTGAAATTCGGCAACTAAATATGTTACAACCTAATATGTAAGATAGAGGAAATTAATGAATAAATATGAATTTATGTCGTTAAAAAATAAAATTCAATTTATTTGTCATCATTGATAGTAAGGTTAGAAAGAAATAGAAAGAAATGTTGAGTATTAAGGCCAAAGATGGCTGTCAAGAAATGGCTGCAAAGAATACTGTCAATAAAAAATCCAGTTTTATTAATTGAGTGGTATTTTTGTGTTGTATTTTTTTTGATTACATGACTCAGAAATACTCGACACACTCAGTATTATTAATTTTGAATACGGAACCATTTTATTAATTTCAGTATTGTAACCTTGACCTTAATAGTATGA
This sequence comes from Acanthacorydalis orientalis, assembly GCA_034766995.1. NCBI lineage: Eukaryota > Metazoa > Arthropoda > Insecta > Megaloptera > Corydalidae > Acanthacorydalis > Acanthacorydalis orientalis. The sequence continues at coordinate 44,460,719 of CM068315.1, read as the reverse complement.
TATTGAACATAATTAATTTTATATGAATATTTTATGACACGAGCTATTTGTCAAATAGAAAGAAATGCAGTTTAGTCTCATAGATATATGAATATAGATCAACTATATATCAAAGTCAACATATTTTCAAAAATATCTTTTATCTGCTTGCATAACAGTTCACGTTTTTGACAAAAGAACCAGTTCTGTTGTTGATGTAATAATTAACAACGGACTGTGATCACGTATAAAGCAAGGTGTAACCATGCTTGCCCAGTGGTCAGTGTTAACAACCTTCTTCCCTTTTATAAATATGAATTTATGTTAAAATAAGCACACTTATACAAATCACAAGAACTATAACTGCGAGTGCATTAAAAACGAAATTCCATGTGAGCGATACGATCGTCTCTGTTCTTATTCTATGCATGCTAACGATCATTGTATGTGCAGTTAAAATGTTGTAATCGTTTTTGATATGCTTGATGTAACACTCTGCTGTTTATTAAGTATGAAAAAAAAACTTGACGATTTTACAAAGAATATATTTTTATAAAATTTTATGACTATTAATTAGATGTTATAGACGTTTGATTTTGTGTATGTGTGTTTTTTGTGCACAAGTCGAAATTCTATTATGTTTCATAAATGAAAAATTAATGTATAAGAATATTAATTAAATAACTATAAAATTGATGAATATTATACATATGTTGTATAAAACTAAATGAACAAAAGTAAAAAGGTAAAAAGGTTTTATAATGAGCTCGAGAAAAAGATAAAAAGAATATATAATTAAAAATATATTCATGTTATTTTTGCTTGCAAAAAAATAGAATTAATTTTTACCGGTTTTCTAACTACAATAATTATATTCTATTAAAATATTTGTATTTATATATATTTTTTTAGAATTATATCCATATTTTGATCTAAGATCAAAATATTAGATGTACACATTAATTCGATGATTTTTTTATAGAAAAGTAATATTTCCAGAAAAATAAATCCTCAAATATTTCCAATTATTTTATATAACTGCTCCATCTATCAGGAAATCGACGAATCCCTTGTCGAAAAAAAGATTTTGGATTTTCCGGAACGTTCAAAATTATCACTAAAAATCATTGAAACCATTTTTTGCATTTTTATGCATCCAAAAGTTGAAAAAAATCATTTCCCCACTTCAGCAGCATTTTTTTTCAGCTGAAATGCGAAAAGTATGTAATGCCTAATATGCTGTTTTTCGGACACCATTGTATTCGTTATTGTTTTGTAAGGTTATTGTAGCTGGTTGGCCAAGATATAAAGTGTTTTTAAATATTAAGCTTGACATTTCAAAATCCTAAAACGACTAGTAAATATTTTAATTTAAAACTGAATTATAACTGATTCAATTTAAAGTCATAAAATTCATTTTCACAGTTAATATGTAACCAAAGACACAGTTTTTTTAGATCGATATAATTGTTTTTGATTTTTGAAACACCTTCAGGTAATTTTTATATATCTCTCTATAACTAAAAAATGGTCCCGCCACTATGCGTGCGTTTTATTCATTTTCTCATTGGTTAATAACAGTCACGTGGTATCTATTCTAATTAATTGATATCATTAAACCTTTAAAAAAACGAAGTCGAACTGAAATTATTATTTCATGTATAGTTAGTGTTAGAAATGTTCTGTATTAAAATAAATCTTTATTTTTCAATGAAATCATTTTTATCTTTTCACTTTAAAGATAATATAGATTGTGAAAAAATGTCATCCAACAGTTCTGTACCACTTAAAACAGTTAGGAAAATCTGAAAATAGAAAAGTGTGTATAAATTTGAAGATAATAAACAGCAATTATTTTCCTACCAACCTAATAGAAACAAAAAAGAAACAGCAACGTAGCGGTAATACAGACTAATTATAATTCGTTTTAGAGAGATAAAACAAGATAATTTTATATCTTTTTTAATTTGATTATTGTCACTGATTTATGGACAAAATAAATAATCCAAGCGTTAAATTTAAACCTATGAGATTTCATAAACTACTTAGATTTCACATGCTTGACTCTTTTCTGATCAAAAGATTTTTGAATTGATCTATGACATCGAAAACTATAATTATCTCTTTTATTTCTTAAGCAATGGTTTTGATTTATTATGAAAGAACTGTTCTCATAGTGCTTACACTTGACGCATCATAAAACAAGATTATTAATATAAGTTAAGAAATGCTGCTTCATTTATTTTATAATCTATATTTATTACTATAAGATCTTGATTTAGATTAGAGAAAGTCTTAAATGAGTAGAATCTGGTAAGCATTAATTAAAAAATATATATTCGATATTAAAATAAACATTGATTTATTCATAGAATAAAAATAGAAAGAAAAATAGAAAGAAATAAAAAATAAAAATATGAAACAAGCAGGTAGATGGAAAAAATTATTTGCGTTTAACCTTTTAGAGCCGGAGAGGAAGAAAGGGTGATCGTTTTTTTAACAAATATTTTTGATTCATTGGACATTCTTTATCCTAAACAAAATAAAAAATGCAGATTTGTCGGTTACAAGAAAAAATATGTTAGTTCAGATTACCTGTTAGAAATTTCACATCTGATATATTGTAGAAAATTGTTGATAATATTCGGGGAAACATAAATCTCTTGACTAGAAACATATAATTAGAAGCGGAAAAATTGATTAAAATTGAAAATTTGCAGAAATAACACTACTGTTAAGTTTGAAAAATGTTGAAATAATCAAGAGTCCACAAAAAGGTTTCACATTGGTCTCATCTTGTACCTGGATGTAGTCTCGAAATTTTTATACGCTTTCTTCCAATGTCGAACACTTAGAAAAAATATTATTTATCTCAATTGTCAAGTTCATAATTTTTATAGGTTTTAAAATGAAAAATAGCGATTTTTCTGATTTTTGGACTACTGTAATTTTGTTAATAAAAGAAAGGATTATAAATTTAGTTTTATTAAAAAGAGATTAGCGAAATTTAAATATATCATTCCAAAAATAGCGCTCTGAGACCATAGTTACTTAGGAAAACATCAGTGGATTCCTAGATCTACGCTCGGCTTCAAATAGTTAAAAATGAAAGACATTTTTTGCGAATTTTCAATATGTTTTTTCAAATAACAGTATTTTTCTCTATGCGCTGATTTTTTTAATATATCAATTGTATTTAATTTATTCAAAGTTGATTTATTCTTTCAGAATGTTATCAACTTATATATATTATGTATCTATTTATTTATTCAAACATTTCCGGTATAATTTGTTACTTACTTAATTCAATCGTTTGATATGCTGTTAATTATTTAATATTTTATAGTTTCAACTAGTAAGTTCAACATTGAAATATTGCAAAAAACTAAGAAAATTTTGCATAAATTAAACCTTGTTAGTAACTGTACATGAGAATTTCATATACTTGTACGAATCGTTCTTTGATTCAAAATATTTGTAGAAATATTTGTTTAAAATAGTACTGTAATAAATTTAATAATAATCAACAGTTTCACGACGAAACTCAATACTGTTTCAAAAATAAATGACCGAAAAAAATTAAGCACGTACATTGATACAATATATCACAGTTCCCCCAAAAAAATCTCTCAACATCTGCGAAATGTATTCAATACACGCATTTTTGACAATATTTCAATAAAGTGTGTGTGTGTGTATCCGCCAGGATCTTCTTTATTTTTTTATTAATGACCGTGATTCATTTCGAAATAAACAAACCGTGCACACGACATACATATACAATTTCCTCTACAGAATAGAATAAAAACATACTGTTCCATAAATCATTGCACTGTTACCATATGTCATTGCGGTTGGTGAAACGGCGTTAACCATACGGATTTCTGTGTTTAATTGCAAGCCGAAAGGTACGAATACATTTGTTTACTTTTGTATGTCAGCCAGTGATCACGTTCTTGGCCCGTCGTTTTACAAATGATTAATAATGTAACGTGGAAATTTATTAATTACATGAATATTTTGGAAATTACTTACACTTTTCGTACTGAAAATCCATTAAACAAGCGCTATACACATAAAGCAAAATATTTATATAAAAATACTTGGATATAATTTAAATCATCTGGCAATTTCCACACGTTTTATAAAGACATAAAACATACTGAAAATATTTATGATCTGTTTAGATAATGAATGGAATCTTTGCATAGCTGAATGTAATATGGTAATTTCGTACAGTTTTCTGTATGTATTATCTCGGTAAGGAAATTAAACTTATTATACTTCTTAACGATACAATCTTTGCATTACATTTTTGCATATTTTATGCTTATAACTTGATTCAGAATTTGAAGAAATTGTTGCAAATCGTAAATCGTATCTGAACTCGTTTTTATTTATTTATTTTATAAATTATTTAAATCAGTGTTCTTTTCTAGGTATTATAGTATCTTCCATTTATATTCGGAATTGTCTCAGTCCGTTTATATATACAGGCCTATAATATAATGTTGGTAGGAAAATAATTGCGGTTTATGATGTTCAAATTCATATACGCAACCGTAATTATTTTCCTATCGACCTAACACTTGTCAGTATGCTTGATGTTTATTATTCATAATGCATTTCCTAAAAACCAGAATATAATTTTAAATGTTCCGAAAATTTCAAATATATCAAAAAATGTATGAAAAAGAAATAAAATGTAAATTTATAAATAATTTCTATATATATTTTTTTTAAATTTCTTTTACTGAACATATATTATTTAAATGTTTTAAGCATTGTTCTTTACACTTTTATTTAGGGTAACAATTAAGTCCGTGTCTTTAAATCGAATTAATCATCACTCTTTATTAAATTGAAATCTTTCTTGTCTTTTTAGAATTATCCGGTACCAAGAGAGTATAAACTTTTTATATCATTTTTATTTTTAATTAATTTTTCTTATCTTTTTCGATAAGTAATCTTATATAAATTAACCATTTATAATACTAAGATACAATATATTAACCATGTATGTTATGGGCGATATACTATACAAATTCCAATAGACATTCATATGATTAAATATTTATAAATTGTGCAAAAGACTGGAATATGTAACAGATTTTTTGCTATTTACACTTGTTCATAAGTCATTAAGTGTGTCTTGTTAAGATCTCTGTACTTATATTCTTCAGTTTCTTTTTTTAAAAAAATAATTATCATACAAAGGGTTCAATATAGAAAACGATATGTAAGTTACAACATGATTATATACTAGTCAAAGTATATATTAGAAATAAAATATGGTAAATGCTGAAATTAAACTATTTATTTAATGGCAACGTTATAATTTGCTAGAGGATATTATTCGATTTTATTCAAAATATGTAATGAAATTTTAGGAATTTTTGAGACATATTGATTTGAGATCTATATTATATATATATATATATATATATATATATATATATATATATATGTATATATATATTTATATATATATATATGCATATAAGAATAAAAATCTATATTGATTGTAGAACCGAATTTTATTAATTCAGCACTGTTTATCTATCTCCAAAAATTTATTAAATTTTATAGTTTTGATACAAGTTTTTTCAATTAAGTATCTAATTAAATCGAAATAAATTAATGATCCATTACTACATGTGACAAAATAATATAAACGACTGATTTAAATCCAGTTTGTTTAATATTAATTTATGTATCTGTATTTAGTTACACGTGCAAACTAATTCGGATATAGTAGATGTGCAAACTGATTCGATGCCTTTTTTTATAGAAAATAAAAAATGGAATACATTTCCATTCCCAAAACATTCTTCATTATTTTGTACAACAGCGCTATCTGTCGTGCAACTGATAAATCTCTTGTAGAAAAAAAGATGATGGTTTTGTGTCTATCAAGTCGTGAAGCATTTTCGAACCTCTTCCACTATTTTTTTATATTTTATGCATCATAACATCACCCTCAAAATTGAAAAAAAAACATTATCGTGGCTTTGACAGCAATTTTTTTCAAGTACAATGCGAAAAGTATGCAATGCCTGTTTTCATTAATATTTTGTGAGATTATGTCAACTACTTGGCCAAAATATATAGTGTTTTTAAATGTTAAGGTCCAAACTTGAAATTTCTAAAATAACTGAAAATTATTTTAATTGAAAAAAGTTACGATAGATTTAATTTAAAAGCACCGAATTAATTTTTACACCTAATATAGAATACAATGATTTATATGTATCGATATCAATATTTTGTTTCAAACTATTCTATCAAATGTGAAATAATGTTACATGATTGTCGTTTTCTAATATTTTAACTACGTGTAACTAAATACAGATACATAAATTAATATGAAACAAACTGCATTCAAATCAGTCGTTTATATTATTTTGTCACATGTGGTAATGGATCATTGGTTTGTTTCGATTTAATCAGATATTTAATTGGAAACATTTGTATCGAAACTATAAAATTTAATAAATTTTTGGAGTCTGATAAACAGTGTTGGATTAATAAAATTGGGTTCTATAATCAATATAGATTTTTATTCTTTTATTTAACTACACAGATCTTAAGTCAGAATTTAATCTGTCTTTCGTCAAATGAAAGTAAAATATATTTTTGCATATTAAATATTCTCTTCCTCTGACTATACTACACTTTATATTTAAAAATGTGTACTAACTGATTATTTTGATTCTAACTTATGTGCTAGAATTATGTGTTAGAATGCTAGCATAATTAGATCACTAAAGTAAAGAACTACTTGTGAATTATTTTATAAAAGTGAATTTAACTACAATAAAAAGATAAACGGATATGTCATAATATAGTCAATTTTATTTTTAATTGCAAGGAAACCGTTATTATTGAGAAACAAACAAATTATCTTTCATTGAATTTTAATATTTTTTGAGGAAGTTATTTTTCTGAAGGCTTTCGTCCCCAGTACGAAATTTTTGGAACCACCATTGTACCTTACGTTCCTTAAAAGTAACCACAACAAAATCATCGTTTAGTTTGCGAGCAGTTTATACTGTTATCACCTGTTTTGAACTTATACAAAAAAAATCTCTTATTTACTTTTTTTCCATTTTTAATTCAATAGCCCAATTTGAAGCAAAATTAATAATATTAAAGATAGAATTCAGAAAACGAAAACCGCAATTATTTTCATACCAACCTAATATTTATTAATAAAACTATACAAGAACAAATATTCTTGTTGTATTTATAGTAATCAATTTAACAGATGAAAACATTTATGATATTATTTTCGATAAGATTAAAACTCCTGGCTACAAGTATATAAAAAAATTTTTTTTAATACATTATTACATATTAAAAAATCCAAACACACTTAATCATATCACCGAATACAATCAATCAAAAAAAAAAACATGTCAAAGAAACGGTTTGATTATAAATGCTCTTGTTATATTTACATCTCTTAGAATTTGATCGTAAGCTGTGTAGCACGGAATATATTAGTAACTAGTATTTCTTATAGCAAAAAATGTATCTATTTATAGATTTAATTGACGTATTCAACGATTTACAGATATACGTACGTTTAATTTTAATAATAATATAATTATTGATTCGCCTGAGGCACAGGTGTCAACCGAGCAAGTAATTAAATGTGTTTGCTTGTATATAAAAAAATAAATTTAAATTTATTTAAATTTTTTAGACAGTTTTTTCGTACGTGAATAAAAATTATTCTAATTAATTTGATCAATAGTCACGTATGCTTATTTGAAATGTATTCTTTTTAAATATCAGAGTTTTATCACCCGATGAAATTTTTTAAATATTTTTTAAGCTTATTTACACGTGTTTCTATTTAAAATTGGTATAAAAAACCGACAACAGTTTTGTTTATTGATATGAATGCTTATAATATATTAATGGAAAAAAATTATCATTTTTTTTAAACTTAATAAGTAACTGTCAATTTTTTAAACTATCTTTCAGTAAACATATGTAAATTTTTTATATTAATTTGAATATATCTATTGATCGATAAAGGATTTTGTGTCCGTTGTGTCAGAATTCATTTTTTCTATTTCATTGGTCTCAAGTTTTCAATTTCCTCTTCCCATCAAGTATTTAGTTTCTAATTTGCATACGTTTTGGAAATATTTTATATGTAGGAATTTTATCTTGGAATATAAATACTGCTACTTATTAGGTGTAAAAAATCATTCTGTGTCTCTAAATTGAATCAATCGTAACTTTGTTTCAAATCAAAATATTTTCTCATTAGTTTAGGATTTTGAACTACCAACCTTAACATTTAAAAACACTATATATCTTGACTAGGCAGTTTGTATAACTTTGCAAAACAGTAGTGAAACGATGGTCTCCGAAAAACAGCATATTAGTTATTGCATATTTTCGCATTCCAGTTGAAAAAAATACTGTCGAAGCGGCGGAAATGATTTGTTCAGTTTTGAGGGAAGATGCTGTGATACATAAAACATGCAAAAAATTCTAAAACAGTGGAGTAGGTCTGAAAATTCAATACAACTTCATCGACTCAAAACCGTTTTTTTTTTGGTAAGGGATTCGTTGGTTACCCGATAGATGGAGCAAAGTGATACAAAATAATTGGGGATATTTTGAGGATTGAAGTATATTCCATTTTTTTTAAACATTACAATAAAAAACATTTACTATAAAAAAGGCACTGAATTAATTTATACAACTAGTAAATTTATTATAGAAATTTAAAAGTTATCATAGTAATACATATTATTATTTATATTATTATTTTTTAATAGATTAAATACATTTTATATAATTATAAATACATTTTATATATTTTTTGTAAATATTGACAATTTTCGGCATAGTGGCTAAATCCAATTTCACAAATTAATTACTCATTTACCTCGGAAACTAACAATTCTTACCTGATCAAATGTTTTCATTAATTAGTCATTAATAACTTTTGAGTATTGATTATGTGAATGTCGATGATGATTTCGTTATTCCCAGGGCGCTAAACTACAGAAAAAGCAATTATTTAACATTCTATCGAGAAAACATATTTGTGTGTACAGGTTGTTCTTCCAATTAGTCTCAAATATCAAACAACTGTTGATTGATCAACATTGAGTTCTCTTGCCACTTCTCGAGTTGTTTTACGTCGGTCCGCTTCAATAATAGGTATGAAATCATTATTGTCTATAGCTGAAGGATGTTCACAACTCTCCTCGTCATTAAAGCTTTCGTTTCCATTACAAATTTTTGAAAGCAGTGTTGATCTGTAAGTTCACTAATTGATTCTTCGCCAAAAACAAATTTGATATTTCTAGCAGTTTCTGTTATGTTACGTCCCAATTTAAAGTTATACAAAAAAATCACGCGAATTTGCTTTTTTCCCATGACTAATTTAACCCTTTCGCTACTAACAAGACCTATGTGTCTCATAAAATTTTCAAAAATTACTAACGAAAATTGAATAGATTACTTAAGTAACTCAAAAGGTAAATGAAACAGAAGTCCGAAAACTAAAAATATTTAATCCGTGGTGAAAGGGTTAAGTGGTTATATTCAACAAAACTAAAAAATGAAAACAATGGAAAAAAGTTGAAATCACTAATGCTAATTTCATTGTTTACAATGATGTATCACATGACTATAACAAAATATAAAGATAACTAGAAAAATCGGCGCCAAACTTAAAATGATAAAAACCGCATTTATATTTGCACCAATCTAATATCATAAAAAAATAAAATAGCTGAAAAAACAGACAGGTTTTACGCTGAAATAAATATAATAAATTCGGCTAATAGACTAAGAAAGATAAACAAAAAAATATGAAAATTATCTCATTTATTTTTTGCTACCGAATAAAATTGTAAATAGAAGTAAAATAAATAGGTAGGTGTAATTTTGAAATAAAAGTTTAATAGCTCTATTAAATGAATGAGTAGATGTTTTGATGTTGTTTATATTTGTATATATATATATATATATATATATTTACGTATGTAAACTTACATAAATCTCTATCATAATTGAACGTGTGCAATGTTTATTTGCTTTGAAAATTACCTGGTGTCGTTAATAATTTACATACGTCGAATTATTTCAATGATTCTGTTTCGGACTGGAACCTTTAACCTCGAGCATATTAGTTAGATGTATGTTTTCTTTTTGACTGACATGTAACAGGACCGTCCGTCGCGGTCATTGCTACACACAAGCAGATAGAAACTAACACCACAGAGAGAGTACATTTTGTGAATTATTGTACAGTTTAATATGATATTTTTCTTCAATACACACTCCGTGATTACGTAGCATTAACCATTGTGCTAAAAATTCTTTTATGGTGCTAAAGAATTGTGCCGCCAGGGATCTTTTTTTCTCGAAAATGTTGCATGACCACGTCGGTAGACATTATATTATCTACAGTGATTTATTCTTATCATTATATATGTTGAACGAGGAAAAAAGTTTTCTGTATAGTTAAAACGTTTAACAGTATTGGAATGAATCATAATCTTAGTCGTTCATCTGCTTAAAATAATTTATGATTATTTTGACTGCATTTTAAATAATATGAAATCACTTACTGTAATTTATGAATTATGTATATTAGGTTTTTTGAATTTGAATGGGATATTTTAAATTCCATATAATTTTATATTCTAATCTTTTGATTCGAATTTTTTAAACTCTTATTATAAATTCAACTTACTTTATACTTTTCAAGTCATCTTTCTAAAAGTATCATAGAAATTTCGATTTTGATCATGATATTTATTTCGATTTCTTTTATATTTTTTATCTAAAATTGTTTATTATTAATTATTTCTATAATTATTATCAATAATTGTTAATTATTTCTTTTATATTTTTTATCTAAAATTGTTTGGTATTATATTCATTTTGATACGAAAAGTTTTAATAACTGAGAATTTTAATTAACCTTTGGATCCGGGGAAGGGAAACGGTACTGAAATTTTTTAACAAATATTTTTCGATTAATTGGACATTATTCTATAGTAAACAAAATAACAGTTGAAAATGTGTTGGTTACAAGAAAAAATATATTAATTCAGATTAGCCATTAGAAATTTCACATCTATCTGATATATCGCGGAAGATCGTTGATAATATTCGGGGAAACATAAATCTCTTGATTGGAAACATATAATTGGAAGCGGAAAAAATGATTTTAATCGAAAATTTGCAGAAGTTGACTATGAAAAATTTTGAAACAACCAAGTATGCATAAAAAGGTTTTACAAGTGTCACATCTTGTACCTGGACGTAAAGTCTCCACATTTTTTATACGCTTTCTTTAAATAATGAATTTTTGGAAAAAAATATTATTTATCCCAATTCTCAAGTTCATAATTATTACAGATTTTCAAATGAAAAAACCGAGATTTTTCTGCTTTTTGGACGACTGGTGCAAAAAATGATGTTATTTTTAACGTTAAAATATTTTAAAATAATTTATATATATATATATATATATATATATATATATATATATATATATATATATATATATATATAAAGAAATGTGAGTATTATTTAAAAAGATATACGAGCTAACATTCCAATATTAATTCAAACGAAGGCTAAAATGGCAATGGGAGCTATTTGGAAAACAATGATAGCAATAAAACTCAACAATTGGAAATGACGGTTAACGCTCTTCAAATTGTTAATATACACTGTATTACTTTACGGTTCCGGAATCTGGGCTCTACGTTTCTTCAATGAGATAGAAAAAATTAAACGACAATTTTCAAAAAGCTCTTAGCATTACCAAATTGTACACCTGGATATATGATTAGATTCAAAACAGGTAAACCAAGAGTTGAACAAGACGTATTTAAGAGAGCACCGAAAAATATTAGACCAAATTAGTAAAAATGGACGAACACCGTTTCTCTCGTAGGTCCTATGATAGACTATTAAAACTAAAGAACTCGACAAACAATCTACCTAAATACAATTGGTGCATCCAAATTCAGAGTACGTTAGATAAATACGGATTTCTACGATTATGGACCAACCAAAACTCTACAGAAATAACAAGTTACATAGAAAAAATAATGAACAATATATCTGAAGAGAGCGTAAGAAATGATATTCGACATATAGCACTTTATACAAAACAGTAAAAAATACTACTTTCCTAGACTGTGAGCCATACCTAAAATTTAATATACCACTAAAATACATCAGAGCCATAGTCCAAATAATACTAGCGGGACATGAAATTTACAACAATAGCAATGAAAAAATTATTCATAAAATATATGAAACGGACAAGTGCTTACTGTGTAATTTAAATGTGAATGGAATAATAATTCAACAACTATTAAGTGCCTGCCCACAATATAAGCCCCATAGGAACATTTTCAGTTACAAGTCAATCAGTTTCCAAACATAATGCGCATAAAGATCAGAAGTGAAGCAAAGAATATATTTTATTATATAACTTTAGCCTTAAGACTTCGGTCATTGTGTCTAAATGAATAAACTATTCTACAAATGATTCTTTAATATTATTATATATTACTGTGATATGCTATTATTTGAACTAACCACTGTTACTATTTTAATTGTAAAACTGCCAGTATTATAAAAAAACACATGTAAAGTAATACTAACCAGCTTTGTAATAGGTCATTGTGTACCTTGAATACAAATAAATACATTCATTCATTCAATCAATATTCCAATATTAAATTATTTTTAAATTAGCATATATTAAAAATATCAGCGCTCTGTTTCACTTTTATGAAGTAAATTCAACAACATTGTACATGTTCTATATAAATTCAATTAAATAATTTAAACTTTTTAGACGTACACGAGCTTGCATAAATTTATTAAAATCTCCATGATTGCATATTTTGATATTTAATAAATACCCCACAGTCATATAAATAAGAAATATAAACACAGCTGCATTGTGAATAAAACGGTACCGATACTTTTTTATTCTAATTAGAATCCATAATTCCGAAGGGAAGTACTAAACAAGAAAGTAAACTTCGTTTTAACAATATTCATGGAAATACTAGTTTGACAATGGAAACAATTTAATAATGAATTTATATAAAAACAAGTGTCGCGGAAGACTTCGACTAGATCTTCGCGTATTCCACTTTTGTGCAAATGATTTGAATTTCAAATTATGTAAAAATCGTGATATTCAATGATGACACGATAAATGTTGTGCGCCGAGTCTGTACACATTATACACTTTTTTTAATGCATACGATTTGAATGCAAGATAAAAATATAAAATATTCAAGATTGTATTATTTGTTATGAACGAAATGAACATACATTTTTTTACGAATTCTGTTCTTGCGCTCGAAAAGTTTTGAGTGATTAGCATGACAAATTGATGGCCAGTGACTTATGAATTCGGATTCAGAATTGGTAATCATTTTTTGCTGTACGTTTTATTTGGATGAAAAAATATGTATTGAAATTTCGTATTGCTTTATTTTTGTATTGAAAAAAAGTTTATAACAGAACAAAATATTATTTTCTGACAATTTATAATTAATGTTGCATTTCTTCTACTGGTTTACTTTTATATTTGGAAAAAATGAAGAGTGAACACCTACAACCACGTAAGAAAATTTACTGTAGTAAAACATCAAGTAAAATTGATTTACTGCTAATGTAAATTTATCTTTTTTTAGTAGAACCATGAAAGATGAATTAATGTAATATATGACATATTAATTTACAGTAAACACATGATATATTGTCTCATATATGTAATAAACTCGTAATAAGCTGTCAACTTTATCTCAGTTTGTTCAAGTTCAAGGATTATATTAATACAAAGCATGTTAAGATTAGACTATAATCATATAAGACGATCGTTACATACGCATATAATCTTATTTACATACATGAGACAAACGCAACTGCACACACATGCACAGACATACTTTGTGGTTCTCTCTCTCTTTTTGTCCTTCCCCTCTATCTACATATATTCTTAAAGGAATGTGTGTGTGTGTGTTCAGACTAGTAGAGAGTACCTTTATGAGTACTATGAAACTCAGTTGGTTGAATTGAGTGAAACAGACTCACTGGAAGCCATGAAAAATTGGTTCCACTTTTAATGAAACATTTCCGATCCGAGAAACAATTAGAAAACTGAAAATACGTGAACATGAGCTTTTGTGATCGAAAGTTATAGTGTAGGAGGTTGGATGTGTTTCAATTTCAATAAAGATTTGTCTTTCAATCGATTTTTCACACTTAGACACCGTAAAAACTAGAATTTGGAGATGTGATAGCGATATCATTGACCTGAGATGTAAAAATCAGGCAGTCAAAAATTGAATCATCAAGTGGTAGAAAAAGATTGAGATATTTTTTCTGGTGTCTTATGTAATTTTTTAAAAAATGAAATTTTTTAATCAGTTAATTCAACGATTCAACCAACGATCTGGTATTCTTGGTTGAGGTAAGTTGTAGAAACAAAGAATTAAATAGTCAATCCCTCAACAACAATTGTTCTTACTTATTTAATGACAGTACAGATTAAAAATGGTGTGGAGATATGAAATATGCAAGAAGAAGGAAGAAAATTGGAGAGAATATTAAAAAAAGGAACATGACTTATGGATATTATTTACTACATATTTATGCAGTGCGAACATTATAATAACAATTACAAAAAATACTAAAACAGTGCAAGAGGTCCAAAAATGTATTACGACTTCATCGATTCAAAGTCGTTTTTTTTTACAAGGTATTCGTCAGATGGAGCAAATTTATAAAAATAACGAGGAATATTGTGAGGATTGAACTGTATTGAATTTTTTCGTAAACCTTCATTTTCGAAAAAAGAACGCACCGAATTAATGTGTACACCTAATACAAATAATACATGATATCGATCGATCTTCGTGGTCAAATGTCCTTTGAAACTCTTTTGTCACAATACACATCATGTAGTAATGTCACGGAGAGGGGGGAACATGAATTGGTGTGTGATGTGTACACCGTTGAAAGTAAAATAGCTGGAGGCAATCTCGTTCTCATTTAAATGTACAATAGAAGAAGAGTCACTTCACTGTAACGTTCCACGTTATCGTTTATCGTTCGTAACACACACGAAGGGCTTTTTATTATTAGTCCTTCACTAAACGTGCAGTTTTTATAGTAAGTTGATGCGCTACGTTCTATTATACCGTGTACACAATTTCATAAATATAATAAATGGTTCCGAGATAAGACCATTTTTTTGCGAAAGCTTCGTAATGTTGTATCTACTCATACCAATAAAAAAATGCTATTTTTTATTTAGCATTTTTAATAAAAACAAGATTAAAAGCAGACGTTTCGATTTATTAAGTGTACAAATTAATTCGGTGCCTTTTTTAGAAAATTGATGTTTATGGAAAAATGGAATATATTTCAATCATCAAAATATTCCTCATTATTTTATATAACTTTGCTCTATCTGTCGGATAACTGAAGAATACTTTGTCGAAAAAAGATAGCGGTTTAGAAATATTTTTAGATTATGACTTACTTAACATTACAGTGGAGCAAACTAATTTATATGCTGAGCAATCTTCGGAAAGTCGCCTGAATTTGAACCAAAATTCAAGATTAAAAAAATGGATGCCAACAAACAGTAATGAAAAACGATTTGTGAATTACTTACCAATAAAATTAAAAATTTTTTTAAAGAAACAACCAAAAAATTTATCATTTTGTTATATTTAACTCAATTTTATAGCAAGTGCATTTAGTGTGTTTTCGTCGAGTATACTCGCCATCGTCTAGAAATAATTAAGCATACTAATGCACATTCTCAAAGTAAAACAAAACGCTTAAGGGGTTAATACAAACGGTTCAAAGCCATTAGTTTACAATACAATAAATTAAGATGTGATTATTTGATACTGAATAATAGATGTAATTTAATGAACCTGACCCTTATGAATAAAGGTAGGGTTTTTCTATACCTTTGATTGGCTGGTATAATAAATTAATTTTAAAAACTAGAATTACCATGTTAATAATCTGATTTTAAAATATATCAAAACAGATAAATGAATAAATATAACTAGCAGTCTTCAACAGTAGTAATATTTTATAATGAAGAATTTATGCATGTGTGACTTAAAATTAAAATGTTTTTTTTTTTATAATTTCGACACAGTAAACAACTGCGAATAAGTGTTTTGTATAATAAATGGTTTAAAACATTATTGACAAGTCCATTATAATTATGACACCATTTTAAATTTTGTATCGTGTCGAAGTTAAGTAACATTTTTATTAATAATAAACGATAATCTGTAAAAGCGTTCCCGTGCACTGTTCAAAGATCAATGAAGTGAAGTAGTTTAATAAAAAAAGAAAACAATGCGTACATCACGTACAATTCACTGTGCGTGCTACAACGCAAGTGATCACTTTAAAAGTCACTGCGGAGAATCTTCCGTTTCGTTTTAAACGATGGGTCAAGCGGTGTGAGAATTAATGGATGTTGTTGAAGTACAGGTCACAGGGCATTTAAGTAAAATTTCTGTATGCGAAACCCTGAAAATGGAATATTAGCAGATGGTTTATAAGTGGTTAACGGCTGATAAATTGGTGAAAGTCGTTTACTTAGAGCAATTTTTTTTTTTGAAAATCTGTTGATGTGAAGTCTGTATGAGTTTGTACGGACATTCGGCACGCTGATCCCTATAACATTAATTAATTATTTTGATTATTTACATGTCGATGTATTTATTGGTACCAGCATGTGGGATATTAGTTGTTCATTTATAAATAATTTTTTTTTCAAGTTCATTCTCAAATCGTCGAACATAGACCACGCCGATTTCGTTAGAAAAGTGTATTCATGTGTTTGAATTGAAAGAGAAATTCTTTTTTTTTTAGATCTATGTTTGAAATAATGATACACATCGTAAAAACTGGTCATATTCGAATGTATATATACGGGGTTTGTTCGAAAAATTCCTAGACATGTATCGCGGCGGGTGTATTGTGAATTTTTTAGACTGTTCTCGATTATGATTCGACAGTTAGCATTCCATATTATTTTTTTATAAGCTGGTTATGTGGGGTACAGTTCAGTCCTCTTTTATATGTGGGTCGTTTGATAAGTATGGTAAAAAAGCAAGTTAAACACCGTTTTTTAGAAAAAATCGATTTTATTTCTTAACATAGTTTCCATTGAGGACTATACACTTAGTCCAATGAGTCTGAAAAATACCCATTGACAGCGGCGATGACATCCACATTCGATAAGAATTTTTTTCCACCAAGCCAAATGTTCAAGTTTGGGAAGAGGAAGAAGTTGCATGGGGCTATGTTCGGATAATAGGGTCGATGAAGAATCAATTCGAAGCCTAATTTGTGCAATTTTTCCATTGCGATGGTCGATTTGTGGAACGGCGCGTTGTTCTGGTGAAAGCACTTTTTTGTGCGTCAATCTTGGCCGTTTTCGTTTCAGCTCTACTTTAGAACGGTCCAATAATGTTGCATAATAAGCACCTGTTATCGTTTTTCTCTTTGTTAAGTAGTCGATCAGAATGATTCCTTAGGAATCCTAAAGAACATTGGACATTACCTTTTCAGCCAACAAAATGGTCTTCGTTTTCTTCGACACATTTTCACCAGTCATTATGCACTGCTTTGACTGCTGCTTCGACTCAGGTCTGTAGAGGTTGATCCATATTTTATTCACGGTGACGAATTGTCACAAAAAGACCTGCTCCTTTTTTCCATTTTTGCTGTAACTGCTACAATGCTCGCTTAAAACATATGTAGAACTTGAACGAGACGTCGCTTCTGGTTGAAATTTCGCCTCTGCTAGTTTAAAAAGTGACACTTGGTGGCCGTGATGTTATCAAATGAATAGTGGTCCCACATCATAAAAAAAATATCAAACTTATCAAACGACCCACGTATGTTTTGTCTTTTTCCCTTATCTCTCTATATATTTATACGATATTTGTTCGAAATTTTTTCGAACAAATGTTACTCAAGATATATAGTGAATTTATATACATTGCTCTCGACTGGGTTTTGACAGCCGGTATTTATTTTATTTATGTCTATTTTCATTCTTTATTGCACAGTATTTTACAAGACATTTTTATATTAAATATTTTATATTCAGCGATTTTTTTTCATTGCTTCAAATGATAAATAAACTTCTTTTCCTTTGATTATCAGAGTTTATTGCATTACAAATTTATTTTAAACAAGAATATAGTAAATAAAGAATATTACCGTTACGATTGCAGTGAATATTTCTTATATTTATATCTTGTTTCAGTTTTTATTGTGCAGTATTTTACAACACTCGTGCTTTTTATATTTAAATATTTTGTATTATGCGTTTGATAATTTCTTTAAATGATAAGTACATATCTTTTTTTTGATTATCGGATTTATTTTATTACGTATTTATTTAAAACTACATTAAAGTAAATAAAGAATATTATTGTGAAGTTTTACATTAATTATACAAAGAAAGTAGACAAGAATGGACAGAAAAATTAATTTTCTAATTCTGAATTTAATACAATTGACAGGTAATGTTCCATTACTAAACATTTTCTTTATTACAGAAATAATTGTATTAAAATCAATACCACCGACAGGAATATAATAAGATTTTTTTGATTAATTTTGAAATTTCAATTAAAAATATTGATAAAAAAATTCACAATACTGGTGTACAAATAAATAGAATAAAAGTTTCATTTTTTTGTATAAAATTCAATCAAATCTATAAAATTTAATTAAATCGAGTTGAATCATATGAATCGATAATGTCAAAAATGTAAAAAATCAGAACGTGCTATCTGATAATAAAAATCAACTGTCATTTTATATAACGTATATTAAAAAAACACCGGTTTCGACACCTGTGTAACCTTCAAATAAATTAAGGTTAACGAGTTATTTTCGAATTTGATATAAAACTCTTTAAATGTGCTTAGGTCATAATAAAATGACTAATGATCGATTTTTGAATATTCTGATAAGAAAAAAATATAAAGTGTGAAGAGTGATTCATTTATGAAAATTAATTTAGCCAGAATATCACAAACTATAGTTTTGATTTAATTTTTTAATCAAATAACTAAAAATGGTTTTATTAATATGTATCTAGATAATCTATAATAAAAAGGTAATGTATTATTACAAAACATTTTATTTATTATACAAATAATAGTGCTAAAATATTGATTTTCCTAAGTAGACACAGGAATAATGAAATATATATATAATATGTATTTATTTTCTTAATTTAATGAAATATATATTTAATATTTTGCGTGTTATTCAATCTGTTTGAATATATTTTTTTTGTATTTTATCTTTCTGAATTTAATGCAATTGTGAGGTACTGTTTTATAACTAAACATTTTATTTATTATACAAATAAGTGTGCTAAAAGCAATACATCCGACTGAAAAAATATTGGTTTTCCTAAGTAAATACAGGAATAAAAAATAAGTTTTTTTTTAAATTTTAATTAACTATTTATTACTAAACAAAAATTTACAATACTAGTGTAAAAGTAAATTGAATAAAAGTTTCATTTTGTTGTATAAAATTCAATCAAATTCATAAAATTCAACTAAATCGAGTCGAATTACATGTCAGTGACAAAAATATAAAAAGTCAGAACGTGCTGTCCGATAATAAAAATCAACTGTCATTTTATACAACATATCTTGAAAGACAAAAAAAACCACCGGTTTCATCTTCAAATAACTTGTCGTTACAGAGTTATTTTCGAATTTGATATAAAAACCAAACTCATTTGATTTTCTCACTTTAACTTTATATAATCAACTCGAAACTGGTTCAAGAATTTAAAGCTATTGATGATGATGGCGTTTTTGAAAATAGTTGCATTATTATTGAAATGTGTATCAGTAATAATCAAAAATATCAATAAAAATTATTAAATATTTTCGACTAGAAAATCGTTTATAATTTGTGGAATGGAATAAGAAGTCATTTTTGACAAATATCAAAATAACTGAAGATTATCGAAACTAGTCGTAGTGTTTTCATACAAAAATATAGAAAATATATTGTTTTGAAACCAAAAATTATCTGAAGTTGATATAACAGAGCCGTAGGAAAAATAACGAAATATGACAATAAAATTATTTTTATAATCGGATACCAAAAGTTCTGGCGATAATAATATGTACAAATATAAATTTGATCAATAGAATATAATAAAACAACAAGAAAATGTTTTAATTTAAATGAAACTCTAATTTTCTTTCCATTATTCGCCAAAATCTTTAACATGTAGATATTTCTGCAAAACGCGAAACAAATATGTTCGAAAACCTATATGTCACAATAAAGTTCTGGTACTATAGCTAAATTCACTTTCACAAATGAAATTTTCTCTTATCCTAAAATCCGTACATTTTTTCTGATTGAACACATTCCATGAATGTTTATTTCTTTTTTGATTCTTACTTATACGAATTTCAATGGAATTTCTATCATTCTCAGAGCTCTAAGGCACAACAAAAATGAATTTTTTGTACCTTAGATTTTAAAATATTTTTTGTTTAGATTTTAAAGATTTTTCTCTACCTTAACTTTTCAGGATGTCAACATTTCGATCGGAATGTAAATAAATAATAATCTAAAATGTTTAATAAATATTTATTAAACATTTTTGAACAGAAAAAAATTGCGTGGTGGGTTTGAGGAGTGAGAAAAAATCCAGTTGTAAAAACCTTGACAAAGATGTAAAATGATTTTAACTGTTACGACTGACACTTAAAAATTCTAAAAAGACAAGAAAATATTTTAATTTAAAATAGAATTGTGATTGATTCAATTTAACGGCACCGAATTAATAAGTACACCTTATAGTTTTGCAATGAACTCTTATTAAAGTTAGACGTTAAAAATTTACACTTATTAGTAATGACGGGTCATCAAATTATTTTATTAGGTTGGTAGGAAAATAATTACGGTTTCTGTTTTTTTGAATTCTAACCTTATTTTTTTCAATGAAAATGTCATTTTATTCTGATAATGTAAATATTATTTTAAAGTGAATTTTTCGGTCTGTATTTTGGTAACATCAACTTTGGTTTCATCATTAATTTTTCTTCAAATTAAGCTATTGAATTAAATATGGAAAAGACGTAAGAAAGAGTAATTTTTTTGTGAGTTCAAAACGGATGGTAAAGCAGCAGAAACTGATCGTAAATTAAACGATTGTTTTGGTGTGGGTACTGTTATGGAACGTAAGCTGCAATGAAGGTTCTAAGAATTTCGTGCTAGGGACGAGAGTTTTGAAGATGAAGGCCGCGGGCGTCTTTTTTCAGTTCATAACGACCAACTGAAGGCGTTAATTGAATCAGAATCACTCACAGCATTTCGAGAGCTTGCACAAAATTTAGCCGCTAGTCATCTAACAGTTCTGGGCCACTTAAAACAGCTAGGATTTAATACAAAAATATAAATTTATATAAATTTGAAGTTTATAAACCGTAATTATTTTTCTATCAATTTTATAATCAGAAGCAAATGTAAATAATAATATTAGTTATATTAGAAATAAGACAAATTGTTTAATTATGAAGCTATTAAAAGCGATAGATAAATTTTATCGCCTAATTTAATATCGAATCAATTTATTCCGATAAAATATACATTTTTAACGAACCATTCCAATATTTCTAACATACTAAAAATAAACTCGCAGCATGAATTAAAGTATAAAACGTTACTCGCCCTGTCAGTGTGCGTCTTGCTGTAAACCGATCCTACCATTACGGACTACGAACGCGCGTCTCATTTGTAATGGATTCTCCCATCGGGAAGTTAAGTAGGGTTGTGTCGGAAACAAATGGATCGTATTTTATTACAACGATGCAGCTTGAACGACCTCTGACTTGTGTTTGCTGTCGTTGTGTGCTATCCGCAAGGCGAAAGATCAAAGTGCATTCAGTTGACCGTTAACAAATAATGCTGGTGACTCGTCTGAGTGCACTTTTTCCTCATGTAATGCTAATGATGCTGATGTCAATGTAAAATCTGCAACAACGGGATGCGCGTGGGAGAATTTATACTGTATAGTGAATAAAAATAAAATACATTTGATTTATACATTTATCAATACTGTCTCGACATGGATCAATGTTAATAAATATAAATAACGTATCTGCTATTCGAGTTTTTTTCTTTTGTATATTATATATATATATATATATATATATATATATATATATATTATGATGTGCACGATTGTAAGTTGATATGTAAAACAAACAAAAAATATTTATTTCTTTTTAAATTGTTGATGATATAGACACGAGGAACGTTATTGTATTGATTTAAAGTAATTGGAAACGAACGGTATTTTTTTAGGATTATATATGATATGTTCTTAGAATATTCTGTTCGAATTTAACTATAATATAAAAACAATTGAAATATTTATTAAAAATGATCTGTTGTTCTAAAATAAAGTTGAAGTGGTATCGACATGCATGCAGATCAAATGAGGAAAGTAAAGTAAGAAAATGTAAATAGAAGCACGGCCCCAAAGAAGAAGAAAAGAGGAAAATCAAGAACTATGTACGAGGGATACGTAGAGTAGCTTAGAAGACAGTGAGGAAGCAATATGCAGGAGATAATGAAATTTACAAGTAGCAGAAATGGATGGAAAAGATGGATGGTGACTGCTCCTACGCTAAAAGGCAAATAGGGAAAAACGAGACTGAAAAAATGTTCTGAAACAAAACTTTTTGAAATTCTTCCATGTAGTATTAGGTACTTTTAAGTCAGAATCAAAAACTGGTATAAAACAAACAATAATTCATTATTCACCATAGAGGACTTCTATGTTTGAAATAAAAAAAAAACTGTCACAAATTTGATTTTTTTCAAAAAATTTTTTTATTTTTTCTGGTTTTTAAATATTAGAGTTTCCATAATAAAATTACATTGTTCTAGTTTAAATTAATTCATTGAACAAAAGGTTAAGAGAACTTTGAAATCTGTAAAAGTAATTTATTAATCTCAAAAAATTACATATTGAAAATATTGTAAGTAAATAATTATCTTAAACAAGAATGCAGAGTGTCATTCTCTTTAAAATATTCTTACATGTAATATTGATGACATGGAATGAAAAATCAAGAACAATGAGGAATCTTGTTAAAGAAAATATGTTCTGAAAATAAATATATAAATTTGAAAAGTGAGATACAAAGTCAATATGTTAAATAATGAGCATATAAATATTGAAAGGATTGATAAAAACCTAAAAATTGATGAATTTTTTATTAATCAGTGTTTATATTTTAAATATTTTGGTTAAATCATTGATATTTCAAGATATTGAAAAAATATTAAACCGAATAATATAGCGAGTTAAGCCTATCTAACCAACTGTATTGAAAATAAAATATTAGAAATGAAAAGTAGTTGATATACTTCTCTGAAGTAAATAAAAATTGTTGAAATAAAAAGAAGACATTTTAATAAAATTATTGAAAGCATACAGGTGTATGGTTGCGAAGTCTTGCTCGAGTCAAAAAGTCAAAGAATAAAATATTTGCCACAAAGACGAACTATGAAAATCATAGATCAAATGAAAGTACAACATCCATAGGAGAAAAAAATAGAATACAAAATTGTGTTTCTCAAATCAATTTTACAGACCATAATAAATTCTAATAAAAAATCGTCAACTTATGATTATTGATAATTTTTGATTGTTGCTTATGCGTATTTCAACGGTGATTCCATCATACTCAGAGCAATAAGGTATTGAAAAATGGCTTCGTCATTGAAATACATGTAAGTAACAATCAAAAATGACTGATGATCAATTCTTGAATGTTTTGTAATTTAAACATTTTGTGGTTTGAGGAGTGAATGAAACATTTATTTGTCAAAGTGAATTGAAACACATTGCTAAAACTATTGGGGTGGCCAGTAAGTACGGACTAACAAGTACCATATAGTATGAAACGATCCTTTGTGTGTGTGTATATATATATATATATATATATATATATATATATATATATATATATACATATATGTATATGTATAATAAAAGTTTACTTTTATCCTAAGATATTAATCATTTTTTGTTTGAAGAAATATTTGACTTTTTTGATCTTTTCTTGAACCGAACCAATTAAGATAAAAGTAATTTATTATATTAAAAGGATTCATTATAAAAAATATCTAGTTAAATGATCAAATATTTACGAGACATGTTTTAAATAAAAATGTTAATTTATTGCATGTGAACATTTCACAATAAAGATTTTAAATAGACAGTAGCTAATCAATCAAACGTACTTCCACTATATTAATATCAGGTATCAATAGGTCATCTCGTCATCATATTATATATTTACAAGTTGCCATTAATAATATTCACACTTGACAACTGAACGCAGATAAATCCGATAGTCAAACATTTTAGATCCAAATTCCGCGCATGTCGTTCACAATCTCCATTCGAAAAAAATCAATAAAAATTTTAATTGAAATCTAACTGTTTTAAGTGGCAATTTGTTAGCAATGAAACTTATTAAAATTTTCATCCGACGTTATGTTTATTCGAAACGAGCATGTAAGGCCGTGCGTATTTTTAAAATGTTGGCAGATGAAGCCAATAAAATAAAATATTTATAGGTGAAAGAAGACATTTTATATCGTTGTAATTAATATCGTATTTCAAGATCTCGTTTGTAAAATATTCCAGTTAATTAAATAATGCTAAACTATTGAGTGTTTTTATTCGACTTTTATACTGCATCCGACGAGTCTTTATATATATTAATTGATCCATTAAAACAGTGATTTACTGGTTTGAAAAATTGATGTGTAACACTAAGTACGGTGTAAGAAAAAAACTGAGTCATGTATTTTAATGTAGACAAGTTAAAGAATAACTGTTTAGTTACACTTTAATGTGCGTAAATCTAATTAAAACAATTAGTTTTGTTCAATACAAATACCGTTCTTACTTTTCTCAATAATTTAATCATTCGAAGAATAGACATTTCAATTATAGAAATGTAAGATAATAAAACTAATTAGCTTTGTAAAAAGAACACCAAATATTTTAGAGCCGTTTCTGTTAGTTAAATATTACATTTCTGAACAAACAAGTGTTTTCTGGGTTTAAAAATGTAGGTATTTGAAAAAGAGAATAAAGTAATATAAGGTTTACAGATTATGAAAATTTATTTAGGATTTCATATTTATTTTAGATTATAACAACCGTTTTGAAACTAGTCAAATCACTTCGTAAATTGTTTTTTTTAGTCCCATACAAATGATTTTTTTGTGCGTTGGTGCTTTGAATATGTTGACATTGCTTTATAAATGTTGAACATGTAGTACGGATTGTCCCAGTAAAAGTTAACTCCGCCATAGTCAACAAAGCATAATAAATAGCTGGATATCCCGATGACCTAAACATAATGGGAAGATCTATACTTTCCATTAAAGAAGTCTTTAGATCCCTTTAGATTGCTGCAGTAGACATTACTTTTAAAATAAATGAGAATAAAAGCAAATTAATTCCAGAAAGTACAAGACGAAGGATAAGATTAGGTCCAAACGTCACCATCGGTGATTATAATTTCGAAGTTGTAAACAATTTCACATGCCTTGGCTCAAATATCACCAGAGAAAATATGGAATCTCAAAGAGTAGAAAAACGAATAGAATCAGCAAATAGAACATATTTCACGCTCTTTCCCATAATGAAATCAAAAATATTCATAGGAAAACAAAAATCTGACTGTATAAAGCCCTCATCCGTACTGTCATCTTATGGAGGTGAAGCATGGATCATGTAAGAAAAACTATAGAAAAGTTGGACACAGTCGAAATAAAAATGTTGAAAAGATATTTGGGCCAGTAAACAATGGAAGTATATTGAGAATACGCTACAATTTCGAATTTTATAAAGTCTAAGAAACCAAAACTATCGGTCTTCATAAAAATGTTACGTCTACGATGGGCAGGTCACTCTGAGTGGATTTCGGACTCAAGAGTACCAAAAAGGGCCTTGGATGGACAACCAGTAGGAAGACAATCTATGGGAAAATTAAAGCTCAGATGGATAGACAATGTAGAGAAGGATGCAGTGAAACTATCGAGAGTAAGGAACTGGAGAAAGACTGTCTGGCAGACAGATGTCTAGAGACTGAAAATTGAAGAGACCAAGGATCGATTTGGGCTGCAGCGCCATCGAAAAAGAAAAAAATTCTTTCTAAATGCTCATAATTAGTAATTAAAAACGATCAATAATGATTTATTGAACATTTTTGATCAGAACATTTTTTTGTGATTTGTTAGTAGAAAAAAGAATTTATTTAAGATTTAAAATTTGTTAACTAACGTCTAACTTTTGTGCAAGCTCATAAATTGTTGTATTAGGTTCTGATTTAACTAACATCTTCAGTTGGTCGTTATGAATTGAATAAGAATCTTCAAGGCTCTTGTCGACATCATGAAATTTGTGGAACCATCATTGCACCGTACGTTCCTTAACAATGCCCACACCAAAATAATCGTTTAGTTTACAAGCAATTTCTGCTGCTTTACTACTCGTTTTAAACTCATACCAAAAATTCCCCTTATTTGCTTCTTTTGCATCTTTAATTCAATAATCCAGTTTGAAGCAAAATTAAAAATAAAACGAATGTCAATGTTACCAAAATACAGACTGAAAAATGTACTTTAAAATAATATTAATATGAATATGATGAAATGACACTTTCACTGAAAAAATTAAGGTTAGCTTTCAGGAAACAAAAACTGGAATTATTTTCCTACCAACCTAATATAATCAGATTACTGATCAAAAATACAATACAATACAGGTAGATATTGTTATAAAATAATTGTTTCTCACCTCATAAACAGTAAGACTTTTTTCGGATCCCAAACACACACTGGATGATGGTAAAATATTATATTCTCTCTCTCTCTCTCTCTCTCTCTCTCTATATATATATATATATATATATATATATTGGAATTGCACATAATTATTGTATATTTTTGATAAACATATTTATTTTTATTTTTCTCAAAACGTTGAACTTTTAAACGTGTTAACCAGATGACGACAGAAAACATATTTTTTTAGTAATTCCAGGTCAATGTTTGTTTTAAATACATAACGTACGGCTATTTATTCAATAGAGTTTCATTAAATCAAACCGACTAAACATATGGAATACATATTTCTAGAAACTTATAAATGTTCAATATATTTCTGTTTCTATCACATCGAACGGACATAAAATTTATCTAATGAAAAAAAAATATACATTTAACATGTGATACATTCAAAGATATATATTTGTTTTCCTCTTTATTCATATCAGTGGTGAAAAATATAATGACATTAATATGGAACTAATCGAATGTAATCTTAATTAGTTATTTTACTACTTGAACACCGCCTGGCTGTTGTCGATCAACGATTTATCTGGTCTCACACAACATTTTACGAGCTCTCAATTCGATATACATACACGCTCCACTAATATTCATAACACAAGTACGTTTTCCAAGATGTTTGTATATATATATACATATATATATATATATATATATATATATATATATATATATATATATATATATATTTATTTATTATTTGAATGTAAAGTAACAGTTGTATTTTTGTGATCAATAACATACAACTGTTACACTGATTCCTATAAAATCAGTTTAAAATGTCAACGTACTTTTAATATAAGGAATACATTTTATTTAATATTTACATATGTCATATGAATATTTTTTTTAATTGATTTAAAGTATACGAATGTACAGAACATGGATGATTTTACAGAACGGCGTAGGCTTTAAGTATAATATTTGTATTTGTAAACCAGTATACTGTTTGTTAATTAAAATGAGGTTTTGGGGCACAATAACGCCTTTAATTCGGACAACTGCATATTTCTAGATAGATGTTTGATGGTATGTTAGATACGGATCGATTGCTTTAAGTGAATTATGTGTTTAATTATTTATTTTTATGAAAATAAATGTATTCTGTACTAAATTTGTATAATAATTTATAAATAGCTTTTGAATTCTTTGCATATATTATTATAAGTTATTAAAACTGATATATTTTTCCAGATTTTCTCAAGAAAAAAGATTGGCGTTCTTTCTATTAGACATCGACCTACAGGTATGTGTTCTTAATTTATATATTTTTATGTAAATAATACTTTTTTTTCATTAGCTATATAAAGAAATATAGAAGGTATATAGGAATATATATATATATATATATATATATATATATATATATATATAGAAATATATAGGTATATAGAAATGTTCAAAAATTTAAATACAGTAAAACACCTTACATATTTTCAAAGAAGTGTCTGATATTTATCAGAACTAGAATTTTTTTTGGTTCATTTTGAAATCATGAATTTGTATTCATATTTACAGAATACATTTTCAGAACTTTTATTTAACAAAAATTAACACACTTATATGTGTAAACCATTTGCACATTGATTATAAAATTGAAAAGAATTAATTTTGTGTTATGAAAAAAACAATTACTTTTTTTATAACTGAATTTAATTTATATTCCCTTCCTGTTCTAATTCAAGGAACAGTAAAGTCAAGTAAATAATATAGGTAACAGGATTTGTACAAGCTAATAAGGATGTAAATCCTAAATATATTTTGTGATTGAGTTCAGTTATATTAATTGAGATTGAGACATCACAGACAAATTCTGTAAATGATTCATTTTTAAAAATGCGAACTTTTTATTGTTTCATTATTTTATACTAAGTTGGACCAATTTATTGCACACACATTTCAAAGTGTGAGAAATCATTTACATGAAATAGACTAATAAATCAAATGTCAAAGTGACAACCAAGGGTAAAAACTTTTAGACTGATATTTTTCAAGAACCACTGGGTGAATTTTGTTTTTTTTTTAAAAAAAAAATATATATGCAAAATTACGTTCTTTGTATTAAAACACAACCAAAATTAAATTTTGTCAAAATTGTACAAGAAAAGAATTTTTTCAATTCTTTTTTCAAAATTCAAGAAAAGTATCTGATCATTTGTGAACACTTTTTGCTGAATACAACTCATAAAAAATATTTAAAAAAAATCTTGTGGTTAAAAATATTATTCTGACTCAGTCATCGAAATGTGGACACTCAAGTTTTAAACTGCGCATCAGCTGCCAAAAATCGGACCAAAGTTTATATTCTTTTCTAGTCATATCTTTGTTGAACATAAATTAAAAAAAAACATGCAAAAAAGATCAAATTGAACAAAAATTATCGGCGTTTGATCATCAAAATGCGGTCATTTAAATTGAACTGGGCGCATATTCCATTAAAAATAAATTTGCTTTATACTTTTCATTTTCTAAAAAAAATACTCCATATACGAACTTAAATTATTACAATTAATTGCAATAGCTTCGATTTAATCAACACTAGTGCAAAAGATTTTGCTGATGTAATTCAAAATAATTTAAGAGATGTTGTCTTAATAAAAAAAGTTTATATTTATGCACGTTTGTGAAATTAGAAATAGAACGTTTTTTTTACTTAATGTGGCTTTAATAAATTTTTCAAGGTTGTTTGTCTCTACTAATAAACTAGTAAATACTTCAGAATATTCCTTAATATTTAAAAAAATATAAAATATCAACAATGTGTTATCTAAGAATATTTTCTTTAATAGGTTTGCTTACAGATAAAATAAATGTCTTTAATATTACATACAACAATAAAAAAGACTATTATAATATACGAGTATTTCAATATCTACAGTTTATCTAGTTTTATGAAATTAACAGTTTTTAGATGTATAAATGAATTCGGTGCCTTTTTAATAGAAAATGAATGTATATTTACAGAAAAATAGAATACATTTCAATTCTCAAAATATACCTCATTATTTTATATAACTTTACTCCATCTGTTGGGTAACTGACGAACCCCTTATCGAAAAAATATGACTGCTTTGAGTTGATGAATTCTTAATATATTTTTCGAGTTATTCCAATGTCTTAGCATTTTTTGCATATTTATGCGTCACAACACCTTCCTCTAAAGCTGAACAAATCATTCCAATGCTTCGGCAGTATGTATTTTAACTGGAATGTGAAAAGTATTCAATTCCATATATGCTGATTTTGGGACGCCATCGTGTTCATTACTGTTTTATGAGGTTATGTTAACTGCTTGCCTAAGATATATAGTGTTTTTAAATATTAAGATTGGCTTTAAAATTCTAAAACGATGAGAAAGTGTTTTAATTTGAAACAGTGTTGTGACTGATTCAATTTAAAGGCACCGAATTAATTTTTATAACTAATATAGGATGATTCAGATCTGGTTTCTACACGAAAATACTAAAGAAACGTAACAATTAAAAAAAACATGTTATCGCCATTTAGTACTTTAGTTTAATTGTATTTTAGTATTGAATTGAATTAAAATACTAAATAAAAATAACATGACTTTTCTTAAACCTTGCGTACCCCTTTAATATTTCCATGTGGAAGCCTAAATTAAATCATCCCCTATATTTAACTACTTCTTCAATACTCATATTAATTCTGTTATATATCAAGATTATACAGATTAAGTTGAAAACATTAAATGATAATCTTTTCATGTATGTATAATTGCTCTTCAAATTTATTTAATTTGAACTTATAAATAAATACTTAAATTACATATACAATCTTTATACACCACCGTGTACAAAAAAGTAATAATATTACTAAAAACGACTGTTTACATTTGTTCACTTATCAATTGATCTTTAAGTTTTACGTGCAGGGGTGCAATTATAAAATGTACAATATTTAAAACTCCAAGTTATTAAAATACTGTCGTAATCGTCGATATTTAACGTTATATTCAAATTGGTCTACTCAAAAACCGTATACGTGCCCAAGATACATTCCAATTTACATGAAATTATACAATGCTGCAGTTCCATCGAGTTATAAATCAGATATGGAGTATAACTGTTTTATTTACGATATAATTGAGAGTTCAGAACAAATTAAATTTACATTTTAATTAATATATTTGTTGTAATGTGTTTGTTTGTGCGCTTGGTATTCTTGAAATTTAGAGTCGTAATTCGAAAATGAAAATATTTCGTCAAGAATATAATTTAGAATAATAAATCGCGTTCGTTTATAATGTAAGTACTTATTTTTATGATTGCAATTGACTCTTAATAAACGTTTTCGTGTACGAATAAATATATATAATTGATATGTTTTTTTTTCAATTCGTATATAATTAGGTCAGTGTTGTTTTCTTTAATCATTTGTATTATGGTGTGATTTATAATGGCGATATATATATATATATATATATATATATATATATATATATATAGAGAGAGAGAGAGAGAAAGAGAGGGTAAAAAGGATTAATTTTAAACTTGATTGAATTTTAGTAATTTAAATAAATCTCATTAAACACAATGTATTAGGTTGGTGCAAAAATAAATGCGGTTTTTAGGTATCGAGTATAAAGATATACCTGTTAAAAATTACATTTATTAATCAAAATAAAGATCATTGGTCTGCACACATTTCTCCCAATGGGGAACAAGTTTGTTTATTCCTACAAGATGGAATTCTGGAGTCGTCGAATTAACGAATTCACTGAAAGCGCTTTGAGCTAATGCTTGATGTTTGAAAACTTTCTCTCGTAGGAAATTACTCAAATATTTAAAAAATGACAATCTGTAGGAGACTGGTCCGGAGAATAAGATGAGCGAGCTATGGTTTCATAACCCAGTTCGTTTAATTTTTTTAAAGTCATTTGTGAGACGTTTGTTCGGGCGTTGTTATGAAGAAGTATTGGTCCTCTTCGATTGACTAATGGTGGCCCTAAACGATGCAACTTCGCATGGATTTTTTCACTTTCCTGGAAATATTTTTCTACTGTTATTGTTTTACCAGGATTTGAGAAGTTATAGTGAATGATTCCATTTGTTGAGGATGGCATCTCTATCGAAATGTGGGTAAGCAGCGCAATCAAAAATGATCAAAAAGCAATTAGTGAACATTTTTTATCAGATAAATTTGGATTTTCGAGATGAGTGATGAATTCATTTATGACACTGAATTTAGCCACAGTGCCTGAACTATATTGTGACCATATTCTTATTTGACAGAACTAAAAATAATATGCAGTCCTAATGGTATTCGAACCTTTGGGCCATTTAAGTTTCTGTTCTCTTCTATTAGTTTCAGTACTTGTAATATTTTCAGGCAGATTTTTGTAAGAGTTACATACAAATTTATTCTTAAATGTACTACTTAGAAAGTCTCCAAAATCTATATGAAAATAGCACCGTGCCTAAACTAGTAGTAGAGAATAAATGGTCCAAACTCAGAACAGGACAGATACTCAGATGGTCTAAAATGATGGAGATCATCAGATTAACGTATGAACTTGATCACAGATATAAAAATATATAATT
This sequence comes from Acanthacorydalis orientalis, assembly GCA_034766995.1. Lineage (NCBI taxonomy): Eukaryota > Metazoa > Arthropoda > Insecta > Megaloptera > Corydalidae > Acanthacorydalis > Acanthacorydalis orientalis. The sequence goes on along the minus strand of CM068315.1, from coordinate 44,428,170 downwards.
ATATATCAACCTCATAGCTTATTTTATATGAAATCGTAAAATTTATAAAGAAAATAAATTTATTTCTTTTATATATTTAGATTTTAAATTATTTTATGTTTACTTCTTTCTAATTTAATTCACTTTTCTGAACTAATTTATTTAATTTCATTAATAAAATTTTATACACTTTTCTTTCATTTCACACATACACACACACACACACACATATATATATATATATATATATATATACCAGCAATAAAATATAAAAAAACTAACTTGTTATTCATTGCATATAAAAAAAATCATACCTTTAATGATTTGATAAAGTCAATCATTTTTATAGTACCAATTATTAGCAAACGAGTGCACGATATGAAATTAACTATCGTTAAGTACGCGCGATAAAAAATAGTGACTTAATTAATTTGAAATTAATAGAAGTACTTGTACGAAAAATGAAGCTATTACCATTCAACATAAGATACAAATCCGATCATTATTCGACGATTATTAATTGAGAGTATACTGGATTCTTTAAACAGACTTAAAAGAAACGATTTCGAATTGTTATTTTATTCTAATAATGTTTATAGAAAAAGAGAGTCCCAATAATCTCGATCAGATAATCGGATTTTTATTACACAGATGAATGGATAATAAAGGTTATATTATTAGTGTTCAACGTATAATTTACGAAAATTATTTGCCATCTTTTAAAGTGGACATCGATATTTAAATTTCTGGGCGGTACGAAACGCAACCGGATTTTTTTACACATTATATATATATATATATATATATATATATATATATATATATATACATCTTATATATATATATATATATATATATATATATACATCTTTTCTGTCCTGTTCTGGTTCATCTATTTATGCGAATAAAAAATATGAGCGTGGGTTTAACTGCTCTATTAGCAATTAACTGATTTTGACCGAGTTTAATTAACTTTATTATTATTGTGATTTTTTATAAAACTCATAATAGATCCTTTCTAAAAGTTTTTGAACTGAATTGTAAAATATATCGATCAATATATCAATTCATCATATATATATATATATATATATATATATATACAGAGTGGCCCAAAAAAATATATACAATTTAATAGATGTTATCTATGGATTTGCTTCATTGTTGACTAGAATTTCGGCGGCAGTGTGTGGTATGATGTTTACTGAAAAGAAGTCGACAATAATCTTGCTTGTAGGAGCCGCTATGCGGCCAGAAGAACAGTCAAACAAAATGGCAAAGGTTGTCTCTCGAGAAACATAAGACCGTTTTGAAGTGATATAGTGGAGAATGTGGAAAACTCTACTTCAGTACTTCTATCTCTTTATTGTGAAGCTCTATTAGCTCCTCAAATGACAGCTCCTTCATGTGATCCTCCATCAAATCCTCCATGTCCTCCTCATTGATCTCCATTAGTGCTATGTAGATGAATGGTATTTCACCGTACTGTTCAGTGTAGCATCTTCATTCGTTGTAGCATCGTGTTTTGATTGATTTCCATTGTTTTTTGTAACATTTTTCGTTGTAACGTCGTTCATTGTAGCATATCTCACTGTATATATATATATATATATATATATATATATATATATATATATATATATATATATATATATATATACACACACATACTGTTTAATTAGATTTAAAATGATTATTAATTGATAAATAAATAAAAATCCATTTACAAAAATATTTAAATCTCTAATTCGAACTTAACTTCAATAAACTTCCACTAATTGCTTACAATGTTCACACATCTCAAGACCCCAAACAACAAACTAACTTTAATAAATCTGACACAGCTGCAACCGATTAATTCTACAAAGTAAAGTTTTATTACTGTGAACTAAATGGAAAATAATGCTATTAAATTCGGGTATATGAATATATATATATATATATATATATATATACGTTTATGTGTATGTATATGTTTGTATGTATGTATTGAAAAAAATGAAACAAAGCCGTAATGATTTACACAGATGATATTCCTATATACTTTTTTATTACATTTTCCTTATCGACGTATCTTTTTGAAACAACTGACATGTTTATGTAACGTGAGATATAAAGTAAAATCATAATATATATTTATTTTTATAGCACACGAATGTATGATATCTTAATTTATGTACTCCCATATCAATAAACTAATCAATTTTAATAGGATTTTTCTGACTAATACGTTTTATACCGTGGAGCTTGCTTATATCTAATTGAGATAACCCACTAATGTACACAGAAGTGTTACTACCTTCGTCAAATATTTTATCCAGATAATTCCGATTCAATTCGTATTACTGAACCGACCATTAATTTTTTTATGAGATTCAATTGAGTCGAACCAATTTGTATAAAAATATATATTTATATTTTATATCCATTGCGTAATTTATTACAAACGTAAATTTTATTTTTTATGTTCGGATATTATTAAAATTAAGTTATTATTTAGGTATGGAATTCGTAATGTCGACTTTAAATTTGTAGATTCGTTTACGACAAGTTGTCTGCACATAAAAGATATCGATGCATAGCATTTTTTTTAAAAGAATATTTCGTTTTGGTTATATTTTTCTATGAATAATTTATATATGTGCCTCTATAATATTTTTTTAGAATTTATTAGATATTTTATTTTGATATCGATGACAAGTAAATTTCTACCGCAATAAAGTTTTATCGAGTTGTTTCATTTGTAAAAGTTTTAATAACAAACTTATCTACGTTCTGTATCTTATGAATTGTATATCAATATTTTCTTCTAAAATAGAACAAACTCAATAACGGATTATACAAAAACTGTACTTTTATGATTTTATTTCATTTTAGGTATTGATTATATAAAGCCATTCGTTTCCATATGCAGTGAATATGATTGGTCTTCTAATGATTAAACTAGTGTGTACCTTTTTTCAAACTCTTTAAAGTGTCTTTGAACGATATATAGGTTTTTATAAATAAATTTTACTCCCAGCACTCAAATCATATAAATTGTTCTATTCAAAAATCTTTAATAAATAATTATTAATCATTTTACATCGTTTATTGACATTTTGAAATACTTTCTGCAATACTGTCATCTTCAACGTGTTAAAATAGAGAAAAAATCTTTTTAAATCTAAACAAAAAATATTTTAAAATCTAAGGAAAATGATGGGGAACCTTTTCATGTTGGATGACCACATTTATTTAGCTGTAATCAAATAAGACCGCACTTAAACTTAAATTAGATATACTTAAAAATGTACATTATTTTATAAAAATCCAACTATGTACTTGATAATTTCAAAAAATGAAAACTATTTGATAATTTTAAAGTTAACTAATCTTTTAATGACTTGGTTTTGTCTGCTTTTTGTCGGAAAGCATTTGAATATTTGGTTACAGTATGGAGGTTCGCAGTTTCAGTTAATCCTCTAGATGGGTATCCGTCATTTGTGACCTTAACGGAGTCTTGATTTGGGTTAGGAAGAAGAATGTAGATTCACAGCAATAAGTGGTTGATAAGCAAGAAAGCATTTTTCAGGCATGTTGCCGAAGGTGTGAATATTCTATTGCATTTTTCCATATTTCAATTAGATCTTTCTTAGTATCAATGACTTTAAAATGTCATCTATTGATAGCTCAATCAATTCTATTTGCAGTTTTTTACTTACCTTGATAACATCAACTAGGCGAGGCTGAAATGTTACTTTAGTGTGATGTCATGATTCTCAGTCAGTGAACCTTTCATTGTATTCTCCAATTAATAGATTTATAACAGATCCGTACTCTTCAAATGATTCGTATATATCATCATGCGATTTAAGAAGTTTCACTCGAAAAAAACGAATTTGTTCTGCAAAATTTGGATTGTCAAAAGGACGCACTTAAGGGCCTGAAAGGCACATGTTTCCTACCACTGATCTAAGGTATGAAAAAATCATTTTTTTGTATCTGAGATTTCTGAGAATGATAGAAATTTCATTGAAATTCGTACAACTAAGAATCAAAAACGACCAATAATCATTTATTGAACATGTTTAATGAGAAAAAATGTACAGATTTTGAGATGAGGGAAAAGTTCATTTACAGAAATGAATTTAGCTTCAGTACCAGAGCTTCATTGTGACATATAGATTTTCTAACACATGTTCGTTTTACGTTTCACGATAATATCTATATATTTAAGAGTTTGGTTAATTATGAAGAGAAAATTATAGTTTTATTTAAATTAAAACATTTTCTGGTCGTTTTATTATATTCTATTTATAAAATTTATATTTAACTAAGAGATTCTGCCCCCTTCTCACCCTTCGCTCATGAACAGTTGATCCCACATAACAAATAACAGAAATTAAGAAATTATTCACAAATAATCCACATAAAATCCAAGTCGTTAAATGTTTATTAGAAAAGTTTATAATAATTAACATAACAAAATACAATATTAAAACATGTAACATTTTTTTTTTACTTTAAAGCTTCGGTAAATAAAAAAAATGAATAATTTCTTTATCAATTTTACACTGAAATCAGATACACTCTTTCGTTGTACACCGTGAAACAGAAAACTGATCATTTGACTGATATCATTCAATCAGGATAGAGACCACGTGCCCGATATCAATCAATAAGAGAACGAATAAAACGTACGCATAACGGTAGGACCACTTCTTAGTTATAGAGAGAAAAAAAATAGAGTTAATAAATTATATTTTGGAACATTGAACAGTGGATAAAATAACTAATAATGGCTTTATATTAGAATATTTATTTTTTATGATGTAATGCGAGAAGAAAAAACCACACTTTTAGTGACTTTGATATGAGTTGATTGTTCTTATTAATCATTCAAATATTTTTTTTCAGTTATTTGATTAGATTTTCACATTATTTAAACATTGATATTAATTAAAAAAACAATATTGTACGACGCTCGAAGGCACTGCACAGCATTACATTTCACACCTGCGTTGTGTTTTTAAACTTGACCTTAAATATTGAGAAGAAAACGATAAACCAGTTCTTTGTTATTGTAGAATAAGTCAAGCGACGGAATATATTGGTTTTATTTATATAAGAAAATAGCGTATGTTTAATTAAAGAATCCGTACACTTTATTCGGTACAGAGTTAGCATGAAACCATGCAAGAAACAGATCATTAGAACGCGTCACACGTCTCTTTAATAAATACAGTTTACAGGCCGACATGAATAAATATACATTTTCATCTAATAAGGAGATTTCTCTTGGTTTTCAGTCGTCAATCGACGACGTGTGTGTACATATATAAGCTACACACGCATCTCTAAGACAGCGTACAACTGCACTGAAAATTCTTCAATGTTGTTTGAGACTATAGAACGATGTATAGAATCCATATAGTTTTTTAAACGGAATTATTATGGTGTTGCGGAGAAACTAATTAAGCTATTTCAAGAATTTCTAGTTTACGATAGGCGATGATCCGTTTTTGTTCGTTTGATTATGAATTTAATTAAAGTTGATTTATACGATAGTGAATGATGTCTCACAGATAGATTATTTCGTGATGTTTATGTTTGCTGTAATTATCATTCATAAGGATTTAGTTACGTTCGAAGTATGTAATTAATTAATTATGGTCCTTCTAATAATTGTTAAATTTAATTGTATCATAAAGTATCACTTGCTGTTTAGTGTTTCATAAATTTACTTTTTGTATATTCGAATCAGTTTATTAGTAGGTACACACATATAATTCACATAAAATGATAATTCGTTATGTATATTTAATTAAGTGCTATTTTAATTATAAACAGTTTATTTGTAATGCTTTATAGATATGTATAAGGTCTGTTTAATTGTTTTTACAACGGTTACATAAAATATGGAATTATAAATAAATATAAACTTAATATAATCCTTTCACAAATGAATTTTTCATTTACCTAACAAATTTTATCTAACATTTCTAACAATTAGTGCTCATTTTTGATTCTTACTTGTATGCATTATAATAGTTATACCATCATCAACAGAGCACTAAGGTAGAGACAAATCTGTAGATATCTTCTTCAAAATATTCTCTTGGATAAAAATATATTACTGATATATTTTTTTTTTATTTTCAAAAGCTTTTTTTATTCTTTTTTCTAAATCTCAGATCTTCAACCCATTCACTGCTGGAAAAATTAAGTATGTCTTGTCCTGGGTGTCAAAAGTTTATTTTAATCAAACAACGAAATTTCTTAAAATTTAATATTAGTTGTAGATATATTCTTTGAGTGGGATTTATAATGATTTGAAGAAAAAAAAACTGTGAGACATCTCGAAGTCGGCACTACTGAATAAAGTTCGTATACTGAGTGCCCATAGTAAGATATCTTGTAATGTTTATTATATGAGGTTTTTCATATAAAAATTCTCTTTTCATTTTGTTTCATTTTGCAATGATCGTCGCCTAACAAATCATATCTAATAACAATCAGTAATATATATGTGTAATGATTTTTACGAGGAAAACTACTCCTGGTTTTTTGAAAATTTTTTCCCAGGCATAACAGACATTTGAAGACAACCAAAAATTTTCAAATACCACATCACACAATTATCAATTAGGAAACTGCGGATAACTACTGGCAACGGTAAAGGCATTGCAATAGTTTTAAGTACCAAATCGGCCCCACAAGTCTATGTATTTAAATTATAATTAATAAAATGTTTTTGAATTTTAATTTGACGGGGAAAACTTATAAACGAAGTCAATTCAAGAACTTAGTACAGATGATAGTCAAAAAGCGCTGTGTGAAGCGCTATTAAATCTTCATGCTGAAATCATTGACTTTTCTTCTAAATTATTGATGTTGGACGAAGCTCACTTTGAGTTGAATGGTCTGGTTAACAAACAAAATTGGTTTTGGTAAAGGAAAAATCCTAAGAAAATTCATTTGAAACCATTTAACCTGGGTAAGGCATCAGTTTGATGTGGGATGACGCCACCATACGTCCTAGGGTCATATTTCTTCGAAGATGAGCTTGTAAATACAATTGCAGTTAATGTAGACCGTTATAGAGTAATGATAGAGGACTCTTTTGTACCCGAGAGGAATAGGGTAGTCCTACAGAATATGTGATTCCAATAGAAAAACGCCACTGCCCACACAGTTCGCATGAAAATGGACATATTGATGGTAGTTTTCCCGAAGTGCATAATCTCGAAATACTGAGATTTAAATTGGTACGCGCGTTCACCAAATTTGACGGGTTCGGACTGCTTTGAAGTGATATAAAGTCAAAAATGTACAACAATAATCCAGCAAGTCAGCAATACTTCAAGCAAAACATTAGAGATGAAATAGTCGCTCTATCACAAGAAATTCTGGATAGAGTCATGGAACATGCTATAGAAAGGCTCGAATCTATAAACATTATAATGGGGAACATGTTTGATGTTATTTTCAAAATTTGATAATGAAAAACATATTGGATTAAACTATTACTTGTCGTTTACAATTTGCGTTTTTTTTATTGGCTCAAAAGTTATAATAAAAAATGGGGTGATAAATTATAGGACAACAATATATATATATACATATATACATATATACATATATACATATATACATATATACATATATACATATATACATATATACATATATACATACATACATACATACATACATATAATCATTTCACTGATTTTTTCTATGTTTTCGTCGGTTTTTTATGTTGATCGGCATCCCGTCATCTCCTCATCCACAATCGACTCACAACCATTATGAAATCGCTCGAAAAATTTATAAATGGACCTAAGAGTCACTGCAGCTTCTCTGTAAACTAATAATAATATTTCGTGAATTTTTTTGGAACTTTTCTGAAGTTTTAAATAAAATTTTATGTTTATCCATTGTCCATGATTCATTTTTACAAAATTAAAAAACCTATTTTCACAAAATTGTACTTCTATACTAACTGATTGAACAAAACAAATTGAAATTTGTTACATATTGTAAAGAGGATCCAGCAATTAAACTACAGTACTTTCAACTAGGTGATGCTCTATGGAAGCACTCACCGTAATTTTTGATCACTCCTTGTATATATAATTATATATACATATATAATTAGACATCAATCAACAAGGCAGACGCAATGTTTCACGTTATTGATGGACTATCGGGTATAGAGTTCAGCCAGCGTAATAATATTGTAAACCAGGGGTTTCCAATCTTTTGGCTTCCCTGGATCACATTGGAAAAAGAATAATTGTCTTGGGCCATACATGAAATACACTAACACTAACGATAGCTGATGAACAAAGAAATGACCCGTGCATAATTTTTGTGATATCATCCACCACACATTTTAACAGTTTTTCGTTTCTCTGGTCGAATTGTTTGCAATCATAATGCGAATTACAGACAATACTCCGATATTTTTGGACGTAACATACTCTGATTAATCTATTCTGTTCCGTTGTACTCTTCAAAGTTCGCGTTCGAGAACCGCATATTCGTGTTACAAAAAAATCACCAAAAAATCTCATAATGTTTTAAATAAGTTCACGATTATGTGTTGGACAACCTTCATAGCCGCTTGGCATCATGCGGCTCGCGGCCCACGAGTTGGGCAAGCCTGTTGTAAACTGATATTGAACTATTTTAGATTTAGTTTTTTCTACAAGTGAAAACAGTTCAGTTTCTATCGAGCCAATGATAAAATGTGATCCTTATCATCCAGCGATTGTTTATAGTTTCAATAAATCTTTATGAATTTTATAGTTTAGTTTCATTTTGCACTTGATATCATACGTTGCTTCTTCTGATATATATATATATATGCATATACTTAAATATGAAATTTATGTTTCTGTCTTTTATGTACACATTCCGAACTGTACATGTCTTATGATTGACGTCCTGTCGTTACTTGCAGTGGGAATCGCCCGTTTTAATGTGTATATATATATATATATATATATATATGATAAAATAAAACTTTATTCGAAAACATAAAAAACTTGCATAAATATATTCATACAGTAGTTTTATAGCAGGCACAGTGTACATACGTTTATGATTATAGGATTTACAGCTCATTTCAGCAATGCATTAAAATTAAATTAATAATTAAACAGAACATTAAGTATGACACAAAGGTCATTAGTGACGATTGCAAATTGCATATATAATTATTAAACGGTAACACCGACAAACGTATACACATATTCGTTTCGAAATATATTTATATAAATATGAATATTCATATTTTTGAAGGGATAGCAGTAAGTTCACGAAATGAGATATTTATCACAGTCAGAAAATCTCATTCGTTGTTTCACAACTCCTATAATTAAGAATAATTTGCTTGTAGCGCATTTATATTAAAAATGCGTTATGTATAAATGCGTAATGTTCGGTATAAGAAGTAGATCGCGTTTTTCGTTTTATTTTTTTTTATTAAATTACATTTATGAAATATTAGCGTATTAAGTTCGTAATTAGGTATTTGAAATGCAAAGAAAATGTACTGGATTTAATAAACTATTATGTTTAGAAATATTCAGGTCACATCAAGTTTTTCAGTCAGTTTTATTCAGAGTTATTAAACTTACATGATTAATATCAAACAACTGAAAAAAAATTGTTAAAAATCAAAATCGTAGATATTCAGCATGAATATCAAATATAGAAATCTTTTCTAAATCACGGACCGCCTTCGAAAAAAATTCACTGCTTTTTTTTCTCAATATACTTTTGGTACTGTGACTAAATTTCACTTTCACAAATTACTTGTTTACTGACTCCACAAACCATCAATATTTTTACAAATCAAAAATGATTATTGATAATTTATGATTTTTGTTTATAAGTATTAGGTCAGTAGAAAAATAATTGCGATTTTTGTTTTCTGAATACTAACTTTAATTTTTTTTCAATAAAATTATCATATCATTGTGTTCCTGTTGATATTATTTTAAAGTGCATTTTTCTGTCTGTATTTTGGTAACATCTACTTTGGTTTTATTATTTTATTTAATTTTACTTCAATTTGGGCTATTAAATTAGAGATAGAAAAGAAGGAAATAAGAGTAATTTTTTAGTGAGTTCAAAACTGGTAGTAAAGTAGTAAAAAATCCTCGTAAACTAAACGGTGGTGTAGATACTGTTAAGAAATGAACGATGCTATGATGGTTCCAAAAATTTCGTGCTGGGGAGCCTTGAAAAATAAGAAATTCGCGGGCGTCTTTCTTCAATTCATAACGACCAACTGAAGGCGTTAGTGGAATCAGCAAAACGCACGACAATGTGAGAGCTTGCACAAACGTTAGACATTAGTCATCCAACAGTTGTGGACCATTTAAAACAGCTAGGAAAATCAAAAAAGAGAAAAATGTATGTGAATTTGAAAATCATAAACCACAATTATTTTTCTACCAAACTAATATATATATATACACATATATACATACATATATATATATATATATATATATATATATATATATGATATGTCTGTAAAATTAAAATTAAATAAATTATAAATAAGAATTTTGAAAAAAAATTCTAACACAGGCTAATTATAAATGTATTCAGACATATTTATCTTGAGTTATTTTAATACAACCAGACATAATATTTCATATGGACACGAATTTAAATTTTTTCACCAAACTATTTTAAATGTTTGACAATATTAATTATGATCAACGTTCTAAAATATTACAAAATCCATCTACGAACGAACACACTTCACCGTATTCACTACATACTCGTCTGACAACTTTCTATCAACGCACGGGTGTCATCTTGGCATTAGTTGCAATTTTCTTAAAATAAATACAGTCTCCTTTCTTTTACATAAATGATACTATCACAAATTGTACGATGTTTCATGATTAAGAGAGAGTTTTTGGTTCTTAATAGTGTAACATATGTCGCTAATTATTTATTTCTGTCGTTAATTTTTGTCTGATGGTACAGTGAATGACTGGAATTAGATAGTGGGTTTTTTGCCAAAACTTTAACTGAAAACTAGTTTAAATATGGCATTTTAAATAATAAACGTAAATAAAATAATTAAGATATTTTGATGGATTTTTTGTAACATATGTTCATTATTTATTTATTTACTTACTTACTTTATGAAACTGTGAAGACTGAAATCAATCAGGATGTGATATTAAACGATAATCATTTTAATAATAAAAGTATACGTTACAGGTTAAGATTCAAAAATATAGTACTAGTAGTTGGGTTAATGCGTTATGCAAGAATTTTAATTATAACTTCTTTTTTAAAATGTCTATAGGAAGAAATATAAGTATTTTAATATCTATTTAAACATAAAAAAAGTTGTACTGAGATATAACAAATAGTTAATGGTCAGACTTGAATTTGCACTTAGACTTTCAATCAATTTTCAAAAATATATATTTTAGAAGATAGTGATAGGAAATGAACCCAAATATCATTCTATATTTTGTTGTGTTTATGTCTTCAAAAAAATAAATGGGAATAAAACCGAAAATACCTCTGAATTCTGTGACATAAATTTTATAAACATATTTATTTCAATTACTGTAGTATATTATTAACAAATTAGTTAATAATATACTATATAGTATTATTAGTAAATTATTAACAAATAATGTTTGTGTATTGAATCTTCATGATATATTTTTTTCATAAATGAAAAAGGGATTAAATTAAATTATTTTCCATGTAATTCAGTCATTCCTTTGAGAACGCGCTTTATTACTGAGAATAAATGGAAGCCAGATGATGCTAAAATTTGAAAGAGCGTGCGAGAGGGCATAGAATTTTTAGTTTTACTTTATTATGATAAAACACTGTTCGATTTCAGAAATTCTTAAACGTGGTCAACACTCTTTCTCAAAATCTTCAAAGATTTAACGTACTGCTGTCAATTCATACTCGATCAACTGATTTTTTTTCCCAGTGAATAAATAAACTTGTTACAAGTTATGAGACATTTATTGATAATGATGGTGATTATGTTGAAAAATAAGTACATCATTTGAAAAGTTATAAGTATTCAATCTTTTTTTAAACTTAATATCAAGTCATTCAAGAGTTATGAGCTTTTGTGAGAAAGTTTTACTTGTTACTCACTTTTTATACACATACATATATATGTATGCACACACACACACATATATATATATATATATATATATATATATGTGTGTGTGTGAATTAAAAATTAATTTGGTGCTTTTAAATTGAATCAATCATAACTCTTTTTTAAATAAAAATATTTTCTTTCGTTTTCGGATTTTGAAGTGTCAACCTTAGCATTTAAAAACATTACATATCTTGACTAAGCTGTAGGCATAATCCCACAAAACAGTATTGAACAGAATAGAGTCCGAAAATCAGCATATTAGTCATTTCATATTTTTGGCATTCCAGTTGAAAAAAATGCTATTAAAGCTGCGGAATTGATTTATTCAGCTTTGCGGGAAGGTGTGATGACTCATAAAATATACAAAAAATCTTAAAATAGTGGAAGAGGTCCGAAAATGCATTGACGACTTCATCGATTCAAAATCGTTATTTTTTTCGACAAAGGATCGTCAATTACCCGACAGATGGAGCAGTTACACAAATTCCATTTTTCTGTAAACATTAATTTCCTTTAAAAAAGGAACCGGATTAATTTTTGGACGTAATATATAACAGATCCATAACAATAAATATAACTAGATATATTTTACTGGTGAGTTGACAAAATGATTCTTGATATTTCATAGTAATTATCATGAGATTGTCTCAATCGAGCATTGAATAAAATCACTTGTTGGATCACTCAAGAACCAGTTCCCAAAAGACATGAGATTTAATTGTAAAATTATGTTCATATGATGATGGCAATAAAATAGCTTTAGCTAATATGTTGATTAGTATAATAACTTTTACCTTACGTTTGTATTAGGTTGATAGGATAATAATTGTGTTTTTTTCTGAATTCTAACCTTATTCTTTTCAATGAAAGTGTCATTTCATCGTGTTCATGTTAATATTATTTTAAAGGGCATTTTCCGGTCTGTATTTTGGTAACATCGACTTTTGTTTTATTATTAATTTTGCTTCAAATTGCGCTATTGAATTTAAGATGGAAAATAAGCAAATAAGAGTATTTTTTTTGAATGAGCTCAAAACGGGTCATAAAACAGCAGAACTACTTGTAAACTAAACGTAGCTTTTGATGTGGGTACTGTTAAGAAACGTACGGTGTAATAATGCTTCCCAAAATTTAATGCAGAGAAAGAGAGCCTTGAAGATGAAAAAGGTTGCCGGCGTCCTTCTTCAGTTCATAACGACCAACTGAACGTAAGTTGAATCAGAACCAAACACAACAATTCAAGAGCTTGTATAAAAGTTAGACGTTAGTCATCCAACAGTTCTGAACTACTTACAACAGCTAGGAAAATAAAAAGAAAAAAAGTTTTTGAATTTAAATGTCAAACACCGCAATTATTTTTATACTAACCTAATAGATTTTATATTTTCTTTCTGAGTGATTGTAAATTTGAGCCTGACCGGAAATTGACGTCTATATATAAAATATTTCAAATGGGTCATTCAAAATGTGTTTGATTTCACTTTTAAATTAAATTAAAATAATTTCATGTAGGTATTAAATATCTATTAAATATTACTTAATAAAAACCAAACTAGTCTGACTGAATTCAGATCTCCTCGATTAACTGAGAGGCCGTTGACCTGTTACGATAGTTGAAGACGATTCAGAATCGTTTAATTTAACAAGTTACATAATATAATCTTTAAAGGTTATATATCTAGTACCACTCTCGACAATGCAGACGAGCAACATTTTTGCAAAGTCAGTAATAAAATATGGATATGAAATAGTATCTTCAGTACATTCGATACATTCTTTTTTTCTGTCTAGTGTGTACAGTAAATCTAAACATTAGCAGTTGCTGACATTTCCGAACACATTCATTGAAATCAAATGCGGCTTATTAATAAGTAAAATTTGTAATGTGATTGCGTGCGAGTGATTCCGGTAATCATATGTTTGTAAATGGCAAACGATAAATCGTTTTTGAAAGCACATATCAGCGAATATTCGTCGAATCAACGTTCTATGACATTCAGACAAATGAGACGAGATTATATGTACGTCATCTTTACATTATTCATACTTCCAGGCGATAATTAAATTTTGTTTCTATTTAAGTAAGAAATTCCGGGATCATAGAGTCAGATCACTTAACATGTTAGTACAACACGTGAATAAAAATGTATGTAGCTGTGTGTCCGTTTAAAAAATAAAGGTTTTTTTGAATGCACGAATGTACTTAATACACAGGGGAGATCGTTTACCACTAGCCGTTATAACTCGTTTAACGATTAGTCAGTAATCAATTAGATACTTAGTTGAAATGATAAATCATACGGGGAAGTAATGTACAAGTTTAATTAAAAAAAACTGACCATATCTTCAAACTCAAGTAGTTGAAGTCATACAAGTTATTTAATAGGTAATTGTAAACAATGCCATAAAAGAAATATGTATGTATATACATTGGTCGATTACGAGACAAGACTCAAAAACTAAACCAATTAAGAAATTATAACTTTGTATGCATTGATGTATTTTCTTCTGCTTCTTTTTCATATATATATATATATATATATATATTACTTTATATGAATTACAAGTATTAATAAATTATACTGAAAGTTTATAGTGGTGCATAAACTTTCTTAAACAGTTTTATTAGAAGAGACCGCTCAACATAGAGACTTTTATATATCACTATCAAGTATTTTTTTATATTTATATTAATTCAAGATAATATGGTAACATTAAATGTTTTAATTACAAAATAAAATAAGTATATTACTCGTTTCAGTACGCATATGTAAGTGGAATATTTATTTTATTATGTTAAGTTAATATATACACCTATCTGTATATATATATATATATATATATATATATATATATATATATATATATATATATATATATAATATTTGTATGTATCATACATATATTTGTTTTATGACTTTATTATAAAGAAATAATTTTTGAAATTTTTATCAGATGAGTGGAAAAAAAAATTAATTTGTATTGAAGTGAACGATCAAAAATAAGTTAGATTATTATATTATTAGGTTAGTAAGAAAATAATTGCGTTTTTTTTTCGAATCTAATTTTTTTTCTATGAAAGTATAATTTCATCGTGTTCATGTTAATATCATTTTAAAGTACATTTTTTGGTAACATCGACTATGGTTTTATTATTAACTTTGCTTCAAATTGGGCTATTGAATTAAAGATGGAAAAGAAACAAATAAGAGCAATTTTGTGTATGAGTTCAAAACGAATGGCAACGCAGCAGAAACTGCTAGTAAACTGAACCATGCTTTTAGTAAGAGTACTGTTAAGTAACGTACGGTACAATGGTGGTTCCAAAAGTTTTGTACTGGGGACAAGAGACTTGAAGATGAAGGTCACGGGCGTCCTTCTTCAGTAACTGATCACTGTGAATCAAGTGATCAAATGATCTTCACCCTAATTAATACGATGTTGCATTGAAATCCGCTGTTAACGAGTAGACAGCTCTAGGTGCGTAACATATGTTGTGGACAGTGACAGATACTGATTTTCATCAAAACGGGACTAAAATGAAAAATTCGGTTAATTTAGAGCCACGAAATTTAGCAAGTTTTACAGGTTTCTTTCCATAAGTTTCATTTTTTCTAACAATTTGGAAAAAATACAGTAGACTCTCGCCGAATGACTGCTCCATCGAACGACTGATCGCACAAAGATCAGGCCTCATGAAGCATGCATTGCTCTTGCCACAAGAGATTCATATCTCGTGAAATAACGACCGTGAATGACTGCACTAGAACATGATGGAGTAATAATAAACTCCTTTTCAAGGTGCTTCTTCTCTTTGTCAATGATCTTGGTCATGATCCCAACTTAGCCTTTCATCTAATGTCTCAGTATGATTCCATAAATATTAAGTTCTTATCACCTAACACACTTTTGCTGTAACCCATGGATACGCAGATAATTTTTAACTTTAATTTTTAACTCTATACAAAGAGAATATTTAAGGCATGTTTTCATGCTACCCAAAGAATGAAATGACCCTTAACAATTCTTAATAATCATCAGATTAACCATACTTAAGCTTATCAAAACAATAAACTTTCAATATAAAATCCAAAACTGCATATAAGTTCAAAATGTATTGAAAAATACGAGTATCTACAACTTATTTATTCAATACATTGGTGAATTTATTGTCTGGCACCTGGTATATTACAAGGTCCGTTATTTATTAATTATTTTTATTATAACATTAAACATTAATTATTTTTAAGAATATATCATATCTGAAATATATTATCGCCGAGAGCTTCAGGTAATCTGGATTTTTTGACAATAATATATAACTTTATTATATATATATATATATATATATATATATATATATATATAAAATATGCTCGTATATATATTAACCATTTAATTATTTTGGTAATAAAAAAACCAGTTTAGAGGAGCGTCAGTCGTGTTAGTCGTCACTAAAATGGTTAACAAAATAAAACAATTAGTGTAGACTACTTTAATGATTAATAAGATGAAAAATTGGTTCTACGAAAATTATTTATGAGATTTTTGAGAATAGATATAGTGAGAGATAGGTATAGTTCATAAAATATATTAATATAAGAATAGATAGAGTAAGAGATAATGTTCGAAATCTGAAAAAGAAAATAATAATTGACAGTTTTAAAAATAAAAGATTTATAATTGAATAAAAATCAATAAAATTCAATTTATATATATATATATATAATATACATATATGTATGTATATGAGAGGGTCGTTTGATTAGTATAGTAAAAAAGTAATTTAAACACAGATTTTTGAAAAAAATTGATTTTATTTCTCAACAGTCTCCATTGAGGGCTGTACAATTAATGATACAATACTTAGTGATACAGCGTTATTGTCTTACATTTTCGTTACCAATTGGTTTTTATTTTTACAAATTTATTAGCTACTGCCAAGGATATTTTCATCCTTCATGGACCGTTGTCACTTTAATTGGAAACTATACTATCAAATATGCATCAGAGCTATACTCCAACAGGCAGCACTTCTACCAAAGACTGTTAACAGTTGTTAAAACCACTTTTTTTAGTTATTATTATGGTACTCTCTTGCAGTGACGAACTGAGGATTTAATATTGGGGAGGAGGGCGAGTTGACCGGATAAAAGTTTTTTTAATGTAAATTCAATAAAATTCATTAGGTGATAATAAAAATGTACTTAAAGAATAAAATCTAGTTTTCTTTTCTTTTTAAAAAGCTCTTGAATTACTTCAGTCATGGTTATATTAATCTTTCTCTGTATGTATAGGCAATAGTGATAGTAATATAAAATAAGTAGAATTTTAAAATGTGTAACATGTTTGATCATGTGACTGATATCAACCAATCAGAGCAGCGATCACGTGACCGTTATCAACCAATCAGTGAACAAATAAAACGCATGCATAGTGGCGGGACCATTTTTTAATTACAGAGAGAAATATCTTACAATTTTTCTAATCCTAAGTTTATTGTTAAAAATGCATGTTGATTATCTATCATATATTTAAATACTTGGAGCGATAAGGATGACATAAAAAAATTGGAAATTTATAAACATTGAACAAATATACTTTTTTAGATAACTTAAAAAAGGTATAAGACATTTTTTAGAATTACTATAGAAGTACAAATATTTGACGAAAGTTTAGAATTAACTGTTAGTGGATTGCCAGAGGCTAGTGATGATACTCTACACTGCTGTTGTATTAAAATTGAATGTTATGATATAATCTATGTTTTTTTTTGCTACCTTTTATAATGGATTTATTTGTTTTTTAATAACTTTATCCGTTACTTCATATGAACTATGCTTTCTTTATTTCATTGAATATATTTTTATAACCTCTGTCCTGGCGATTAAAAATAAAAATGCACGTATGCACCAGTATTGTTCTTAAAATATTTAAAAATGAATCATTTTAACGAATAACTCTTAGTCAAATAAATTGCTTTTAAATCACTTCGCACACATTTAGTTTACGGCATATTTTTTACATATGTTTATTAAAAAATATGCATATGTATTTTAGAATTTATTGTTCCTTCAAGAATACACCCTATGGCATAATAAACCTGCATTGCAACGTAGGTCAAGTAAGATGGCATCACGTCTGTGCATGTCTGTTTATTCACCAAAGTTTAGAATTTAAATTCAGGATTGCATGCAATGAACATTTTGTAAAAATATTATTATGTGTGCTGGAAATGAATTATTTCTAGAATATTTTAGTAAACAATCATGTATATTTATTCATAATAAAATTAAAATCTATTATTTTGTCTAATTCTAAAATATGATTTTCTCTATATTTTTCCTGTTCTGCTTCCAATGACACAATATTTGTTATATAGAAAAGATCTACGCATGAATGTTATAGATTAAATTATATTAATTTATTATTAAACAATAAAACAATAATCGAACAACATATATAAAATAATATAACAAATCGTATTCCAAAAAAGTAATAAAATATTGTGTAGGTGTAACATATCGAAATACGAATAAAATTTAAATTGCGTACGTGTTTCTATCAATGTATAAAATTTTCTATTGCTTTTCAACGACGACATTCGCCAGACCATGTGGGTACTTTTATTGCTTTTCGTTTGATGAATCTAATTCGACGAAGTGACCGATACTTAATATTATTTATCGACCGACAGCTCACCTGTAGAGCACGCCGAGTGGCGCCGAAACCAGGCGCGTACCTTTTTATTTCTATATATATATATATATATATATATATATATATATATATATATATATATATATATATATTTTTTTATAAAACAGGTATTTTTTTCTTTGAACTATTTTTATGATAATAGTACATAGAAAAATAAATACTATAATTTATCGATTCTAAGATAAGATTTTTTTCATATTTATAGAATATTTATTATATTCTGTAACATTTATGTATATATAGGAGATGGATGCAGATATTATTTAAGAATTTTAAATATATGGGACTTTTCTGATTCATTTCTAGTTCTAAGAAATGGTAATGTATAAAATAGAATGTTAATATTTATTTTCTCTACTTTTAAAAGAAAATGTGAAATTGTCTTTCTTATTTTATGTATGTTTTCTTTAATTTATCACTACGTTAATATAAAGTATTGATGCAAACAAATTAGGATATTTAACCGTTTGGAGCCGGAGAGGAGGGAAAGGGTTCTAAAATTTTTAAAAAATATTTTAAGATTAAGTGGACATTATTTTATCGTAAACAGAATAAAAATTGCAAATGTGTCGGTTACAAGAAATAATATGTTAATTCAGATGTCATTAGAATTTTCATATCTATCTGATATATTGTGAAAATCGTTGATAATGTTCGGGGAAACAAATCTAGTGATTGGGAACATATTCTCGGAAGTAGAAAAATACAATTGCAATTGAAAATTTGCAGAAATAACATTGCTGTTGAGTGTGAAAAATTATAAAACAATCAAGTGTGCATAAAACGGAAACCGGATTATAAATTTTTCTTTCGATGCATGTGAAGAACGTGCAGAGTAGAAATTTTTATTCGATTTCTTCCAATGATGCACTTTTGGAAAAAAAATATTACACAATCCAATTCTCAAGACCACAATTTTTACAGGGTTTCAAATAAAAAAAAACGAGATTTTTCTGACTTTTAGACGACCGTTTTTTTTATGAAAGAAATATTATAAATTTAGTCTCTTTAGAAAGAAATTAGTGACTTTTAAATATATCATCCAAAAAATATCTCTCTGAGACCATAGCTTCTTCGGTAAACGTCAGTGGATTCCTAACACCCGGCTTCAAACAGTTAATCAACAAATTGAAAAATATAAATATAATCTTAGTCAGAGAACTGGCTACGCGTCAGATTTTATTAAAAACATCTTACCACTTGATAAGTTGTCGACAAAAAAGGATGATTGTATTTAACTCATATGCTCTATAGTGAGTCTCTCATATGTGTGGTCCTGATAACGTTTTTCATTTTCCATCAGAACCGTAATAATAATTTAATACATTACTAACTTCAAATTTTATTACAATGTTACACTAAGATGTGAATTTATGATGTGAACGGCATGTGATATACGATTTTATAACTTTATATTGATACCGAATAGATCCATATATTGGATTACAATTCAACAAATGTTACAGCTGTTTAATCTTTCGACCGCGTGTGTTCTTAGACTCTAGGTGAATATATATATATATATATATATATATATAAAATATGCCTAGCGGAATATATTTTCATTTGATTAAAAGAACAACTGGTTGACATCTAAACGAATAATCTAACTTTATTCATGAGTTTTTTTTTATTTATAACTGTTTGCATATAAAATAAAAATGTCCCGTAAAAAAAAAAACTAAAACTGTTGTGGAATCGACAATAAATCAATCGGTCTTAAAGCAGATAAAATATTATTTTAGAATTTAGTATTAGTTCAAGGATGATAGAACGGAAAAAATATATGGATAACGAAATATATATTTTTTTAAATTTATTATACATTTTCAAATCTTTTCTCTTTTTTTCTTCAAATATTTTCTTTCTGTTTTTGAATAAGTGATTATAATTTTATGTTTTTACTTCCGAAGTTAAAAAAATATTAAATGGATTGCTTCGAGAATGAAAATTATAAAAGAATATGAAATAATGAAACTTAGTTTTAATTTATTAACCAAGTTTGTCCGAAGGGGTATTTTAGATATTCCAAACATTGTCATAAATCGATACTTTCTTTATAATTCGACCCACATTCTATTCTTCTTTAAAATAATGTGGTTGACAAATATTTTGTACTTATTTTTGATTAATTTGATGAAACTACGATTATTTAAGACTTGTTATACATGACAATATGTTTAAGTTCACATAATGTATTTAACATATTCTGTTATGATAGCAGCAACTGATGACAATCATATATTGTTCATGTGACACTTGTACTATGAAATAGGAAAATAAATATATGCAACAAATGCATGTGCCATAATAAAATTCCATTATTGAATTAACGTAATCATCGGTTCAGTGTTTTTTAAATGGTAGAAGGAATGATTAGTATATTGTTTACAAAATTCGTACAGATTTGGACTTGTAGTTATTAGGTGTATAATTTAATTCTGTGACTTATAGAAAATGAATGTTGAAAAAATGTTTTTGAAGCTGCAGGAATGTTTTTTTCATGTTTAGAAAAGGATACATATAATATGTTTAGGAGGATATATATATATATATATATATATATATATATATATATATATATTATATTTTATGTGACTCATAAAACATATAAAAAATGCTCAAACAGTATAAAAGATCAGAAAATGCACTAACGACTTCATCGACTTATATCTGCCATTTTTTTGGTCAAGAGATTCGTCAGTAACCCGACAAATGAAGCAAAATTATATAAAAGTAATAGTGTATATTTCGAGAACTGAAATGTATTTAATTTTTCCGAAAATAAACATTCATTTTCTATGAAAATCGCACCGAATCAATTTCTACACTTAATATATAGTGTAAAATTATTCATTTTAAACATTTCTAGATTTATCTTTTGGCTAAATTTGAAAATATAACACTTTTTATTCACCAGTCGGTCAATGTATGTATTATTTTTTTTTTTGACAATAAATTATTAAATAATTTTATTGGTGTATTAATTTGACATGTTATCATAACTGCTGCAAAATGTTTAATTTATTATATATATGCTTAAATATGTTACACATTTTAAAGTTTATCAAAATATTCATTTAAAACGTGTTCATATGTACATAATTTCAAATTTATATGTGTATATATATATATATATATATATATATATATATATATATATTTGTAAATATACAAGTCATACCAAATCAGAAAAAAAGGAACAACTACACAAATTATAAATTCGAACATGTATAAAAAATTCAGAAATCAAGTAGAGTGAACGCATGTTTTAAATAGTTGTTAATAAACATGTAGATGGAATAGATTAACATAAAATATTAGTGTATGCTCATAGATTTTCAGGTTCACACAGCAATTTCTGTATTCTGTATAAAAATAAGTTTGATGTTGATGCTAATTTTGCATGTGTGTGTGTGTGTAACTGAAATCATGTTTCATTGACATCGTACTCATTTATTTATTACACTATACGAAAAATGGTAAAAACGTGTTTACTAGGTGTGCTGGAATGAATGCTGTTACGAGATAATTTCATAGAATTTTTCATGGTTTCAATGCAGATTACGTTAATTGGTTTTAGAGATTGTACAGTGATGATACGGCGTGTAAAAGTCTATAATATAATAATTTATCCTTTCTTTTTCAACTCTAATATTAAATGTCTATACAGAAACATACATATACATATTTGAATATATATATATATATATATATATATATATATATATATATATATTAGAAGTACAAATTAATTCAGTGCCTTCTTTTATAGAAAATGTGAATGTTTACGGAAAAATGGAATACATTTCAATCCTCAAAATATCTCCCATTATTTTATATAATTTTGATCGATCTGTCGCGTAACTGATGAATCATTTGTCGAAAAAAGATGGCGACTATGAGTTCATGAAGTCATAACGCATTTTCGAACCCTTAATTTAATTAGCAAATAATATACAGATTCTTAGTAAAGAATATACAAAATATTACACTAATAAATATTTCAGTAACTTCACCCTCTGAAAATGATGGCATTGCCTTTGAAATGCACAAAGCGATAATCGAAAATAAAGAATGATTGATTGGATATTTTTAATAGAAAAAATAGTATGATTTGTGGGACGAAAAACGGAATTTGCTTACGAAAAAAAATATAAAATATTATAAACTTATTTTCAAATTCATATTTTACATTAAATTGTTATTTTTCGTACTGTATTTACTTGCTAATAATAAAATATAGTAAATATAATCAGTGTTTTAACGATTTCTATATATTTTTTTCTAGTAGTCTGATTATATATATATATAATAAAAATGATAAAAATTATTAAAAATACAAATTAATTTAAGTATGTATGTAAGTATGCATATTTTATTTTTATTGAAAATATACATTCCTGTCAGGCAGGTGTAGAACCAGGACAATATGCAATTAATTTACAGTAAAATAAATAAATACCGACTTATTAATATAAATTAATCCAAAGATGTTATTTTATATGCGTGGAACGTACTGATAACAAACATAACTGTAAGTAATTGCAAACATAATTATTACTTTGTTGTACTCGGTCTATTCTAAATATTTACAGACACATTTTTTTTTATCGAGCAAAAACGTCTGTACATAAATGTTTGCGTTTCAATTTTTCATTCGTTAAGTAAAATAAAACTACCAGGTGTACAGAAGCGTACGAACTGACGAAATTCGAGAGAGAATGAGACGACAAGGCTGCGTGTGTTTTGAATTTTGATATTTTGAAGGTCGTTTTTGTTTACCAAATTAAGTCAGAACATGGTACTGTACTGAAATAGACAAATGTGAAGTCGCGTTCGATATGTAAATTCGTTTAGAGCCATTAAATTGTTTCACACACGAAATCTTTCGTGGTTTCAATAGATATTTGTATATATTTTTCCAAAATATTTGAAAAATGTTTCTTAAACGAACGTTCATATAAAAATGTCAAAGTGAAATGGAATAATGTTCTTGTAGATAGATTATAAAATATATTAATAGTCGTAGATAAAATCTAAAATTTTAACATAATACATTTGTGACATTGTGGCTAAATTCACGTTTAGAAATAAATTATTTTCTCGCCCCTTAAGACAAAAGTCTTTGTGGTCAAAAATGTTCAGTAAATGATTATTGATTTTTCTGTTCTTTACTGTTCTGAAGATGATGTTTGATGATAAAAATGATATTCAAACAATGGTATTATTTATTATTTAAAAATAAACTCTTTTGGAGCCCAAAAAGAGTTAACTTTCAAGTCTAAAACATACAGTTTCAGTCCAAAGTATTTAATTTGAAGATAATCTAATAGAATGAAAGATTTTTCTGTACGATGATATTATCGCAGTCGAAATGCTTATAAGTGAAAATCAAACAACAATAATCATTTTTTAGAATTTCTTTGATCAGAAAAAATCTATGGCTTGTGGAGTGAGTGAAAAACTCTTTTCTAAAAGCATATTCTGTCTATAAGTGTAATCACTTGGTGCTTGCGACGTATTGTCACTTACTATTAAAAAACTAATTCCAAATCATTTTAATCTTTAGCCTTTACACGCTTTACAGTCGTCTTTTATTGTCTTCATCAACTTTAATTTTAATTTTGTGTTTTCTACTATTAGTTATTGTTCTACTTTAATTTTAAGATCAGTTAGTTAACTTTGATATTAATTTTAATACATTTAATTTCAAATTATTAATAGGATTGATTAGTTGTTTGGTTAATCTGTAAATGAGTAGAAATGAACATCTATCTTATCGATGGTAAATATAGGGGTTTCAATGTTTTTTCTCTTTAGATTCAAGAATATTTTTTTCAAAAATGAGTTAAAATTGAAATACTGGAAATAATCAAAGATTAAAAATTGATATATAATTATTTATTGAACATTTTTGATTAGTCAAAGTGTTTGTAATGAGAAAAAAAATCATTTGTGAAATTAAAATTTCAAATTAGAATAATAAGTAGATTTTAATGTTCTTGGGTTAATGTATGGATGCGACAATTCCGTTAAAAGGCTTGATTAAATGTGTATAAGAAAATCAATTATTCATCAGAATAAAAGTGTGACATTTACTATATATCTGAAACCAGAAACGTTTCCCTTTTCAACATATATGAGTAGAAACTAAGTTATTGTCCATAAACGCAAATATGACGTTATACAATAACACTGAAAGATTCTTGTCACGGAACTTATCGAAAGTAATAACTCGTAACAATACATAGAAGGCATTTCATATATAACAATCGTGAAACCTTGTGTGAATTACAGAGAGCTGGTTACAGTTCTCCCGTTGAAATAGTTCGTATAAATCGAAAGTCACACGTTTCGGATTTCACATAAACGGAGAGCTACTGAAACACTAGCTATTTATTGAAACAATCAGTGTTATTTCTTCACAGCATCGGTGTTTTTGTTCAGACATCGACGATTATTTTCATAAAATGTCGTGCATGAATCTCGAATGGTGATCGTGGAACATTGCAGTTTCTATGCCACAGGGATACGATAACAATCGAGGTTTGTACGTGTGTCGTGTATACACTTGTATGTACAGTTATTTATTGAACAACTATACAGACTGAAGAATGACAGTACATAAATTAAAACAATGTAGTGGTGTGATGCACCGACCTATGATACAAGTTCAATTATCTTTTTGATGACAACAGCACTTGCGGATATTTAGTGAGTGATAGGAATTGTTATTCTACTTTCTTTAAAATAATAACAATAACCATGAATCGTTTATTAGCAAGGAATAATAAATGAAATTGAATATATTGAAAGTTATTTATTACTACTAGTCAATCTTTTTTCAATTTTTATTGAATATTCTGTATCACGAAATCGACCAACTGTTCATAAATAAATTTCTATTCAATGAAAACAGTGCTTCATTAGTTATTTTAATAAAACTAATAACTGTCATAATAAATTTTTTATACTATAGCTAAATTCTCTTTAGCAAATATATTTTTATTGCGCGTGCAAATCGTAAAAGAAACTTATCAGACATGTTTAATAAATGATTGATAATCATTTATGATTGTTTCTTAAGTAAATTTCAACGATGATTCCAACATTCGTAGATTGGTAAGATATAGGAAATTCTCTTAGTTTTTTTGACGTAAAATTACGTCTATAGTTTCATTAAACGGGGTGTCATGCTATCGTTTTGAGCATTACCAATTGATCTAATGTAGGGTCGCGTTCAGTAAGCCACAACCGTTCAACCGATTCATATATGATCAAAAG
The DNA here is from genome assembly GCA_034766995.1 of Acanthacorydalis orientalis. NCBI lineage: Eukaryota > Metazoa > Arthropoda > Insecta > Megaloptera > Corydalidae > Acanthacorydalis > Acanthacorydalis orientalis. The sequence continues at coordinate 44,402,021 of CM068315.1, read as the reverse complement.
TGTTTGACAGCTAAAGGACTTTGGAACTTAAAAATGCTTCATTTGTTAAAATCTGTTAATTAGATTAAAAGTTATGATTTTGAAAATTTGAACATCTATTCACATTATGTCAGCATTGAAAGGTAAAGGTCTCAAAAATTTATTATCGGAGGATAAAAAATATCTGTAGATAGAGCTTTCAAAACTCTGTAAGAAGACCCACATATATTCTTGTATTTTTTAAAAAACAACTTAAAACATTTTCACTTCTCTAATCAGAGATAATTCTACATAAAATTCTGCCGTTGCATATACAACCTCCATTTTTTTGTATCTTAGCTACTATCGAAATATACATAAGAAATAATCTAAAATAAGCAATCATCAATTATTGAATATTTCTTATTATAAAAAATTGTGATATATAAGCTAAGGCAAAATTTATTTTTGAAAGTATCTACATAAATTATTAGGTAGGTAGAAAAATAATTGCGGTTTATCAGTTCGTGCGGCATCCATTTGCCAAGCTTTTTTAAATTTTTTTAGCTGTTTCAAGTGGTCCAGAACTGTTGAATGATTAACGCCTAGCTTTAGTGCAAGCTTTTGAAATGTTGTGTGTGGTTATGATTCAAAAAAACGCCTTCAATTGGTCATTGCACCGTGCGTTCTTTAACAGTACCCATACTAAAAGCATCGATTAGTTTATGAGCAATTTCTGCTGCTTTACCACCCGTTTTGAACTAGTTCAAAAAATTGCTCTTGTTTGCTTCTTTTCTATCTTTAATTCAATAGCCGAATTTGAAGTAAAACTAATAATAAAACCAAAGTTGATGTTACTAAAATACAGACTAAAAATGCACTTTAAAATTATATCAATATTAACATGATAAATGACACTTTCATTAAAAAAATAAGATTAGAATTCAAAAAACAAAAACCGCGATTAATTTCCTACCAGCATAATAACAAAATACAAATTATTTATACATTTCTTTCTACAATCAATTTACTAAATAGTTTTCTCAATTTATAAAAGAAATAACAATATATTAAAGTGTAAAAGCATGTCGTATGAAACATTTATTAATATTTTCTTATATATATATATATATATATTGCATTAATTAAAATTAATTTGAGCATTATAATACAATAGCTTTCATAAAATAGAGATCATCGTCTGAAACATTGTTTTAAAAATACATCTTAAGAATTTAAAATGCGTAAAAATATAATATAATATAGACCTAGCTTCAGAACTGTTATGATTTTCATCTATTAAATTCATAGCACGTAAAACAGAAACCCTGCTGACCCAAAATTCATGAATAATTATTATATATAACTATTGTTACTAACAAATCCTACTATAGTTTACTCGGTATTGTCTACTATTTTACTTCTCACAATTGTATACGAATATATGTTATAGAAAAGTATGTATTATATATATATATATATATATATATATATATATATTCATTGTTAAAAATATACTAATAAACGATAAGTATTATTATTACGCCTATACGAGAAATAACTGTATTTCTGTTATACTTTTATCAACACAACTGATTCGTTTGCTGAAACATCTTTTACAAAATATTACCTTAACTGTAGAATCAGGAATGACTGGAAATGTGCTTAACTTACATTAACAATGTGTGTGAGAAATAACATATTTGTATGCAATGGGAAACCTGAATTATTTTTAATTGCTTGTATGTTTTTTTCTTAAAGTTGTATTTACATAATACGATACATTAAGTCATATCACTTCTTGAATTCCTGTTTTGTCTGTAGATAATTTATATCTTTTACGGGAACATGTTCAATAATTTTTTTAACAAATGTGTATGTTAACGGTTTGAAGAAATGGTTTAAGAATAAGTCATGTACATTTTAAAAAAACTTGATATATAAAAAAATTACTTATTTTTCAGTCAATTAAATTATGTGATTACATAAAATTTGATTCTTTTGACGTATAATCACGTCTATTGTTTCATAAAGCGAGGTGTCATCTTATTTTTGGGAGCGTTACCAAATCTTGTAACGCAGGTTCGTGGCCAGTACGCCGGAACTGTTCAACCGACTCACATCGGATCAAAAGTGTTTAACAGATAAAGGACTTCATTATCTAAAAATGCTTCATCCGTTAGATTAAAAGTAATGTCCTTGAAAATTTGAACATCGCTTTTCATATTGTTTCAGCATTAAAAGTTAAATATCTCGAAAACTCTTTATTGTACTAAAATATTTGCGTATAGAGCTCTCAAAAGTCTCTAAGAAGAAATCACATTTTCGTAGGGCGGGGTGTCATGTTAGTGGTAGGAACGTTACCAAATGCTGTAACGCTGGTTCGCACTCAACACCCCACAACCGTTTAACAGCTAAATGAATTTGGAACCTAATAATGCTTCATTTGTTACAATCCGTTTATTAAATTAAAAGTAGTGACCTTGAAAATGTGAACATCGATTTTCACGTTTTGTCAGTATTAAACTGTGAAAGTATTGGAAAAAAAATTATATGATAAAAACTAAAATACATGTGAATAAAACTTTTAAAACTCAGTAAGAAGAGCCCAAATTCATTCTTTTAATTTTTAAAAAATTTCAGAAATTAGGCTATCAAATTTGTCAACATCTTCAAAATTCAAAATACCCAGAAAAACTGTTACAGAACGTACAAGAAATCGCATCAAATGTAAAACTGGAAGAGAAAAGGCCAGAAGTCTGAAAAAAATTTCTTTGAAGCAATCTCAAAAGATAAAATTGTACTTTTTCAAACAACTTTAAACATTTTCACTTCTAACTCAACGTAATTTTACATAAACTCCTACGGTTGTGTACATATACAACCTCCATTTTTTTCCTTCTTTTTATCCCACAAACCACATGGATTTTTTCCAATCAAAGATATTCAATAAAGTATTATGGATTCTTTTTAATTGTCGATTCTACTCAATTAGATAGGAACGTCATCATCCAAGATATAGAAAAATCTAGTCTTATTTAAAATTTGTTTAAAATCTAGATTTTTACATACCGTATTTCTATAACATAATGGTATGGCTATCGAAAAGTTTATAATAATAAATATTCATTACTGAAAAATTTTGATCAGAAAAAATGTCTGGTTTCTGTGAAAATAGAAAAAATAATATCTAATTCTTGACTTTTATAGACTTAATTATCATTAATAATAATTTCCTTATAAATAAATATTTCTTAAAATATCCATATATTTTCAGTAGTTTTTATATATTAAAATCTATATGAATGTCTAGAAGAATGATTTTTTAATAAAGATTATTTAAACAACAATAAATTATTCCTTACTAACGAAGATAATTTTGGAACTGACATGTATTTAACACACAATCCACTTTAAATAATCTTATTATTCCCAACAAAAACTTCACACTGAGTAACACGATTTAAAAATAAACCCCCTTATAAAGATCATCATTTTCGTCATGTCACGTTAATATAACTTAATATCAACAATCAATCAAAAAATTTTGACAGTTAATTTATACTACGTGTTATTATTGAGTATGTTATACAGTACTCTCTCTTTATTAATCCTGAATAATAAGCATTGTAATCGTAAAACGAAAAAAATATCACAAAACCTTCATCGTTTTTTTCCACACTTGCTCTTTGTTCATACTTATTTTCATATCCCTAAATGATATTTTGAATGCAGATTTATAAACAATTTAATTATATACTTTGTATTAAATCAGATATAAAGGATTCAGTTAATTGATCATTTTTGTATCAAAAAAAAAATGAAGATATTTAATGATAAAAAGAATGAAACAACACTCCAAGTTATATCGAAATCAATATTCTAATTACTGTTCCGTTATAAGATATAAACGTTAAATGTTATTCCACTGTTGAAAGAAAAGAACTCCGGGAGATAATACAAGCACTGGTTCGACTTCGTTTGAATATTTTAACATCTGAACATTCCTCTAATTTGAATACGAAACTATTTAACCGACGGTTACTTTAGAAAGGAAATAAAAGTAAATTATCTGGTAGATACTGTCGACTATATTACAGCATCGACCACAAACATTCCTGTTCCTTGTTTTATAAACAAAGAGCATGTCGTGTATTTCCTGGAGCCTACGTAAATAAATGTATACGTTCACTGTTTCTATTTACTTGTCGTATCGTAACCCTTTGGTATTCTTTCGGGATCGAAGTCAAATAAATATATTTAATTGAACGCTGTATAAAGATATCACTTACCGTATCTGTGTAAACAGTAGAAACAATTTCATGTTTGTTAAGGTGGATGTTGCCTCAGGTAGAAAATAAATTGGATAGTAATTCTCTCATTCAACCACTCCCTTATATATATATAATGTAATATCTGTTAAAAGGTTGAGACTCTTTTTTTCCTCCAACGGATTGTAATTTAAGACCACTGATATGAATACAGTTTCGAACTGAATAGGAAATGTAACAATTTTATGTTTTGAATATTGATGGTGTTTATATTTTTTTTAATTAGACTATTTGAGAATGCTTTTAAGTTTTAATTGATTTTTTAAATTATTTTATGGGTCGTCTCTTTCTTTTAGACATTTTTATTGGAATACTTTTAAAGTATTGAAATAAATTGTTATCAAAATTACATATAAACTTTAATAAACATGTTTAGTAAATTTACTGTACATTATTTTAAAGTTAGAAAAACGTATTAGATATTTATTTATTTATGTTTTTGTTATTTTTATTTTTGTAATTTTTTTGATCGAATTACGGTGCTCCGCAACATTATTTTTGTAAATGTTCAGATTATTTTTATGCAAACGATTTTGAAAAAATGAAATAAATTTTAGTCTTAAATATATCCTTCATTATTTTGAATAACATTGCTTTATTTTTCGATAACTGACGGAACCCTTGGAGGAAAAAATATGGCGGCTTTGATTCGAAGTGTAATGCTTTTTGGAACCTCTTCCATTTTCCTTTTGCATTTTTTTGAATGTTTTATGAGTCACAATATCGTTCTCAAAACTAAATTGATGATTCTTGAGTCTTCGCCTACATTTTTTTCAACTGGAACGCAAAAAGTATGTAATACATAATATACTACTTTTCAGACGTTATCATATTCATTACTGTTTTGTGAGGTTATATCGGCTGCTTGACCAAAATATATATATTTTTTTAAATGTTAAGTTGAAACTTGAAAATTCTAAAACGATGAAAAAATATTTTAATTTAAAATAAAGTTATGATTGATTCAATTTAAAAGCACCGAATTATTTTTAGACCTAATTCATATAATTTATTTATTTTTATTGAAAACATGATCGTCTTAGTAATAAATTGTATATAAAAATAATGTATTTAAACATTTTTTTGTACATAAAAAAATATGTGTGTAAACTAGAAGACATGATTGAATGATCTCAGTTATTGATGTATTTTTGAACTCTGAACAGCCAACCATCTAAAATTCACAAAAAATATTAATCACAACCCTTTGACAAAATTTTTAACTAAGAAACAATCATTTCAATCTACATCAAATATCTAAATTTCGTAATACATTTTCTTATTTAATTTAGTAAAATTAATTTTTAAAAATAAATTAACAGTTCAAAACTTAATACATTTGCTTCGGGTTATAATCTAAATTGTTTTATAAACTTTAAATGAGCGTATTATTAGTATTTTAGAAAATATGATAAGTACATTATTTTAAAACTATCTTTAAATTAGAACAAAGAAAATAACTAAGTCGAAACACATTCTTGATTCAAATGGAGAGTTGTGCTCAAATAAATTGAAAACCAATATTGATATTGTAAATAAAATACTATATTCACTATATGTTATATCCTATAGTTTTTACTTCAAATAACTTCTCAAAAGGTTTTTATTTCAGTATAGCGGTTTGATATATCATGTCCAATTAGAAATTTCAAAATATAAACATTTCATGTTGATAAATCATTGAAATTAATGAAATGTCCGTATGAACTTCTAAATAAATACCCATATATATATATATATATATATATATATATATATATATATGCATGTATATAATTTATGATTATTATTAATGTTGAATCAAACGAAATTTTCAAGTTCATCTTTTGAACGGTCAGGTCACGATTTGACTACTACATATATCTAACTACTTATCTATTTATATATATATATATATATATATATATATATGCATCTATGTATAAATATGTACAGACTTCGTAATCAAATTATTTGTTAAAATTAATTAAGTACAGGTAGTGATTTAAATTAAAAATATTGATTAACTGTTTAATTATTATCGAAAGTTATATTAATATTTATTATATTTGGAGTTAAATAATCAACTGTGAGAAATTTTGAAGCTTACTTAGTTATTAATGTATTTTATTTTATTTATTGAATTTGTTATTTAAAGTGAACTCCAGGTTAAAGTATTTCTATAGATATAACTGTTTCCTATACATATAACTGAGAAAGATGATATCGCTATCAAAATGCATTATTATTAATAATTAAAAATGATTTATTGAACATTTTAACAAATATTTTCTGTGTCTGATAGAATGAAAAAGAATTTATTTCTGAAAAAGTAAAAGAAATAAATCAATTCAAATATAATTTAGTTTAATAATACAAAATTGTCACACAATATGAGTACATACTATCACGTACACGATTTAAATTTGTTTTAGTGAAAAAATCGATGTTATTCTTCCCATATACTGAAAAACATATTTGTTTGTTGAGATATATTCTGGCCTACCATTAAATATTTGTAGTAAATTGTAAATGATGTATAAATTAATGTGTATGTACAATTTGTTAATTTTTGTGTGTAAACAACATTATGTGGACTAACTACCAAAAGTTGTATACATAATTTAAATCCATTAAAGGAACATGTGTTTAAATGGAGTACTTAATATTAAGAAAATAATTACTTAATTATCTAACTTTGAAATTACGTTCAGTACGTTGTTCACTATGTACACACACACACACATATATACATATATATATATTTATATATATATTTATATATATATATATACTTGCATATAATATTTTACTAATATTAAGTATTGACTTGTTTAGTTTATTTTTTTTGTTTTTTCTTTTTGTAAATAGTAATAGTATTGACTTTTAAAATTAAATTATTAATATTTCATTTATATAAAAATAGTGTTATTTTACAGTTAGTTTTTCTATTAGAATATATTTTTTTAAAGTGTTTTTGTAGTATTTTTGATTCAATTTCTGCAGATTCATTGCATATCCAGTTTCGACTAGTTCTATCTGAAGTATTTTTTTAGTTTCTTAAAAAACAGAAAAATTAGTCTAATAAAGATTAATAATTATCAGATATTAAGAAGTTATGACAAAAATATATCTTAGACTGTGAAAAAAAAATAAATTAAACGAAAACGCATATATATATATATATATATATATATATATATATATGTATATATAGATTTGAAGGAAGCTATAAATATTTCTGAAATGTACATGAAATCGGGGGTAGGAGAAATCTTGTGCTTGCGCATTCGAAAATAGATTTCTTCAGCAGTATACACATAAGTTATCATTTGAAATGCACGTTAAATCGAAGAAAATCACCCAAAATGGAGACCTTGGTGTTTAACGGCGTCGTTTAGTTTCTTGTGAAACAAAAAGAACTCCTTAAATGATTATGGAAGAGATGTAATCAGTTACGGTGACTCTTGTCCTGGAAAAACCATGATTTATAAGTGGCATGGTCTCTTCAAGCAAGACAGAGAGTCAATAGAACACACCCCACGTTAAAGGAGATTCGTCGAGGTAATTTTATCAGAAATTGTTAAAAAAGTAATGAAATTAATATTAGATAATGCCAGTTTAATGAATAATCAAATCGCAGACATGGATGAAGTGTCATCTACAATTGTGCTAAAGATTTAAGCAGATCATCTTAACATGTCAAAGGTTAGCGCAAGGTGGTTACCAAAAATGCTCACAACGCTTCAAATTCAACAACGTGTTGAAGCGTCAAGGAATTTTATCTTTATCTCTTTAAAGATAATTCCAATGGAATTTTGTACCGAATAGTTACTGAAGATGAAACGTGGGTTCACTACTATGAGCCTGAATCGAAATAGGAGTATAAGCAGTCGTGTAAAAAGGTTGCACCACCACTTAAAAATGTAAAAATGTCACTGTTGAGCATAAAGTTGTTAGTTACTGTTTTTTGGGATTCAGAGGGTATCTTGTTGATCGATGACAGTTAAAGATTTTATTATAACTGGAGAATACTACGTCACTATAATTGAATAACTAAATATAGTAGTGAAGGAAAAAAGGAGAAGAAAATTGAGAAAAGTTATATTGCTCTTGCAAGACAGTACACTTGTTCAAAACAGCAATGTTTCAATGGCTGCTATCAATAAATATGGTTTCGAAATTCTGAACCACCCTCCGTGTAGTTCAGATATAGCCACTAGTATTTTTTTTTGTACCCGCATTTGAAAAAAAAGTTACTGAGAAGAAATTAGTAGATGATGAAGAGATAAAGATAGAAATTTTAGCTTATTTTGGGTAGAAAGACAAAAAATATTTTTAAGAGGGTTTAAAGAAACTTATTCAAAGTTCTGAAAATTGTATTTGAGTCAAGGGAAAATATTTTGAAAAAGAAAAATAATGACTTGTTTTCTTTTACCTCTCTTATTCTTTATTCTGTGAATTTTTTTATCTTCACCCATATTTATTATTCAGATATTTTTTATTAAATTTCTGACTATTTTGTCTAGTGCATTTTTTAATTTTCATTACTATTACATGTACTCTTGTTTATCTATGAATCCATTTTAAAATTATGAACACTTTTAATAACACTTTAAAGATCAAACTCTTCTCTCTTCTTCAGTCCTTCACTCTCTACCTATCTATCTATATTTATATTTATCTATCTGTATATCTACATATATATATATATATATATATATATATATATATATATATATAAGTATAAAACTGTATTGATATTCGGTATATAAAAATTTTATTTCCTTCATAACGTTTTATAGATATGCTAATTTACTTATTTTTATTTATTTGTTGAACAAAACTAGTATTTATTTTCGATTGTTTTTGTTACTACAAAACTTTTTTATTTAACTATATTCCAATGATTAATATAACTGACAACATCGTCATAATTATCTACTTTGATTTCATGCGAAATATTTTTACCACTGAATTCGTTTTTTTCCGAAGTGCAAATAAATTTATTACTTATCAAAAATGTTATTTTATATTCGTTCTGACGTACATGATTATCAAGCAAGTGTTACAAGTATTCCCGATGCTTATTAAAACTGTCCGTTTATAAATTATACAAAGATAACTTTTTTTACAGCCACTGAATCGTTTCGAAACGTGTCTCAATTTTATTATCTTGCAATATTTTCTAATAAAAATAATAGACTTGGTTACATCCATATTTATTCAATACACGATATGATACAAAAAAGAAATTCCAATTGAACAGATTTAAAATAAAAGCAAATTCATGTTCTTTAAAAGAAATTAAGAAGGTCAATCATATTGATTGAAATATTCTGTAAATATTTGTGTGTTGAGATATTTTATATATTTCTTTTATGTGATCGTGTGGTAATTTTGAATACCGACGTTTAATAGTGTTTATATTGAAATGAAACTTTAGCTGTTTCGGTAAAAAAAAATACAAAAAAAACATTGTTCTTTAATATTTTATATGAAGGCGTGTCAGATTTGAGAAATAGTCGTTTTTACTCTTTCATCTTCATCTTCTAAATGAGACTTTTCAATTTTTCTGATTAAAATGTAATTGAATTGTAGATGAAGATAATAAATTGATGAGATAATTGATAAAGATAATAAATTAATGATAAATAATAAATTGATATGAAATATGAAATTCATTAATAAATTTTTCCTTCATTTTACAAGTGCCAGAAAAAATTCTGATCAAAAAATTTTAAAAAATCAATTAGTTTCCTTTTTTAAAAGCTTTTTTGATGAAAATTCCATCATTTTCAGAGCACTAAGATACTAAAAAATTAGAAAATGTTTAAAAATAGTTTTTTTCTGTACCTTATAACTTTAAAGTTGATGAAAATATTACTATCAAAATGTACTTTAAATAAAATCGAAAATGATCAATAATTATTTATTGAACACTGATCAGATTTTTTTATAATTTGTGTTGAGAAGCAAACATTTATTTCTGAAAAATATGTGATAAAAATTTCTACTCTGTAGATTTTTCAAAACTCCAGGATCCTGAGGATGATCGCTACTTTAGTAAAATGTGCACAACCAACTATCAAAAATGATTGATAGTCAGTTATAGAATATTTTTTTAGTTTTCACAAATTATGATTTCCTTACTTCTATATTTGAAAAATTTAATCAAACATATCCATAATATTTCTTAGAATACTTTTAAGAGTAATGTACAAAAAAGTAATCACCTGGTGTAAATCCTATAAAATTCATTCATCATTTCTAAAAATAATTATTAGCTCAGATAAAAACATAAAAACAGAAAATACCATATTTAGATGTTACAAAATAGTATATGAATATATATTCTTTTTCTTATCCCATACTTGTACAAACGTAAATTTATAAAATATATAATTCTTTAAGTAAACCTTAATTCAGTGAATTTCTTTGACCTGTGTAATCTAAAACCGATCTTAAAATATTGTCAAACTGGTTGTTATTTCACACAGATAGTACCATTTAAAATTAATATTGTCAGAAATCATTGTGCTCGATTGTTTATAAATCTCACAGAAAACTTGTTACATAGTTCGGAAAAAAAGTTTCTTATTCATATTGTATTCATATAAATCACAGAAACAATGACAATAAAAATAAAGTAAATAAATAAATGTGATACGTCTTATAATAATATTTACATATTTTATAGCTAACAAAAAATTAAATAACTTATTGCACGCTGTATTAAAAAAATTAGAGAGTACGTTGACCGTCTCAGATGCATTTGATACTTTTTTTTTCTATTCTCAAGTGATTTTTTGCGTTGCTAATTTATGCACAACAAATTCTAATATTCACTATCTGTAGGCTATAACTTTATTTGATGTGTTAAATAATTTAGTGATGCTAAGAAGTAGTATACAAAAGATTAACATTGAACATGTCAACGATATAAAGAGAACATCATCAAATTACTTTTTTTGGATTTTTTTTTCACATTTAATAGACATCTATACTGCTATTTAATCCTACACAAATATAAACATATACATATACATATATATATATATATATATATATATATATATATATATATATATATATGTACATTTATTTTTATAAAGAAGTTATTTAATCGTAATTTATGTTTATTTATTATTTGATTTATTAATAAAATACTTGATACAACATTTGAAACTTTTATGAAAACAAAATTGTAACGAAGATAAAATATTAGAAGTTGAGAAATTAAAAATCAAAATAATACATTTGCAAAATTATGATTAACTGTTTTTATCTTTTATGCAATTCTTTGTATTAACTAGGAGACTATTCCCTCTGCTTTCTAACCACCGAGGGGGTTTTGCATACCGCTTAGTAACGCTCGATCCCCCCTAACAAATAACAAAAATTAACAAATCATATACAAAAATAATCCGTGTAAAATGTATGACATAAAATTTTTATTGGAAAAGTTTATAAAAATTAACATAACGAAATACAATGTTAAAATGTGTAAGAAATTTTTTACCCTAAAGCTTTAGTAAACACAATATTTTGAATAAATTTCCTATCAGTTTTATATTGAAATCGTGCACCCTCTTTCGTTATACACCAAGAAACAACACTGGGGATGTGACTGATATCAACTAATCAGAACAGAGACAACGTGACCGATATCAACTTTTCAAAACAAATCAAAAATTCGACACTACATTCTTCACATGCACCCCAAAAAAAATTTAAAATCCTATTTCCATTTTGTGCACACTTGATTGTTCACACTCAACAGTAGTGTTATTTCTGAAAATTTTCAATTGTAATCAATTTTTTCACTTCCAAGTATATGTTTCCAATCAAGAGATTTGTTTTCCCGAATATTATCAACGATTTTCCACGATTCATGAGAGAGATGTGAAATTTTTAATGGCTAATCTGAATTAACATCGACAAATTTGTACTTTTTATTCTGTTTACGATAAACGAATGTTCAGTTAAATAACAAATATTTTTTAAAAAATTTTAGCACCCTTTTTCCCCCTCCGGATTCATAGTGTTAAATATCAATACTTTATATTAACTTAGTAATAAATTAAGGAAAACATAAGTAAAATAAGAAACACACAAGGCAATTTTTCATTTTCTTTCAAAAATAAAGAAAATAAATATTAACTTTCTGTTTTATATATTACCATTTCCTAGAACTAGAAATATCTTTTCAAGTCCTGTACATACATGTATAAACATTTATTTATATATATATATATATATATATATATATATATATATAAACGTCCTTTAGAAGATACTTTATGTTTATTGTTTGACTTGTGTTACACTCGACGAGAATATTTGAATGTATGTTAAAAAATACATTTGCACATTTATCTTTAATGAATATACAAGTTCAAGGCAGTGTTGGAACATAACAGTTCTTTATATTCCTGTGTTTATACACGTACACGTACTGAAAAGTACATTGTTCACGTGTATTTATTAGACAGGTAGGGAGTACATTGGAAAATATTGATATCTGTATTTGCTATTATATATTATTCATATATATGTTATTATTCGTAACAATTGAATTCGTTTCTGTAAAAAAGAAACATGACAACATATCATTCATATATATATATATATATATATATATATATATATATATATATATATATATATATATTGCTAACAATTTATTTTACAACATCTCTAACAACATTCATGTGTAAACAATTGAAAAAAACATGCCTATTTTAAATACGAAGACATGCGCGTCGTCAGGTTGCTCGTGTTTTAGCATTAAATGATTTTTCATGTTTCTATTAAGATTTATTCATATTTTAGCAGGTTGGTATGCGCGTTACGTGAACACTTGAATCGCAGCTAAATTCAACAACTTGTGTCAACACAGATGAAGATTCTTTTTTAATCCTAAGTGTGACATATGTTCGTAACATCTATTAAAAAGCATAGAAGTAATCGTCACGTAAATACAGTTGTTCTTACATATTTAATTCATGCTTGAAATGCATCGACATATTTTATATAGGGATTTGAATTGTTGAATGTTTTCTTGATGAATAAACGAATCAGTTATTGTTATCGTTTCAAAATATGTTTATAAATAATAAAAAAATGTGATAGTAATCTATAACTGAATGTAAATTGATTATTCATATCGTATTGATATTAAAATTGAATTAAGAATATAATTTCACTTTCATAAATAAGTATTTCGTTCAACGTCGTTCACGATTAATGTTGAAAAAAATGTTTAATATTTAATTATTTGTCGTTTTTATTGTTTTTTATGTGTATTTCGATATCGTTTTCATCATTTATACTTTGAGGATGATGGAATCGCAATCAAAAACCGAATAAACAACGATCCAATTTAACAATAATAAATTATTTAAAATTTTTTGTTAGAAAATTATTGTGTGACTTTAGTGAAAGTAAATTTAGCCACAATTGAAAGACCTATTAGGTTGAATAATAAATAATGTCAGATTTCTCGATAAATTTCTCAGTCAATTTCTTTTATTACAGAAAACTTTTTTAAATCATGTATTGACTATTATGATCATTGAATATTATGATCAATGACTTTCAGTATCTTGTAGGTAGTTATATAATACCATCCTCCCGAATTTTGTTATCTTTTTAAGAAAAAAATCTCGAAATATGTATTTCATGGGCCTCTAAAGAATCACAAATTTTCCCATTAAGAGAAATTTGCAAAATTCGAAATAAGTGAAAATATAATGGCGCTAAGTCCGGTGAATATGGTGGATAAATAAGAATATCCCAATTCAACTCGATTAATTTTTGTTGAGTCTATATACATGTGGTCTCGCGTTATCTTGGTGGAAAACTACTCCTTTCTTATTGACAAATTCTGGTTGTTTTTCTTTAATGTTCTTCTTCAATCTATCAATTTGTGAACAGTTTTTACCGGAATTAATGTTCTGATTAAACGGCAGGAACTCATAAAACAATACTCTTCTTCAATCCCACCGTACACATAACATGACTTTCTTGGGGTATACGCCGGCTTTGGGTGAAGTTAATGAGGTTGATCCTAATATACTCCAATGTCTTTTTCGTGTCAAGTTATTGTAGATAATTCGTTTTTCATCTCCAGGAATAATCTGTTTCAAATGGTTCGTTCTTATTGCGTTTCAGCAATGAATCTCACAAGTGGAAATTCGTTTGACTAAATTTCTTTCCCTTAAATTGTGTGGAACCCAAACATCATATCTGGAAACCATATCAACTTGATACAAATGGTTCTCAACGCTACATTTCGATATTCTTAACATTTACCCCATTTCTTGTGTAGTATAAGTGGATTATTTTCAATTAAACAAGAGATTTGATCGCTATTAATCTCGATAGGTCTTCCAGAGCGTTTATTATCGATAAGACTAAGATCTCCATCAAAAAACTTTTTGAACCATCTTTGCACCGTTCTTTCATTCCAAGCACCATCATTATGCACATCAAAAATCCTTTGTATACGCATTTTTACCTTTGAGTAACTAGAAAAGCATAATTGTACGAAAATACATCTTCTCGTAGTCAATCCTCAAACCAAAAAAATACTAAAAAGTTAACTAAATTTAATGATTTTTTTTAAAATTACACGTTAAAGTCTCAGCTTTTAGCCTGTGTATGTGTTTTATAGGTTATGAATGATCTATTGCTTCAAAAACAGCAAAAGCGTTCTCTTAGGAAAAAATCAGACATTAATTATTGACCTACCCAATATTTTAGTAAGAATATATATGATGAAATATAACTCATTTAAATTTTGTTATATTACAAATTATACTTCAAAGTTTACTTTAATGAATTCAGAATCATTAACTTCTTAATCCATTTTAAAAATAAACAAATATATGTTTTAGACTGTCATCAAATTATATATAATTAAAATATCCCAAATTTCACATAATGTATTTCGATTATTAATAAATTACTGTTAAATAATAAATCACCGACGAAACATTTCGTCAGTGATTGCAATTAAATGAATTAGTATAACACATTGGTTACACTTTGTATACACATGATTATAATATTTCCATTTTAAAAACAGCACAAACAAAGTAAACAATAATATTAATTGAAAACATTTTGTAAACGAAACAAATTTACATATTTAAGTAATATGTAATAGGTTTCAAGTGTCCTATAATTAATAAATATTTTGTTATACATTCTAATGTAACGAATATGCATAAAAGAAATGTGAGACGTTCACATTTTATTTATTTTACTGTAACAACTTGTATCGAGTCTAAATTAGTTGTTAAAACTGTTATAACATATGGTATTCAAATTACGGTTCAGTAGCATGAAAAATTATAATTGGTTGCTTGTTTTTGGGAGGTCGTGGTAAACAATTCCGCATGGTCGGTCATCTCTACTATTTTTTAGATCCGCATTTGTTATATATATATATATATATATATATATATATATATATATATAGAGAGAGAGAGAGAAACAATTGTTGTTGCATTCGAAAATGCACTACATTTGAATTCAGGAACTTTGTGTTTTTTCTTGAATTTTTGTCTTTTCTCGCAAGTTCTTGTTATTTCGAGTCTGTTCGATAGTATCAGTGAAGTGATATTCATATAAATCCTTATATAAAATAAAGATTTAAGGGACGAAACTTTCAGAATACTGTTGAAATTACATTGCTATTTTTTATCATATTTTTAAATTACATATTACTGGATATTAAAATATTTAATATTTAAAAAAAATTAAGTTATTTTATATAAAATAGATGACTTCATGTACGTGCGAACTTTGTTTAATTGATAGAATATATTTTGATATTTTCTATATCAACAATTAGCAATAAAATAATTAAATATATTAGAAACAGTAATGAGAAAATTAACGAAAATTCCGAAGTAAGAAAATATGTTTTTCGCCATCATCGCCAAATTTATCATCTACAGACTAATATTTTATAAACATTTAGATAATTCTTAGTAATAAAATACTGTTAAAATACGAGTATATCCATGGAAGTTCTAGACTCTATAAGTCAACATTTTTTAAAGAGGGAGAAATAATCTTGTAAAATGATAATAAAAATGTATGAAATAAAGTAATACTTTTGTTGTTCCTCGATACATATCTTTAATATGATATTTTTGTTTTATTTTTTCTCTTAAAAATGATTCGCCTTATATAAAACAGAAACTTGTATTAAAATTATAATTTTTTAACATTGTTACTATTAGATGCAAAAATAATTCGTTACCTTTAAATTGAATCAGTTATAACTCTGTTTTAAATTAAAATATTTTGTCATCGTTTTAGTATTTTTAAGTGTCAACTTTAACATTTAAAAACACTATATATCTTGACTAAGTAGTTGGCATAACCTCACAAAACAATACTGAATACGATAACGTCTGAGAAGCAACATGTTAAGAATTGCATACTTTTCGCATTATAGTTGAAAAACTTACTGCCAAAGCTGTGAGAATGATTTTTTTCAGCTTTGTGAGAAGATGTAAAAAAAGCACAAAACATGGAAAAATTCTTGAAAAGTGGAAGACATTAAAAAATACACTACGACTTCATCGATTCGAAGCCACCATATTTTTTTCGAAAAGGGAATCATCAGTTACCCGAATGATGGAGCAAATTTATATAAAATAATGGGGATATAATTTCTATATCTAATATAAAAATTTCCATAAATGAATTTGCACTCCTCACAAACCACATACTTTTTGTCTTTCTTACGATGATTAATAAATTGAAGGGTTGTTTATTTTGATTATTGGTTAATTATAATAATAAAAACGATCAATAATCATCGATCAACTATTATCATCAGACATTTTTTCTGTTTTTACGATGACTTACAATTTATTTTTAAAAATCCTTATACTACAAAAGAAATAAAATATTCTTTGATAAGATAAACGAATTGTATTCTGTATACTTATATTTTAATTCAAGAATTACTTGACCTTAAAATGAACTATTTCATACAAACAAAAACAGATTTTCAATTAAACTAAATCATTTAAAAAAAATGTAACTGAACTATAATAACAAGCAAATTTAAATAAAGTAATAATTTAAAATTAATGGCCAAGAAAACAAATATTAAAAAAAATATATCGACATGCAAAAATAAAAAATGTCAATTTGCAGTTAAAAATCTATGTACGCGTTTGACAATATATATATATATATATATATATATATATATATATATATATATATATATATATGTATGTATTTATTAATAGTATTATAAATCAGAACGATATAAATTTAAAAACATCTCGTTACACATTTATGAAAATATCTACGCTCTAATTTGAATCAGGAAACGGAGCTGGTCACATAATTCATATGTGTATTCTACAAAACATTATTTATTTCACTATCATATGTGAAGTAACAAATTAAATGATTTTTTTATGCTAAATTTGATAATAAGTACAAGTTTCGACTAAATTATAGCTTCTTATTTGATCGTACATTAATCTAGGCATAAAATCTTCATTTCAGTTTGATTAAGTATACTCTATGAAATAATAAAGGTAATAGCGCAGTTTGAACATTTATTATATATATATATATATACATACACACACATATATATACATATATATATATATATATATATATTTGTATATATATATATATCTGTGTATATGAGTGTACGTATATTATACAAATATTTTTCAGAAAAATTTATATTAAGCTGATTTGTATACTTCTGAGATCACTGTTTACCTAAATATGTTAAAGTTAACTATTAGTAAAAGCCATAAGTACATGTTAAACTAAAAATATGAAATTTTACACATTAATTTCGTTATTATACTCTAGAATGCATGTTTTATAACAAGAAGACTTTTCACTCGCCTACAAACCACATAATTTTGATTCTAACCAAAAAATGTTCAGTGATTGATGATTCACTATTTTAATTTTTATTTATGTATATTTTGATAACAATGCTATTAAATTCTGTGGACTAATATAATCAATATAGTTCTGATGTATAGTTCTGTTATTAAATTCATTTTCACACATGAATTATTCTTTCACTTTTATATTAATTCAAATGTTCTTAAGCAGTGATATTTTGTTGTATTTTACTACATTATCGACATTTTTGTATGATTTAACCGAAAAATGTTTGAATATTTATATAGTTTCACTTTTTCATTGTATTCTCTATTAACAGGTCAATATATTGGGAAAAAAAATAATTGCGGTTTATGACCTTCAAATTCGTATACATTTTTCTCTTTTTTGATTTTCATAGTTGTTTTAAGTGATCCAGAATTGTTGGATGATTAACGCCTAACTTTTTTGCGAGCTTTCGAATTGCTGTGCGTGGTTCTGATTCAACTGACACTTTCAGTTGGTCGTTATGAACTGAAGAAGGATGTCTGCGGCCTTCTTCATCTTCAAGGCTCTCGTCCCCAGCACGAAATTTTTGGAACCGCCATTGCACTGTACGTTCCTTAACAGTATCCACACTAAAGGCATAGTTTAGTTTACGAGCAGTCTCTGCTGCTTACCACGCATTTTGAACTCATGCAAAAAAATGCTCTTATTTGCTTCTTTTCTATCTTTAATTCAATAGCTCAATTTGAAGCAAAATAATAAAATCAAAGTCGTAGTTATCAAAATACAGATGGAAAATGTACTTTAAAATGATATTAACATGAACACGATGAAATGACAATTTCATTAAAAAAAAGTTAAGGTCTGAAAAAAATCGCAATTATTTTTCTACTGACCAATATTTTGTTTATCCGAATTACATTATGTATCATAATACATTTTATTTCATGCAATAATATATTAAAAATAATTTTGGAATATCTTAAATTGTCAAGTACTTCTCTCTAAAAAAAGTTATATATTTTCATACTAACAAAACTAATTAAGATTTAACAATTTTAATATTTAAAATATAATATTGTACTATACATGGCCGGTCTAATAATTATTTAAAAGAAATATTTTTAGGTATTCTATAATATTGTTTAATTATATTAAATATTAATTTTTTTAAAAAAGAACAAAATTAAACGTTTAGAAAGAATTCATTTCTGATTAAAAAGTATTTGGTTAGTACGAAAATAATTGCGATTGTTTTCTGAATTTTAACCTTAATTTTTCCAATGAAATTGTCATTTCATCGTGTTCATGTTAATATCGTTTTAAAGTGCATTTTTTAGACTGTATTTTGGTATCTATGACTTTAGTTTTATTAATAGTTTTGATTCAAATTGGGTTATTGAATTAAAGATGAAAAGAAGCAAATAAGGGCAATGTTTTTGTATAAGTTGGAAACGAGTAGTAAAGCAGTAGAAACTGCTCGTAAACTGAACAACGCTTTTTTGGCGCACTGTTAAGGAATGTATAATGTAATGATGATTCACAAAATTTCGTATTGGAGACAAAAACCTTGAAGATGAAAAAGATCTTGGGCGTCCTTCAGTTCATAACGACTAACTGAAGGCGTTAATTGAATCAGAACCTCACACAACAATTCAAAAACTTGCACAAGTAATGAGTTAGTCATCCAACAATTCTGGAGCAATTAAATAGTTAGGGAAATCAAAAAGGAGAAAAATGTATTTGATAACTAAATCACAATTATTTTTCTATCAATCTAATATCCGTATATTTTTATGAAAAATTATATTTACTAAAATAACTGTTCGAAAAGTATGGCCATCACCGATTAACAACTGACCCGGTGCCATTGTTTTATTATAAAACTACTTGGAAATGATTTCATTCAAATAATATATTATTTTTACGTACAGTTGTAAATACCGTACACCAATTTAAAAGAATCCAGAATCCAAAAACAAAACCATCAGCAAACGAACTTAATCAGTGAGTAGAAAGCGATAATTTTCATTTTAATATGCGGTCTGCGCCCACAGTAGTAACGGACACACGGCCGAAGAAACAATTATACGCGAAAAAAATAATCATAAATAATATATAGTTAGCGTAGTGGAGTCAAATCGCCTCCGAGAGCCGAATCTATTATTTTAATGTGCTAATTTATTTATTAATAATCGGTTTTAGGTTCAGTTGTGAACTTGTCTATAATCAGAAAAAAAATGTAATTTATGTGCTTTATAATTTATGTGATATTACTGAGAATATTAAAAAAAATCGATCAGAACTGATCACTAGTAATAATCAGAGGAGCATGTGCCTGCTTACGATTTCTTAAGTACTGCTATTTTTTTTTAATAAATGCCGTTGGTTCGAATTATTTGTATGACGGATTTACAGAAAAAAAATACAACTGTGTAGAACGACACAAGCTTATTTATAACTTATTGATCGAAGTGCTTCGACCTGAAGGCTTTTAACTGAAATATAAACATTATTATTCATTATGCATATACAAATTTTGTAAATATACATATTATGTATACGTACGTGCACATACATTATATATATATATATATATATATATATATATATATATGTATGTATATATATATATATGTTTATATATGTATATATTTATATGTATATAATATGTATATATATATATATATATATATATATATATATGTATATATTTATATGTATTTAATATGTATATATATATATATATATATGTATGTATATATATGTATGTATATATATATATTTATATATATATATATGTGTGTGTGTGTGTGCGTTGAATAAACTTATTATGTTTAAAATTTTGTTTAAAATAATTAATCTTTACGATAACAATTATTAAAATAAATACATATAATGTTTGTAATGAATTAAAAATGTGTAATTTGATGTTAATAACCTCAATTATATCAATTAATGGTCTTCTTTGTTTCAGGTGAGTTTAAACAGATGTACATTTTGGCGAATCGCAGTAAGTAAGAGGAAAAAATTGATATAAATTTTAGAATTCATTGTAATGTTTCATACAAACTCATTGAAGTTTCAAATTATTATTTTTATTCGTTAAATGTATTTTTTTAGTTTCAATTAATCAAGAAATACTCTCTTAATTATAGACTTGTCAAGAAATCTAATTTAATTTTTACATTCTCGTTTTCATGACTTTTTCTAATATTAATTCTACATTTTGTTTTATTTTAATGTCAAATATTATGTGGATCAATTTTTAATAAGGTTCTCTAACAATGTAACTAAAAACACTTCCTTTCTTTTCATATTTTTTTTTTAAAAAAAATCGAATAAATCAATATTGATATCTTTTGATTGTTGCTAATGGGTATTGGTGATGTCACTATATTCATTTCTGTATCTTAATGAATAGAAGATGATGACATCGACATCGAAATGTAGATAATCAAAAATCAACATTGATCATTAACCTTTTGAAGCCGGGCGTGGATCTGGCCGTATATAATATATACAAGTTGATAACATTCTAAACGAATAAATTAACTTTGAATAAATTGAATACAAATTATGTATTAAAAAAATCAGTGCACTGGGACAAATACTGTTATCTAAAAAAAAACATATATTAAAAGTTCGTTAAAAGTATCTTTCATTTTTAAAACTTTGAAGCCTGGCGTGGAAATAGAAATCTGTTTATGTTTTCCAAAGAAACTATGGTATCAGAGCGCTATATTTAAAGGTCACTAATCTCTTTCTAATGAGACTAAATGTATAATTCTTTCTTTCATTAAAAACGGTCATTACGGTCATTTAAAAATCAGAAAAATGCAGGTTTTTCATTTAAAGACTTATAAAAATTGTAAACTTCAGAATTGGGTCGAATAATATTATTTTTTTCAATAGTTCATCATTGGAAGAAAGCGTATAAAAAAATTCAAGATTCTATGTCCAGGTTCAAGATGTGACCGATGTGAAACCGTTTTGTGCAAACTCGATTGTTTCAAAATGTTTCAAGTTCAGCAATATTTTTACAAATTTTCAATCGTAATTAATTTACCGCTTCTAATTATGTGTTTTCAATAAAGAGATTTATGTTTCCCTGAATATTATCAACGATTTTCTTCGATATATCAGATAGATGTGAAATTTCTAATCGCTAATCTGGATTAACATATTTTTGTTGCAACCGAAAAATTTGCAATTTTTATTTTGCTTAGGATAAAATAATGACCAATTAATAGAAAAATATTTGGTAAAAAATTTAGCATTTTTTTCCTCTGCCCGGTTCCAAAGGATTAATGATACATTGAACACTCGATCAGGAGTATTTTTTGTGGTTTTTGGAAATACAAAAAGAATTCATTAGTGAAATTAAATTTAGTCAGTGTCAGAATTGAACTGTGAAAAATATTTCTATTACAAGAGGAAAGTAAATGTAGTGTATCTTGTTAATGAAGAGCAAGAGATCACATGACTATATTTTTTATTTATTATATTATTCCTTAATCAGTCTACAACTTTAAGAACCTGTTTTGCATAATATTATTCCCTCCCATCTCTCTTTATAAATATATTTATTCTAATTTATTGTTATATCTAAACATTAGAGATCAAAATTATTTTAATAGAACGTTATAGTTTATTTGCTTGAATACTTCTATTTATTTTTACAATTAATTAATATTAAATGTTATAAAATTCACCTCAGAATATTTCACTAATTTGTATTGAACATGTGTTTTCAAAAAGAAATTAGTTATTTTTAACCTGTTAGCTATGCTGCCCTATTTTAAAAGTATGTACCTAGATTTTGTCGAAAAAATGAAGGGATGAAGTGTATACTAGTCAAACACAGAATATACATGCAGCTGCTATAAAATTGAATTAAATTGTAACAAAATGGCATTTAATTTTTTGGAAAATCAATAATTTTATTGATCAAATTCATCTTAATGACGAGTATACTCGTCATGTACAGCTAACAGGTTCACTAATAATCGAATATCTGCCAGACAAATTTTAAAAGAATGAAATTAAATATTATTAAAATTTAAATATTTTTATTTTATCCGTGTTCCGTTGTAAAACACATGTACTGTTTTAATTCGTATCTATTTTTTTCACAAAATAAATATAAAATTATACGATGTCACATCTAATTATAGCTCGAATCGACTTATTTACTTTAAAACTTTTCTTCGAACATCAACAGTAATTAATAAAATTATAATATACTTTTTATGTAGATAAGAATATATTATAATGTCTCATTCTGCAGCCTTGAAGCGAAATGTAGTTAATATGGTCACTGTTTCAAAATAAAGACAAAAAGGCTCAGCATCATTCAACACGGTAGCATTTAAAGTTGCACTTTAAGTAACGTAGCATTATCAATATTTGTTTTTATTTCAGAGACGATTTAAATATTCTCTGACATAGTTGTTATTTTTAGATGCACATTGGAATCAAAGCCAAGTTTTTTTTTATTTATTTTTATTTGTTTCATAGGAACATGAATATTTAAAAGAATCAATTTTGAGACTCAGTATATAATTTAAATAAATATTGTATAAGTGATAATAATGGAGGTTAAATGTATAGTATAATTAATTTATGCACAGATCTGTCTACTTTGTGTCAGCGTTCGTTTCAAATTATATATCTCTTTATATATTTTAATATTTGTCGTGTTTAGAGAAGAAAATTGCTTTCTTTGCGGTGTAAAAATTAGAATATTTTGTGCAAATTTATGCAATTAAATGTCTCTTCAAAATCGTGTTTATTAATTATAGTTGTTGTCACTGTGGATAATTACTTCTTAGAATAATTACTGGTAAAATATTTTGCACCTCAGCATTCCTAAATGAAAATATAAGCCATCATAAAAATGGCTTTCGTGTATTTCTCATTTGAAATTCCATTTCTCATATAGAGATTAGTGGCGCGTTATAGCTTCATCGAGCCCAGGCAAATTTCAATTAGGGGGCCCATATACAGTGCTGAATTCAGACATTTTTCTTCGGGGATTTTTTTGGTGAGAATCTCCCATTATTCTCTTATGGATTTAACACTGCCCATGCAAAAAACTGGACACCAATTTTAGATGAAATTTTATTAAAAAGTGAACAAAATTAGATATTTTGTATTTTTAGGTATTTTTTTTTATTTTGGCGTGTAAAATGAATTTATTTTTGAAAGTGAATTCAATCGGTTACAGAACTGTGTGTAAAAGTAGCTTTAAATTTCATTTCATATTCATTTTTTGTTTATAAAATATAGAATATTATCGGAAAAAAGAAAGTAATAAATAAATTTGGTAGAAAGTAATAAAAAAATGTATACAGACGGACTCAAGTGTAAAAGTAATAGATTACAATGTTAAAAGTGATCAGTTGAATTCTGTACAAGATAATATTTTATTTGAAATCTGGCTTTCAATTTTGCTGAAATTCATAAATATTTATGTATTCACTTCGACATTAAAATATGAAATTGCTTAATTACCCCTTCTTTTTGTTTAATCATTACGAATTTAATATTTTTTATTTACCAATAAACAAATACGTATATCCGATGAATAAATAAATAAAATAATAATCGAATAAACAAATTTTCCTATTAACATCCAATTTGCATTCGCATTCTAAAAGCGTACGCTTTGTTTGACAGGAATTAAACGCTTCATAATTTATTAAACATTTATACAATAATAAATACTGACAAATAATTGAATCAGTAAATATTTACACATTAATATGAATGTGTTAATATTTACAGTTATAATTGAGTATCCGAAATCAAATCTAATATTTACTAAACATTATTGAAATTATTGTACAATCTGTTAAGACATCACATTGCAATTATACTTGAGTACAAGTTTTTAATATACTGGATAATTCGATTTTAGTTAATATAAAAAAAATAGTATTTAATGTAAATAGTTTCTTTTCAGTTTCGATAGATTCCTGGTTGTGTGCGATTCGTATGACAATACGTATATTGCTTATTGCAGGTTGAGTGGTGTAAAAAAGGTGCATGTCTCGTTGTACCAAGTAAGAGGATTATTTAAACGTGTAATAACTACGACGTAATGTTAAAGTACTTATTAAATCCAATAAATACTTAAATAGATAGATGCACTTGTACGTTCTAGACAGGTTTTTTATTACACATTTTTATCTCTTTTCAAATAAAAGCTGAAACTACTTTTGTGTTTATTTCTTGTTTTATTATTTGGCTTTGTATTATATATATATATATATATATATATATATATATATATATATATATATATATATATATATATATATATATATATATATATATACTTATATACATAGGAGAGAAACCCAAAAAGCAAAGGGCCATTTAATCCTTTCGCTGCGTCGAAATCTAATCCTGAGCGCACGTGGCAGACGGTAGACATTCAACCGTGCTTGACGCTATAGGCGGCACGCCTTTATTCTTCAACAGCACCATCTTGACTATGTCAATTGAGTGCCTACAGCGCTGTCCAAGTGATATGAGTTAAGTGTTTAAACGAGCCTACAGCATTGGTCAGGCGATATTAGTAGAGCGTATAAAGGCGTCTATAGAAGCGAAGTGATTAATAAAACTTATTCTATTAGGTTGGTGCAAAAATAATTGCGGTTTTTATCATTTTAAAACCATGTAAAACCGTAATTATTTTTGCACCGACCTAATATATACGAGATATATTCTATATAGTATGGCTATTTTTACATAATCCACTTAATTTCTATACATTTAATCCAACGTTTAATGAGCATCAGGATTCCATTATAAGAGAATATTTTTAGTCTCTTGCATAACCAGTTTAGCACCATATTAATGAGCTCTTCTCAAGAACAAAATTTTTTTCTGTTTCATTTTTATTCCTCGAAGCCTAAGTAGAGATGATAGTGGGTGTAGCAGATATTTAAAATCTAGATCTTAAACATAATGATTTGTTCTACTAATCATGTAAGGTCGAACGGTATCTTAGAGAAGAATCAAATTCATCAAAGGTTTCGCAAAGCTCTTAACTTCAGTTCCCGAAAGTTTTCACAGTAACAATTGCTATTTATTGTTTCACTTTTATCTGTGATATGAATCGAAATTTAACGTTTATTATCCCAGGAAATTATTATCTTGAACTTTTTTTGCAGAAGGCTCTATTAAACTTTGGAACATACTCTATAGTTAGATCCATGTTTCATCAATGATAACTAAATGAGTTGGAAACGAGTTCACTTCAATTTCATAACATTTCAAATTATTATGGAAATGTTTATTTTAAGCTGCTGTGTTAGTAACCACTGAGCACAAACTTTTCAAAAAATTAATGATCAGTATATGAATGAAAAATGATGAACCATGGTTAATATTGAGCTCATTTGTAATTTTATACATTTTAAGTAGACGATTTTTTCGAATCAAATTGTAAAAATCTTACCATCAGTCTTGAAAGTGGAACGTTTACTTATACATTTTTCATCATAGACTAAAATTCGACTATTTTTAAACAATTAAATCCATTCATAAATCTTACTGCAGCATAAACAACTATCACCATACTGCTACTACATTCTGTGAATAATCTCAATATGTTTTATCTCCTCTGAGTACAAAAACAGGCACATAATATAATTTTAGGCGAAATAAATAATATATATAATATATATATATATATATATATATATATAATCCAAATAAAACTATATTAAAAAGATCAGAAGTTAATATTTATATAAATTTAATTGTAACTTAAAAGCTTGATTTTAGTTCAAAAGTATAAGATGCATATCAGTTTTTAATAATTATTTGCATCTAATTCTTAATTTTTCAATTAAAAATTATAGTTAATTTTGTTTAAATAAAAAGAAGTGTCAAACACTTTAAAACACGTTATAGAAATAATTTTAGAAATTGATTTTTATGAAATTAATTTCATTAAAGAGCATAAATTAATTTTTATTGTTACAATAAAAGTATAATATTAAGTTTTGTTCTATTGATTTCAATTTTAAGTCCATAAAAAAATATTAAATCTGCTTTTATAAGAACACCTGCAGTGCTTGTTTTTAGAAAGAATGCATTTTAAATTTAGAAATCTTCACAGTCTCTTATATATACAATAAGATAATTATTAATTTACTGTTAAACATCTTCTATAAATATTATAAAACATAATTTATTTTTAGATAATGAATATTTATAAGAAGATTAAAATTCAAATCGTATCGTATCTAATTGAACCGTACGTTGGCAAATTGAACGAATTTTAAATAAATTAGACTACACAACCTGTACTAACATTTATTCGAACATACTTATTTCGCAGAATGATTGATTATATAGTACTCTCAATGAAATTATAGAAATTCCATTTGTACAATGAATAGTTGATATCTGCGGTTATGAAAAATTAATATACATGCTCTGATTTAAATTGTAAATTCTGTGCTGCGGTTCAAATATCGATTTCGACTCGAAACGTTACAAATCCGCATATTGTGTGGGCTTTTTGTAATTAGATCGTTTTTTTCAGATAAGGATTTTTTTCATGTCGTCTTCAAACAAAATAATTGTAATAAAAATGTAAATTTCATATAATTATAAGCAATTTATTTACTTTTTTTTACTAGTTTTATCTGACGATAATGATTAGTTGTTCTTTGAAACTATTTTCATAAACACATATATTAAAATTTGTATATACATATATATATATATATATACGTATATATATGTATATATGTATGTATGTATGTATTAGGTGTAAAAAATAATTCTGTGCCTTTAAATTGAATCAATCGTAATTCTGTTTTAAATTAAAATATTTTCTGGTCGTTCTGTATTTTTGAAGTGCCAACCTTATTATTTAAAAACACTATATATCTCGGAAAAGCAGTTAAAATAACTTTACAAAACAGTAATGTTGACAATGGCGCCCGAAATGTAGTATATTTTTCATTGCATACTTTTTAAATTCCAATTGAAAAAAAATGCTACCGAAGCTGCGAAAATGATTTGTACCCGCTTTGAGGGGGAGGTGTAGTGATGCATAAAACATGCAAAAAATTCTAAAACAGTGAAAGGAGTCCGAAAATTTATTACGACTTCATCGACTCAAAACTGCCATCTATTTTTTGAAAAGAAATTTTATGAGACGATTATGACGTCATCAATCGAATTCTGACTTTCAAGAAGAAGACTGGACTGTTTAATATGATTTAGTGTTCCGATCTTAATGTTTTAAAATGTTATATCATTATACATGTTAAACTTTTTGGCTTCTTTTAACGCGATTTTCCCAAAAACACTTGTAAATCCTAATATTAGTTCAGTATTTTAAATGTAGTATTGAGTTTAAGAGTTTCATCTCTTTTTATTCTATTTATTAGTGTTGTCTGATCAAGATTAGGCATTTTATCAGTTCAGCTCCTTTCACACACACACACACACACATATATATATATATATATATATATATATATATTAAATGATTGGGTTAACGAATTAGGCACTTAGATCTTTTTTGTTCGAATTATGATATGTTTCGAATGCAAATGTACAAAAGGTCTGTTTTTATTTTGTATTTGTGTTCGGACGATAATGGCCCTGGATGTCGAAGCATCCTTAATCTGTTAGCTGTGTAGACCTTTTTTAAAAGTGTATACCTACATTTTGTTATAAAAATGAAGGGATGACGAGTTACTAATCAAATGCAGAGTATATGCAGCTGCTGTAAAATTGAATTAAATTGTAACGAAATGGGATTTGATTTTATTGAAAAATCAATAATTTAATTGCTCAAATTCATTGATATTATTTACAAAACTTAAACGTATATAATTCATATATTAAAAAAAAAAAAACAATAAAAAGCAAATTCTTGGAAAAAAATGATTGCATTTTATTCTTGTCTCAAAATATTCTAAAATTTTGAAAATTTGAGAATATGTTTTAGTTTTTACTAAAATTTTAATTTAAATAATAAATGGTAATTACTTGTTTCGCCTGAAGAGTTTACTTGTCATAATATAGAAAAAAAACTTTTTCTTGCACAGTTAGTAGGTTAAATGCCAAATAATCAATCAATCGACAAGGTATTCACCAGTTATTCGACAAATGGAGCTCAGTTATGCAAAATAGTCGGTGATATTTCGAGGTTTGAAATATATGCCTTCAATTCGTTTAAAAAAGGCACCGTATAAATTTGTACACGTAATAATATTAATATTTGAAAATCATTTGTTAAACTCTTCTAGACTTGTTAAAGAAGTTGTTATAAAATATTTATATTCAGTTAGAATATTTTAAATAAAACCGTTTTGATATTATAGTAAAAGTAATTCAATTTACGCTTACACACTAAAGTATTAAAAAAACGGAAAAATTAAAAAAAAAAACACGTCCTCCATTTAGTATTTTAGTATTAATTGAACTAAAATGCTAAATAAAAAATAACAAGACTTTTCTAAATCCCTGCGTTCTCTTTTAATATTTCTATGTGGAACCCTAAATTGAATCACCTATATATGTAATAAATATTTATTGAAATATAAATACTCTCAATTATAAATATGCATTGTAGCTAAATTTACTATTTGATATTTTTGTAAAAAGGTAACTATAAATATATATATATATATATTAATTACATCAACTTTTGTAAGAATATTGAAACGTAATATACTTTTATTATTAGTTGTTTATATCTTTTTTTTATTTCTTAAGATACATCAAAAATTAAATTATAAATCGTATGAATCTAGAAAATATAACTATATTTTTTTAAATTTTAATTATGATTATTAGTAAAAAAAACACTGCTTTTTAAATAGAAATGTACTGAAACTTTAATAAAAAACATATGTTTTTTTTTCTTAAATAGTAGTTTTAACTAGTTATAAACATTAATACCGACATATAAACAAATAAAAAAAGAATAGATAAACATAGTTTCTAATTTACATCCAATTTGCATTTGTATTCTAAAAGCGTACGTTTTGTTTGACAGAAATGAAACGGTTCATAATTTATCAAATCTATCTGACTAATTAGTTTTCAGATCAAATATAAACCTCAAATGAAGAGTAATAATTTATAAAATATATAATTTACATTTTGAAATTGTAGAGGTGTTCTTTAAAATTACCATGTAGGCGTTTTTCTATACTATTAGTCAAATACTTTTAAAATGTATAAATACAACTGTAAATATAGTTTTTTTATTCGAATTTCTAATGAGTAAAGATAGAAATAATACTGTTAATTTAAAATTATAAATATGTAAACTTAATTCAGTATATTCGAAAAAACTGTTTTGTCACTGTGTTTCATTTAGAAATATAACAGCCTATTTAAGAGCAGGGTTTTTATTTAAAAATCGTTTTCTTGATTAAACTTTTCTTGATTTATTAAGTGTACCTTTTCTCATAAATTTATTTTATATTATCTTCGATACATTTGATTTTTTTTGTTTATAAACTTTAAATGTTGATTATTGAAAGAAAATAATAAAAAAAATACTTAAAAATAATTTAATTAGTAAATTTAATAAAAAGTCTTAAAAAACTACAGACGAAAAATAGAATTTATATAAAGGAGACTTTTTATTTAATTATAGTTCAACTTTAATGCAGACTTGAGGCATATATAAAATATAAAAAAATTATTTTACCAAATTTGTAAAAAAACACCTTGCTCATTTATTTATAGAAAGTCTTTCTTAAGATACAAATAATGTGTTTATAAGGATAGATTCTTTTATTTTGTAAATAAATGTGTATTAGGCATGAAATCGTTATTGTAGACTTGAAGAATTGTACTTGGTGGGTTGAACAAAACAGTTTTTTATTCAATTCTGCTTTGACGTCAGAGGAGAAAATAAGTCATTTTATGAAAAAAAGTTGTTAAACTAAAATTATAATGAAACTACAAACGATTTTTTTTATACTAAAATATTTTTTTTAATGAGGAATTTTCAATCTTGTACAAGCCAAACAATTTGTTTTTTCAATCGAAAATCTTCAATAATTGATGATCGATCAATTGATTGATGGGAGTATTTTGATGACAAGTCCATTCGTCTTCAGAATACTATACAGTTCAATACACAATACAGTCATGACCCTGTGGCTAAATTAACTTTCTCAAATGACTTATTTTTTTACCCTGCAAACCACAAAAACTTTCTGATCAAAAATATTCATTAAATTATTATTAATTTTCTTTATTATGGTTTATGTTTGTTTTGACCTAATCTGAAATGTTTATGTATTTTAACGATTTGAGAATTAAGAGCTGTTTACAATTCTAAATTTAACTGTTATTTAACTGAGAAAAATGTATATGAATTTGATGGTTATAAACTGCAATTATTTTTCTACCAACCTAATATCATATCATTAAAGTAAAGTAAAAATATCGATACAGTTAAAATAAAGTAAAAAAAATTTCAATTTCAACATTCAATACAGTATTGGGGATCAAATATGTATATACACTTTTTTATATTTTTAATCTTTAAATCTGTATCAATATTAATTATAATTTTTATGTATTATGTGTATATATATATATGTATATATATATATATATATATATATATATAACTTAAAAGAACAAATAGTTGCCATAATAATTTATTACATAGATTAAATATCCAGTCTAATGATCGTACAAAGACAAGCGATAAATCTAAAACAAATTGCAAAAATTATATCATTTAAAAATGCAAAGTTTTTATGAAGGATTAGTACGTCAAACTACTGATAAATATGTCATGAGTTCAGTCTCATCTTGTGTGGTATATGTCATTTTTCATTAAGAAGTGACTGCCTGTATTAAACATTCTTAATGGGGTTCAATCTTGACAGCTTTTCAAATAACTTCAATTAAAAAATGAGACTATGTTAATGCAATGATTGCTAATATTTCATTCATCAATATATTGAAAAATAATTATAAAACTTGACACATTTTTAAAATGTTCATCGACAAATTGTAACTGAATTATCTGTTTTTTTTTTCTTTTTGGAATTCTAAGCGAACAAGTTATAAATATTTCAATTAGGTATTGCAGTGTAATCATTAAATGTATATCCTGCAGCATTATTGTCGAATCGATAATTGTGATTATAAATAATAGCTTGTGTTCATATGTATATAAAATATAAAAATAGACTACTCTGGTTCAAAAAAATTAATATACTCGAAATTTATACGTAGGTATATATTTTTTTTCTTTAGTTTCAACGTCATTCATCTCTGATGTAAAATAACTGTATTTTTTTTCATATAAAAATCGTTTGTTAATTTCAATATCGTAGTCGTAATACTCGTTTTCAAATATTTGCCATTTTATTAACTAGAAAAACGGTTTTATAATTTGTTATGTTAATTAGTACACTTTTTAATAATTTATTATTAAATTAGTTTATAATTTTCTATTCGATTTTACAAATACAAGTCAAATATTCATAATATTTTAATAATTTGAAAGATTCCATTAAATAAAGAATAAATTTTTCATAATTTATTTATTAATTGACAAAAAAAAGACATTAAAAAGTTGTTTAGACATTTTTCAAAACAGTGAATTCTTATTAATGTGTAGTAGTATTAAAAATGTCGAAGTCTTGAAATTTATGTATTATGTATTCTACATTTTGATTTTTTTTGTTTCTTTAATTTGAACAAAAAATAGCTTCGCAATATTATTCATATATTAAGTTTTATTCTAATTCTATGATTTATTTGCACGAAGTGTGATAAAAAGAAAAACTATACTGTCATTAAAAAATTATAGAATTAAAAAAATGTGCCTTTCAAATAGATTTCATTGGTTTCAGTTTGTTTTTGTATTTCCTCCTATTCATACATTCAAGTTAGAATTTTATTTTGCTAGTTCAATGGATTTTATTCCTAGTTTCTGTGTAGAGGAGCAGAAAATCTCTTATCCTCACAACGATACGATAAAAAAAATCTGAATTTAGCTCCAGTGTCAAATATTATTTTATGAGAATTTTCTCTCCTAATTAGATCACAATTATTACTAATAACTAAAATATACATTTGTTATTACGCTGATTAATAAATAATTAATATTATATTAGTAGAAAAATAGTTGTAGTTTATGACCCTCAAATTCTTAAACCTTTTTCACTTTTCTGATTTTCCTAGCTGTTTTAAGTGGTTTAGAACTGTTGGATGACTAACACCTAACTTTTGTGCAAGCTTTTGAATTGTTGTGGGTGGTTCTTATTCAACTAACTAATTCAGTTGGTCGTTATAAACTGAAGAAGTACGTCCGCAAACATCTTCATCTTCAAGGCTTTCGTCCTCAGTACGAAATTTTTTGAAACACCATTGCACTGTGCTTTCTTTAACAGAGCCCACACCAAAAGCATCGTTTAGTTTACGAGCAGTTTATGTTACTTTACCAATCCTTTGAAATCATGCAAAAATCTACTCTTATTTGCTTTTTCCATCTTTAATTCAATAGCCCAACTTGAAGCAAAGTTAATAATAAAACCAAAATCGATGTTACCAAAATACAGACCGAAAAATGCTCTTTAAAATAATATTAACATGAAAACGATGAAATTACACTTTCATTGAAAAATTTAAGGTTAGAATTCAGAAAATAAAGAACGTAATTATTTTCACACCAACCTAGTAATAATAATTAAATTTTCACAAATGAATTGACATCTGAATTTAACAAAAGTTCCTTGTATGGATTTGAGGAAATATAGATTTACTGTACAGTGTTTCACTAATTTTTACATTATATAGTCAAGAGATTAATAAGAATCAATTAAAATGAACCTGGATATTTATGTATTTATTAGATGAGTGTGAAAGTGATTGAGGTGTTTATAATTTTAACTCAAAAAATTTGTAAATTTATATGAATTTGAGGTCATAAACCACAATTATTTTTCTGCCAACCAAATATATTTATAAAATAATGATTCTGTATATAAATTATTCTCGATTTTCCAATTTTTCATCGTGACACTCTGAAGATAAACCTGACATATTTTACAGTCGAATCGAATTGATTCTGAAAAACACTCTCACTCGGACAAACAACACGCTTATTTTTTATACAAAACTTCACACTACTTTTACGATGTGAAAAGTTCACCACACATAAATAATTCATAACGAGAGTTAAACACGTGAGACAAATATATAATGTGCATTGAATACGGAGTTGATGTAGACAAAGATACGCGCGTTTTATTGACATCTTCCCGTGACCTTCGAATATCTAGCAATTAATCATCACAGTCAGATGAATCTCGCACGTCCGACTGTAGAGAATCGAAAGATGGCCGAAAAAGAACACTATCATCATCATCAATCATTACGTATCGCGATTTTTTTCACATATAAATATGAATTCAATAGTTTTCGCTGTACCTATTTTTAGATAGGGGATTCTGTAACGATTTATATGAAAAAAGATACACGTGTGATATAAAACTGTTCAATGAATGCCTGGAGACACTGAACTGCTTACTTATTAAATGGGTGTTAATGTTTTTGTGATTAAGTTGAGTAAATTGTTTTGTATCACCGTTAGAAGGAAATGTTTAATGTTATGTTCACAACTAAAAATTAATTTCATGCTTTTAGTAGCATAAATATGAATATTTTAATTGCATATATTGACTTATTGTTTTAGAAATCTTTACAACTATTAGGTTGGTAGGAAAACAATTACGGTTATTGTTTTATGAATTTTAATTTTTTTCAACGAAACTGTCCTTTCATCGTGTTCATGTTAATATCATTTTAAAGTATATTTTTCGGCTTGTATTTTGATATGATCAGCTTCGGGTTTATTATCAATTTTGCTTCAAATTAGGCTATCGATTTTAAGATAAAAAAAAAGTAAATAAGAGTCATTTTTGTATATGCTCAAAACGGGTGGTAAAGCAGCAGTAACTGATCGTAAACTAAATGATGCTGTTAGTTTGGGTTCTGTTAAGGAACGTAAGGTGCAATGGTGGGTCCAAAAATTTCGTGCTGGTCACGAGAGCCTTGAAGATGAAGAAGCTCGCAGGACTCCTTTTTCAGCTTATAACGACCAACTGAAGGCGTTAGTTGAATCAGAACCACGCACAACAATTCGAGAGCTTCCACAAAAGTTAAGAGTGAGTCATACAACAGTTTTCGACCACTTAAAAAAGGATAGAAAAATGTATATGAATTTGAAGGTCATAAACCGAAATTATTTTTCTACTAACCTAATATAAAGCATTTAAATAATTGTGTAATAGCTACTATTTGATGATAGTAATATTAGGTTTAAAAAATAATTCGATGCCTTTAAGTTCAATCAATCATAATTCTGTTTTAAATTAAAATATTTTCTTGCCGTTTTAGGATTTTGAAGTGACAAACTTAACATTTAAAAATACTGTATGTCTTGGTCAAGTAGTTGGCATAGCTTCAATGAACAATAGTGAACACGATGGATTCCAAAAATCAGCCTATTATGGATTGCATACTTTACGCATCTCAGTTGAAAAAAATGCTGTCGAAGTTAAGTGAATGATTTGTTCAACTTTGAAAAAAGTTCTGCACCACTTAAAACCACTTTATTAATATATATATATATATATATATATATATATATATATATATATATATGAATTTGAAGATAATAAACCGCAATTATTTTTCTACCAATCAAATATTTCGATTATTATTTTATAAAAATTAATTCATGTAATAAAAAAGTAATTGGTTTAAATATTTTGAATGAAATTATTTAATTGTTCTATACGAATATTTGAGGTCACGTACAAGTTTATTTATTCTACGACCGGTTTCGACTTTCATTATTTTCAAGTAGATCTTAAACGGTTTAATTGTTAAACTGAGTTCAAGGTTTACCTAAAGGTGATAAAACTCGAAATCGATTGTAAAAGACATAAACTTGGACGTGACCTAAAAGATTCGCTTACAACAATGAATAATAAGTAGACAGGAGAACAACAATACAAATTGTTTAAATAAAAATACATGTTTTTCAAATTCCACAAGTGAATTTATTTATTTAAGAACCAATAATACTGTTCAGACCAGAATAATAGTCATTGTAAAAAAATATATTAATGTAAAAAAAATTAATGTAAAAACAATATATATTTTAAGTGATCAAAAGATTACTGTATACCACCATAATTATATATATATATATATATATATATATATATATATATATATATATATATATATATATATATATTTGTATGTATAACTGTTTCATAGCAATGATTTCCATGACAACGACTTATTCTTCTTTAATAATAAATACTTGAGTCGAAATGTTTATATAATAAAAATATGGATTATACTATGTGTTGTTTCCGTATTTTTAACTTTAAATATAAAAATAATTAATAAAATATAAGTCATGTTATTCAAATGTGTGGATAATATTCTGCTATTCATTCAAACAAAGAAATACACTTATCATTAAGAATGATAAATTCCATAGAAGAAACTTTTGTTATGTATAGATGTCAATTCATTTGTAAAAGTTTAGTTATTATTATTAGGTTAGTAGGAAAATATCTGCGTTTTTGTTCTCTGAACTCCAACATTAATTTTTTTCAATGAAAGTATCATTTCATCGTATTGATATCAATATTATTTTAAAGTATATTTTTCGGTCTGTATTTTGATAAAATTAATTTTGATTTTCATTATAATTTTACCTCAAATTCAGCTATTGAATTAAAGATGGAAAAGACGTAAATAAGAGCATTTTTTGTATAAGTCCAAACGGGTGATAAAGCAGTAGAAACTGGTCGTAAATTAAACGATGCTTTTGGTATGGGTACTGACAAGGACGTATGCAATGGTGATTTCAAAAATTGTGTGCTGGGGACGAAAAAAATGAGTATAAAGGTCATGGGCGTCCTTCTTCAGTTCATAACCACCAACTGAAGCTTTAAGTTGAATCAGAACCATGCACAACAATTCGAGATCTTGCACAAAAGTTAGGCTTGTTAATCAAGCTGGACAAGTTAAAACAGCTAAGAAATTCAAATGTATTTGAATTTCAAGGTCATTAACCGCAATAATTTTTCTATCAACCTAATACATATGTTAAACGTTCGAATTAAATATTTCAATTTAAAATTTATAAATTCGTTTCATTTATTTACATACAAAAACAACTACATATTTCTCTATAATACATTTTTGACGCAAATATAATTTTTATACAAAATACAGTTTTATCCAATCTTTAAAACATTCGATAAAAATAAAAAGTGACATTTCTTACACACACTATCTGTCTGATTTTCACTCGCACGAGAAATCTGCTTACGGTTCAATAAAAACAACTCTATTTATTACGTACATTCTATTATAGCAGATGGTAAATAAATAGTAGAAGTAGAAAAAAATACCAGAACCGTACGAAAAGCATCTGCTAGAAATGTTATTTCTTGTGCACTATTTACGATTTACTCCAGTTGTTTTTTTCAATTTCGTTTGATCGACAAGCATTTCTTTCAAATTAAAAAAACTGGTCTAGTAATTAGTTTGAAAATTCACATAATGTGAGTAATATGTTTCATTTTTTATCTAAGACAGATTTCAAGATGGAAATTACTTTTAAAAGATTATCCACAACATTAATATTCTTTTTTTAAATATCTTTTCTTTATAAATAGGTGTGTCGTAACATACATATATATATATATATATATATATATATGTAAGATGTGTGTGGTTAGAAAAAAATATTACAATTAAATAAATTATAACGAATATGTTGAAAGCAAACTAGTTGAAAGCATATCATAAACGTATAAGCGCTTTGCCTATTTAGGTGATCATCGGATTAGTGTATCAATATTTCATTACATTCTATGAAATTAATCAGTTTCATTTATTTGACTTCATTTAGCTTCAGTCATATTTCAAAATGAACATAACATGAGTATTGAGTTTTTTATTAATAATATTTAAGATGTTTTTGCGAACTTCTTAATTTCTTTTTATATAACTTCTTACATTAGATATCCATTTTAAATCATTATACACTTAAATTAAAAATATACATATATCATCATTACCAACATAATTATTTACATATTCAACAGTTGATAATCCACTGCTGAATGACTATCAATTACAATTCCTTTTAGTTTTATTTAAACTGCAATTTTTAATCATTTGCATTTTTTCCTTTAAAAAAATCCGACTTCATCGAAAATGTATTAATCGATCCGAGACAGAGTCGTGATTTTTTTCACTTTCAAAGATAATATATAATTTAGATGCTATAAAAGATACTCGTATCAGATTCTTACCTAACTGTACATTATATTTATAAATTCAATATTAGGTATTTGATAATCAGAACCTATTAATAATAGTATACCATAATTATAAGTTGCGATTCTTGTAATGCGTAGAGGTACGACGAGAAGCAATTTAAATACATTTTTTTGATATAAAAAATAAACAAGTCAGACATGTTTATAAATTGTCAGGCTATTCGAAAAAAATATTATAATTTTACATGTCCAAATAGTTTCATGCATAAATGTGCTCATATTTAACATTTCTTCTAAGCAACCGAAACGAGTATTTTAGTTTTTTTTTAATCGAAAATAATTTGGGTCAAAACACAAGCCATGGGGGCAGGGAGTAGTTTAACCAGAACGCGTACCGAATATCTATATATATATATATATATATATATATATATATATAAAATTTTGATTAGATGGAAAAGGAGAGTCCACAAATAAATCAAGTAATATCTTCAATATCATTCAATAGTAAAGAACTATATATATATATATATATATATATATATATATATATATATATATCGCAAATACTTGCCAAGAAATAGAAAAAAACGAAAAATTAGGACAAAGCCCTTTGAAAAATTGAACTAAAAATAAATCACATGAAACAAAAATAATGTTTAATGTATTTGTTCTTTCGAAGAAAATAGAAATACAATAAAAGGAACAGAAATCTAAGAAATCATAATGTGTGTTTATTTGGGCTAACTTATTAACAAGGACGGATCATTCATTCGTGAAATAAATAGAGGAATAAAAATTGGATTGAGTTCTTTGGAACAAAATGCTTTATATCGAATATCATAAATAGTTCAAAATATCCAAAACGTTTCGTTTCAAACACATTCGAGACCGACATCTTAACACAAAACTATCTGCAGAAGCAGGCAACTTTTGTGCAGTTATAATAAAAAAATAAGTGAAACTGAAAAATACAAGAAAAACACATTTCAGACATTTCTTATCATCTTGCAGTATTTGAAAAGAAATTGCTATCAAATAATAGTTTAAAAAATTGTAATGATCTGGTCTATCAATTGAACATTGTTCCGGATTATTGTCTGACAACTGACTGACAATTCTGATCTATGTACATGTCCTACATGTGGAGTCATAGGTTATATGGGTGAGATTTTTTATGACCCGACATGGTTAGTCATCGGTCTCGAATGGGTTAAAAAAAATCAAAAGTATTCATAACTCCGTTTTAAATTAAAATATTTTCTCGTCGTTTTAGGATTTTGAAGTACCAACCTTAATATGTAAAAAAAATTATATATCTAGGTCAAACACTTGGCGTAACCTCACAAAATAGTAATGATCGCGATGGATTCCGAAAAGCAGCATATAAGGAATTGTATACTTTTCACATTACAGTTGAAAAAATTGCTACCAAAGCCACAGAAATGACTTGTTCAGCTTTAGAAGAAGCTGTTGTAATGCATAAAACATTCAAATAATACTAAAACAGTGAAAGAGTTCCGAAAATGCATTACAACTTCATCGACTTAAATCCGACATTTTTTTTTGGCAAGGGATTTGTCAGTTACCTGACAGATGGAACAAAATTAAATAAAATATTGGAGAATATTTTGAGGATTAAAATGTTTTTAATTTTTCCGTAAATATTCATTTTCTATAAAAAAGGATCGAATTATTTTCAACACCTAAAAGATGAGGAAAAATTTTTTTCAATTATTAATAAAATTATTAGAAATTAGAAATGTTTTTCTAAAACATTTTACTAATTTAAAAACTTATTGCAAAATTTAATAAAATTGCTTTATGAACTAACTCAATTTTAGAGTTTTTTCCCTGCCAGCTCTATTTTCTCCAATATTAAATTTATTCATAATGAATTCTAACACTGTGGCGAAATTCACATTCACAAATTAGTTCTTTTTTCATATCACATACCATACATTTTTTCTGATCAAAAATGTTCAATAAATGAATATTAGTCTTTTTGAATTTTGATTATTACCAGTTATTTTTTGATATTCACTTTTGTACATTTTGACGACAGTGACCTCATCTTCAGAATTCAAAAGTACAAAAAAATCTTTTTTAGTTAAAAATATATATTCTAGAAAACAATTATAAATTTTCAGCATCTAATACGAAAACAGAGTTCAGTTAACTTCAGTTAGATGTGCACTTCTTCAGTGTGTATGTTACTTGATTTATCTGCATTCTCAACATTTATAGATAAAGATAATTTGCAACTTGGGTTACTCATGAACTTCAATAACCACTTCGTGTTTATATTAATGTCATTAGGAATTATTTTAAAATTTATTTGCTCATAAAATGTCAATTTGAAGAAGTAAAATAATTATAAAATTTGCATTAAATGTTCAGTCATATATATATATATATATATATATATATATATATATATATAT
The DNA here is from genome assembly GCA_034766995.1 of Acanthacorydalis orientalis. Classification (NCBI taxonomy): domain Eukaryota; kingdom Metazoa; phylum Arthropoda; class Insecta; order Megaloptera; family Corydalidae; genus Acanthacorydalis; species Acanthacorydalis orientalis. The sequence continues at coordinate 44,361,068 of CM068315.1, read as the reverse complement.
TCGGAAACATTAAATTTTATCATCAATAATAATTTATACCAGTAGTCGACCACCCCACTCCTATGATCCCACCGACCCTTTTCTAAGAGAATAATTTTTGTCCGTATGAATCTTCAAGGTTCTTTAACCGATGTCAAATATCATTATTTGTGAGTGGATTTTAATTTCAAGTTCATTTACAGGTATGAAAATTGAAACCAGTTTAAAAAAAGCAATAGTGCATCTAGAATTCATTCATTTAGACATTAATTAAAAAAAAATAAAATTAATTATAGCTATTTAACAAATCAGTGATGGAAGAATAATAAAAATATATAACTAATAAAAGTAATGAATTAAGTAGTTTTTGTAAATTGTATTTTTTTGAAAATTGAATTTTATATTTGGTTATAATTATGATACGATGGTTTCATGCCACAGTTGAAAAACAATCTTAAGAAAAAGTTTGTAGACGCATGAGAATAAAAAATGAAGAAACGTGTCAATATTCAAAATAAAAAAAACTTATTTGAAATAAATGTTGAAATTTTCAAATGAATAAAAATAAATTTAGTATATGATTTCATTAAGTACGAAACAAATGTCACGTCAATCAAAATAGTTTGTAAAATCTCTTAAAAGCAGACACAAATCACTTTCAATACTTTCTTAATGTTTACTTTCACACCGTCGATATTTTTTTACTTACAATTGAAGAAGATTATTTGAAATATGTTCTTTATAGACGAATTGATAGGAAAGAAAGCCACTGCATTAATAATTGTGGTTAAGTACACTACATAACAGATGGTAAATTAAAATATTTGTAAACATTTGGAAACTGAATTATGCGAAAACGACTTAAAAAAAAACTAACTGAAAGTGTTTTTCTTTAATCGAATTTCTAAAAAATATAATCGTTTCAATTATGTTTTAAATAGCAAGTTGCAGATTTCGAAATTAGACTTGTACCATATGTCATCTTTCATTCAGAAAGTAACTGTTCATTTGGTAAATAGTAAGAGTTTCAATCTTATAAAAAATAATAATAAATCACGTATCGTTTAGAAATCTTAATTGAATTAATTAAATGAAGTTTTCTATAAGAAAATATATTTTATTACATTAATATATTTAAATATCTATAAAAATTGAAATATTTTAGTAAAAAAATTGTATTAATATACAAATCAATAAATCTAAGAATATATTGTCTTGAAATATGAAACATTTTGATATAGAAAATTATATTCTTCTTTTAACATGAAGACTACTATTTATTTGCATGCATATATTTTTTAAAAATCTCATAAAATGATCATAAAAGCAAAATATACACGTATAGCTGAATAAAGAAATAATTATATTAGGTGTACAAATCAATTCGGTGTCTTTTTGGATAAAAAAAGAATATTAAGCGAAAAATAGAATACATTTTAATCCTAAAAATATCCTCTATTATTTTATATAATTTTACTTTATCTGTCGGCTAATTTATGAATTCTTTGCCGAAAAAAAGCATTTTCGAACTTCTACTGTTTTAGCATTTTTTGCATATTTTATGCGTCACAACACCTTCTCTCAAAGCTGAAAAATTGTTATTATGGATTCAGCATATTTTTTTCAACTAGAATGTAAATAGTATATAATTCCTAATTTACTGCTCTTCGAACTCCCTCGTGTTCGCTACTGTTTTGTGAGGTTATGGCAACTGCTTGGCCAATATATACATATATATATATATATATATATATATATATATATATATATATATATATATATATATATATATAGTCTTTTTAACTTGAAATGTGATTGCTTGTAAACTGTATATTTTAAGTAATTTTATACAAATTAATCTTTTGAAAGAAGTTACAAGTATTTTTTTTTATATAAAAATCATAGAAATATCAAGTTCAATAATATCTTATCATTATTGTCAGATTAACTATCCATTGTTTAAAATGCATTGTTTCACTCCCCTTCAAAACAATAAAATATTTTTATGGTCAAAAATATTCAATATTTAATTATTGATCATTTTCCATCCTTTTTTAGACATATTTTGATGAAGATACCATCATGTTTATATTGCTTTTAGGTTGGTACAAAAGTAATTGCGGTTTGTGACCTTCAAATTCATGTACTTTTTCCATTTGTGCTACATAACTGTTGGATAAGTAATGACTGAATTTGTGCAAACTCTCGAATTGTTGTGCGTGGTTCTGATTCAACTAATACCTTTATTTGGTCGTTATAAACTGAAAAAGGACGTCAGTGACCTTCTTCGCCTTCAAGGCGTTCTCAGTACAAAATTTTTGGAACCACCATTGTACCGTATCTTCCTTAACAGTAACGACACAAAAAGAATCGTTTAATTTACGAATAGTTTCTGCTGCCTTACCTCCCGTTTTGAACTCGTACAAAAATTTTTCTCTTATTTACTTTTTTTTCACCTTTAATTCAATAGTCCAATTTGAATCAAAATTAATAATTAAACCAAAATCGATGATACCAAAATACTAGTTAGAAAAATGCACTTTAAAATGATATTAACATAAACACGATGAAATGACAATTTCATTGAAAAAAATAATGTTGAAATTCAGAAAACAAAAACTCGCAATTAATTTCCTACCAACGTAATAAAATCCAGAAAAATCTCAATGTTAGATCTTAGTGTACGGTCTAAGAGGATAGCATAGTCTTTGAAATTCGTATAAACAACAATAACAAATTATCAATAATCAATGATTGCATATTTTTGATCAGAAAAACAACTATGGTTTGTGGCATGGGTGAAAATCAATCTGTGAAACAATTTAACCACAGTACCAAAAACTATATTGTGAAAAAAAGAGTTTGTTATTAGAGCTGATTATTTTTTTTATAAATAGAGATCTTTTCAGTTTAATATCGTGTAATACAATAACAAGATGTCAGAAAGTTTGAATAATTATCAATCAATAATTTAGGTCAGTGCACTCAGTAAATATATATTAAACTTTAAATGCTTTTATATATTCTAAAACATGATTTCGAATTCTGAATCTTTCACAATGTACAACATTGTAATTAATACTTTTTTATTTTAATGTTTTAATTATTTTCAATTTTTAAAATTCTCATAAACCATACAGAAAAAACAACTAATTTAGAGATGATGCATATTATTTGAACAGTAACTTGACAAGCAATTTTATGTGATGAAAGATATAAAAACACTACAAACAAAATTTGAAACTATAAGAATTTTATTTTATTTGTTTAGTACTGTTATCCAATTTTGTGAAGACTAAGCATCATTAATCGTGTTTTTAATCAGTGATTGTCGTTTCCGTGATTAAATATGAAATTTGCAACAAGGCTTCATTCAAATTCATGACAAATTGATTACCGTATCCAAAATCACTTTTTTATTTCATTTTACATTTTTAGGAGTCTGTCTTAGACTTTTTTTGTTTTAGTATACATCTTATTTAATTGAAGGTCTATATACATTTACCTACATCATACAAGTTTACAAAAAGACATACAAAGGCAATTAATTTTGAAGTCTTGAAATGTTTCTTATTTTCTAAAATTCTTATTTCTTTTCTGTACTTTAACGATCTGAAAATAATAGGGAATTGAAATGCACATAAGCATTAATAATTAATTATTGAACTTTTTTTTTAAAAAAAACTATGGTTTGTAAGTAATTAACACATTTGTCTACTTAAGTAAATTTAACAATATTTCAAACAAATATTATTATGACATTGTGAATTCTTTTTCAGTCTCTTTATTAATATCAAAAAAACAGTATGAATTAGTCAATAAAACATTTTTTTTAAATTAGATAAATACAAAAAATAAATTTAAATATTACTAAAACAGTTGTTCTTGAAAAATTTTATATTTTTGCGTCCAAAAATAATAAGGATCTCAATTTTTTGGAACAGAAAAGAAATCGCTTTTATTCTAATTTACTATCCAATTGTATAAATGATTTTATTAAGGATTTTGAAAAATAATTCAATCCCATTTGATAATGAACGGGCTTTGGAATGTCGAAATAAAGTTATGAATAATGAGTTTAATTATTGAGAAATAAAAGATTGATCACTATAGTTCTATTAGGTTGGTAGGAAAATAGTTGCGGTATTATATATAAATTTGAAAGTCATAAACCGCAATTATTTTTCTATTAACCTAACAGAACTATAATGATCAGTCTTTTATTTCTCAATAATTAAACTCATTATTCATAAATCACTTTATTTTGACATTCCAAACGCCATTCATTATCAAACGGGATTGAATTATTTTTTAATTTCCTCAATAAAATCATTTATACCTTTTGAACAGTAACAGTAATCGATTTTTAACGGTTTTGATTTTGTCCAATAATTCGTTATGAAGAAATCATCATAAAATAAAAATCAATTTAAATCTAAAACTGAAAGGCTATTTAAAAAAATATTAAAATTTACAAATAAAAAATAAGTCCAGATTGGTTTCAAAAATTATTTTTTATCTGAAATCTGTATTTTTCTTCAAATTAGTGCTTTGGACATGATGCTATCTTAATCTAAATGCGCAGATTAATAAATCTATCAACAAAATTGATCAATAATCAATATATGGCTTGTGAAGAAATGCAGAATTGACTTATTGTGTCAGACAATTATTAAAAAAAAAATTCTTATACACTTGTTTGAATTACAACAACGATCTTTGTCTTGTCATTTTTTTATGCATAAAATATTATATATTTACATGTGATATTAAAATATTCTATATAATAATTGAATAAAAATTGTATTATTGAAGTTTATTCTAATTTATATATTTCGCCATGCAAGTTACAAGATTATAATAAATGAATGTATAGCGGCTACTGAGGGTAACTGTACAATTTACGGTTTTTGGATTACTGCAGTTTGTTTGAAAATTATTACAGTTAATATAGATTTATATACATATATATATATATATATATATATATATATATATATATATCATAAATAAAAGGGAAGACGTGAAAATTACGGAAGAAAGTAGATACATAAATATTATATATCACCTTCGACTGTCTTTTTCGCTGAATATCGAACTGAAATACGACACTACTGTGTAACGTATGTACAAACGGGCCTGCATATGTAATGTACATGTTATGTATGTACGTACGGATATAAATGTGCTTTATAGTAATATGATGTAGTCGAGTGAAGGTCGCACGGCGTCCTGTTATGTGTACGAGTACACATGGGTAGATTTGATGGCATCACCTCTGAAGAGCGCACTTGGCCAATGACCAGTCGGGCAGGTGGTGTGAGTAGTTTGTGTATGTGTGTGTGTGTTTTCTATTTTTTGTTGACACTAGGGCCACCACAGGTGGTTGAACGTCGTCTATACATAGTTTCATAATGATGAAACTTTCGACTACTCTTGTGCATGTGTGTGTGTTTGATATACCTGCTTCGGTAACCAATTGCCACGAAACGTCATTTTTTTCAATGTCTTGTTAAGACACGACCTTAAACATAAGTATTTTGTTTATAAATATATTTTTTTGTAGTACATTATCTTACCTGTCAGATCAGTTGTACTATTTTACCGTTGTTTAATTACACAGAACGACTTTTCGTCTCTGAATGGGTTTCGTTTATTCGTGGGGTATGATATTTTAATTAAAACTAGGAAGACAGGAATTTCAAATTATCTTTATGTTTTACACGGCCAATACTGTATTTCATTTTATTTTTTTAGTACGAAAGGATACGTCTTATCATCGGTTATTTGTATTTTTGTATACCATTGAAACATTCAAGATTAGTGTTTATTGTATTCATAGTTGTCTCTATCTTAAATTTCTTACGTTATCTTTAATTATGACAACATGAATCCGTGTTTAAATTACTAACAGATATTATCTGAGCAGAACGACAAGTTTGAATTAAAAGAAAATTACACTAGATAATTCAACATATTTTTAATTTTATAATTGGTACTAGCTGTCGATATTTACCGTTATTCGTGCTTCTATAATATTTTTAATCCATAGAAACTAATAATTTAAAAATCAAATTATAATATCATGATTAATTGTTATTTTTTAATCGATAGTACCAAAATTAATAATAATTCAAAACATTTTTCGGATGAATAATATACATACATTCCAATGCAACGATTTTAGTAAATCATAATATTCTTTACCTAAAAAAAATTGTTTCCCTGTAAGGAGCATTTTTTGAACTTATTCCAAGTAAAATTAATATTTACAATAAATAAAATTTAAGATTTAAACAATGTTTAATAATTTACAAACACAACAATAATCGCTCAAACAAATTTGGCTGACAGAAATACAAAAATGGGGTTAGTATCGTTTTAAATGGGCTTTTAGCTCTCACTTGAATATTTTTGAAGTGAAATATATGTTCGTTATTCATTTTTTAAGTGAACAGTGGTTTAAACAAATAGATAAAGATCATTACTTATGATACACATAAATTATGATAGAGAGTAAATTCTATGAAATTATAACTATTCGCGAGTATAAGAATTTAGAATAATTGACTACCTAGACTTGATCAGACCTGATAAAAACTAGTTAGAGCTGATCAAACTTGATCAGATGTGTACAGACCTGACAAGAAGTGACCGGAATGACCTGACCAAACTGACGTGACCAGAATAGACTGACCTGACCCGACCAGACCAGACTGACCTGACCCGACCAGACCAGACTGACCTGACCAGACATGACTGATCTGACCAGACCAACCAGAAAGACTCGACCAGATTGATTACATTGACCTGACCTGATCAGACTGACAAGACTGACCTGTTTTTTTTATGCTGTTTTATGTTATTAAAATTTGACGACGAAAATTATTATAATTTGATAAAATATGAATTTTATGTTTCTTAATCCCAATAATATGAGATTTAGTTGAAAAAATCAATATATCAATAAATTAAAGCGATTAAGAAGATTTTTGAATAATTTTTATTATCTGTAGGACTATTCATAATAAGATTGAAATGTTTGATCTTCATAGATTAAAAGACCTAGGAAAATATAGGGAACAGATAGACAGACAGAGATCCACTTTTAGAGATTTATACAATTAAGGCTAGCAGGCAGCAGAAATAAATTTCAGGGTAAATCAAATTAGTGAACTTATGAGAGGGAGAGTAATGAGACAAAAGTTAATGAATATACAGTAATTATGTAAAATTTATTTAATAATTTTTAAATATATGAAATTTTTGAGAGTTCATTAAATTATAAGAGAAAATAAATACACAATTTTATATTTTAAATGCTGAAAAAAATATTAGAGAATACTTTTATTACACTTTTTTGTATATGTTTCTCTTAAAAATCTGTTAAAATTATATTTTGCTATAAAAAGAATCATGTAGTTAACACATCTGATAAATAAATTATTATTTCAGGGAAATTAATTCATTTCTTTTCAAATTATAACAATCATAGCTAATTGCACTCTAATTTTAACATTGTGACTGTATTCTATTTCATAAAAGAATTTTCTACTTCCTTAAAGAAGATTTTTCTGATCAAATATGTTCAATAATTAATTATTTATTATTATTGTTTATAGGTATTTCGATAGTTAAGGCATAGTACAAGGCATAAAAGTATATCTTAGTAAATATTACATATAAACATCAGCGAGTTAAAGAAAACAAAAATCAGAAAGCATAGAATATAAATAATCTGTAGCACAAAAGATGAAAAAAAAACTATAATCTATTCTCTTTGGGTGGCATAAAAAAATTCAACAGGATTTATCAAAAAAAACTAAAAACGTCTTTATGTTTCTTCAGGTAATTAAAAAATAATGTGAGCAATTTTAAAAGCGGTACTTTTTCTTTAATAAACCAATTTCATTTATCATCAGCAAAAAATGGAGTTGTATCCTGTTGTGAAATATTTTTTTATATATCAAACAAAACAATTCAGTTAGATTAAAAAGATGTAATTTAAATTAGTTTCAATACTATAATATACATCGCAATCAATTAAACATAATATTAATAAATAAACTGATATATTTTTTATCTATTTGGTTTATTATTCAATCTTTGAAATATTTTGCTGTCAATTATTCAACATGTTTGTCGAACGCACAATCTTTTATTTTCAAACTGTTATATATATATATATATATATATATATGTATATATATATATATATATATATATATGTATATATATATATATATATATATATATATATATATATATATATATATATATATATATATATATATATATATATATATGTATATATATATATATATATATATATGTATGTATATATATATGTATATATATATATATGTGTGTGTGTGTGTGTATGTATATATACGTTGCGTAGTGGGTTTTAGTACAAGAGAATTAATTTGCGTGGCGAGTGTGAACTGAAGTTTATGCTATCCAGGGAGATATTTAATGAGCGGCAGATGGATTGCGAGCTTTAGCAAAATAGTTATAACTGCTTGGTCAAGAAACGGTACTACTCAATCTATTTTGTGTTCAACTACAATTTCGTAAAGTTAGTTCTCATGTGCGTATTATTAATGATAGACAATCTGTTTCGTTGATTTAAGTGCATAAGCTTAAGTTTCAACGTACTGTCAAAATTTACTGTTAAATTTGTGTAATTGCTAGTTGTATTTTAGTCTAGTTTATTAACACTCATATACATGTATATATATATATATATATATATATATATATACATCAACACTATATATATTATTATTAGGTTGGTAGAAAAATAATTACGTTTTTGTTTTTTGAATTCTAACCTTAATCTTCCAAAGAAAGTGTAATTTCATCGTGTTCATGGCAACATCGTTTTAAAGAGAATTTTTCGGTCTGTATTTTGATAACATCGACTTTGATTTTATTATTAATTTTGCTTCAAATTGGGTTATTGAATTAAATATGGAAAAGTATAAAATAAGAGCAATTTTTTATATAAATTCAAAACGGGTTTAAAACTGTAGAAACTGCTAGTTGAATCAGAACCATTCAATAGCTTGTTTAAAAGTTAAGTTTTAATAATCCAACAGTTTTAGACCACTTAAAACAGCTAGGAAAATCAAAGAAGAGAAAAATGTATATGAATTTCAAAGTCATAAATCGCAATTATTTTTCTACCAACGTAACGTTCAGTTACGTTTGAAAAAAATTAAAAATTACTATTCTTTACAGTAAAATTTGTCATTAACATTTAAAAAAAATCACTGTCTCTGAGAGTTTGTATTTGAGTCAGCTAACAATGAGTCGATCTTTAATGACTGACTTAAAAAAAGCAACCTATGTTTATGCGAAATAAACCGAGGCCGAAATCCAGTTACAGAGAAAAATATTTAAAATAAATCACTTTATTAATAAGAAAAAATAAATTTAACAATATTGAAAAAGGTATATTTTTTTAAGATTTCATAAAAAAAGGAATTTTTTTTATAGTTTTATGATCGGAAATAATTATTTTGTCTATTAGTTACGAATTTATTTCCTAAAAATAAACTGAATCTTCAAGTGTAAACAGAACATTGTATTTTTGAATCAGCTGATTGTTTCTTCTTCACTGACTAGTTTCGGCTCGTATGTCATCTTCAAGTAGACGTTGAAAACTGATTTTATTTCAGTTAGGTCTAAAAAATAATTCTGTGCCTTTGAATTGAATTAATCATAATTTTGTTCTAAATTAAAATATTATCTAGTCGTTTTAGTATTTTAAAGTTACTAACTTTAACATTTAAAAACATTATATATCTTGGCTTAGACACTCGCCTCGCGGTCCTGCCAATTGCTCTGTAAACTATTGACGTGGTGACGCTAGTAGTAGGTCGGTTCTTCTAAGCGCAAGTTTTAAAAATTTTCAGAATTGTTCGGTGTCTCCTGTGCTGATTGTCCACTTTAAGGCAAATGCAATGCGCACGTAAGGAATAAGTGCAACAAGAGCGAATAGAGGAGTGAGAGAGAGGTTCGAGATCCGAACTATTGGTGGCGTCACCTGGTGGCATTTCCATTCCTTAGCCGGAAAAATGTTTTGGCAGTATAAGCAGTATTTGGCTGTTATTTTTTTATAGTCTTCTTTTTCAAACTCAGTTATATATATATATATATATATAGTTATATGTATATATATATATATATATATATAGCATGATTCAATTTAAGCTTCTACATGAATGTATTAAAAGAAGACGCAGGGGTTAAGAAAAATCAAGTTATTTCTTAATTAGTATTTTAGTTCAATTTAATACGAAAATACTAGATGGGGGATAACATGTTTTTTTAAATTTTTTCGTTTTTTTTAATACTTTTATGTGGAAGCCTGAAGCTGAAGTTGAATCTCTCTCTCTCTCTCTCTATATATATATACATATATACACAGATTTATTTGAACAAATTTAGGTTCTTATATTACTACGCACATTTTTCACACTTAAATTTTTCATCAGAAGCTAAACGTACACATAGAGTATACACCTTTACTTACTTAATTAGTAAATAACAAATTCAAGTTTCCGCAACTTGTTAAATTGCATAAAGAGACGTTCCGTGACATTTTCGTCTTGTTAACTTCTAACGAAATGCAAATAGTACAGACAAAGAAAATAAATCATTATTTTCAAACGCATACACTGAAACACTACTTAGAAACTTCAACAACCAGTGTTGAAAACCGTAAATCATTTTAATTATTTGTTAAATAAATATTGTCTATATGTAAGAATCTAATGTTAGTCCGATGTAATGAAGATGTTTACATGTCAGTAAGTACAGTGACATTAATAATGCTTCATTTGTACTATTTACCGAAATGTCATTGCTCAAAACTATTTTTAGAGTTGGATGAGTGGTTGACGAGTGTACGAAAAACAAATAAAATCGATCAGAGATTGATTTATACAGGAATTTAAAATTAGTGAGAATGATCGAGTGTAAATAAAATTTGTTAACAGAATAATTCTTATTTTAATTGGAAAACATTTGAGAACAAATACGAGTATTGTACTATTTTATTAAATTGCATGTATTTTATTATTGATTACTGTATAGTATTATGAAAGTTTCTTAAATATTCTTTTTCAATAATATATAGCAAACTTTTGTTTCTCGTATTAGGTTGGTATGAAAATAATTGCGGTTTTGGTTTTCTGAATTCTAACTTTATTTTTTCAATGAAAGTGTCATTTCATTGTATTTATGTTAATATCATTTAAAAGTGTATTTACAGTCTGTATTTTGGTGATATCCACTTTGGTTTTATTATTAATTTTGCTTCAATTTAGTCTATTAAATTAAAGATGGCAAAAAAGTAAATGAAAAAAAATTTTTTATATAGTTCAAACCGGGTGGTAAAGTAACAGAAACTGCCCGAAAACTAAACGATGCTTTTGATGTGGGCATTGTTAAGAAATGAACGGTGTAATAGTGGTTCCAAAATTTTTGTGCTGAGGACGAGAATCTTGAAGGTGAAGAAGGTTGTTGGCGTCTTTATCGATAATTTACTTTCATTTATATATTTTTCACAAGCCACTAAAAAAATATATTCTAAAATGGGAAAACCATTTTATATTTTCATTGGTTGCTGTTTATTTATATTTTTTTGAAAACCAGGGGGCTTAGTCCCGTACTGCTACGCTTGATGACCACCGGGGAGCTCTGCCTCTGCTCACTCCTCTGACTGTATATATATATATATATATATATATATATATATATATATATATATATATATATATATATATATATATATATATATATATATATATATGTGTGTGTGTGTTTGTGTGTTAATATGTCTTTATATTCATTATCGGTGTTGAATGTTAGTGAGTGTGTTCCCTCGTAGATATATTGTAACGAAGTTATATTATATAGTCGCTTATTTTTCATTGTAGTTATTATGGAGAGAATGTAAACAAGTAATCACTGTTATGTAGGTTTTTTGAAAGTTTTTCCATATATTCCACGAATCAGGCTCTGTATTTATATACAGACAACACACAACAGCAAGTCAAACGTTGGTTTCGGGAAAGCTCCACCCCCGAGGAACGACCAGAGAAAAAAGGGTACCTACACGATAATAAGATCTATACCTTCTTCACAATTTGTGAAAAAAATTGTAGTTATTATGATACCAATTTCATAATTCTTCGTGAAAATTTCATGTAACTTCGGGTGTTAATAATAATTTAATACAAAATCTCTATACTTTCTTAGTGAAATTTTACGGAACTTGGTTTTATATAGAGATAGATGTATTCATTATGTTTTGTACAAAAACACAATTAAAAAACAATTCTGACACTAAATTCCTCTTCACAAATTAATTTTTTTTTGTTCTATAAAACACACTAAAATGTTTCCGATCAAAAATATTCAATAATTTATTATTGCCTATTTTTAAATCATCGACATGCGCATAAGCAAAAATCAAAAGTGATCAAAAATAAATTATTCCACTTTTGATTGTCGCTTATGCACATTTCGATGACTTAAAAATAGTCAATAATAATTTATTGAATATTTTTGATCAGAAAAACGTCGGTGTGATTTTTGGCGCTGGAATAAGAATTCATTTTAGAAAAAATATAATTAAAACTTTCATAAAAAAATTGAACATTTTAATTATAGAAAAATATTTAAAAAACAGTTTTCTTTAACAAAAAGCAAAAATCACGACTCAAATTACATTTAAATACCTTTAATAAATTATATCATCGATGAAAAATGTATAATTTATATCAACTGTCAAAAAGTTTCTGCTTCAAAGTCGAACTAAATATTTTAATCAAATTATATTTTTTATCGTTGCTGAAACATATTTCTAAATTGAACATAATAACCTCAATTTATTTTCTATTAATGTCTAGTCAGCAATAATACAGACTGCTTCAGTTAAATCTTATCATTTTACCTTTATTTTCACCGCTATTACAATTAATAATAGCAATTTGTTTTTTATTCTCTGATTGCGATATTGAAAATTTGAAACGATTCTATTTCAAGAATTTTTTTGCTGTAATTAAATTAAAAGAATATCGTCCATATTGTACTTTAATACAATTGATATATATGTATATATATATATATATAAGCGAATAAAAAATTATAAAGGTTCTCTAAAAAATATTTTAAGTACCTGTTAAATTGTAATCGTATATACGACTCACATAAAAACATGTTAAATCTGAGCAGGATGTACAAAGTTTCATTTTTATTTAAAATGAAGACTATTTTTATAAATGTATTCTTTGTTCATTTAATACAAGAATGTATCCGTTCTCGTTGTAAATATGTAGGAGTGAGTATTCGGATTCTTTTAGTACAATGTAGCGTTGGCGTTGTTTGAAATCGATAAGTCATGAATTTGTATATTTGTTAAACGGTAAATATACACGTTAATATACTATTATTATTTAACAGATGTATGTCGTCCTTCATTATTTTTTTTTGAATAACAATTCTATGATTTCTATAAACTTTTAAATCATTTTTATTTATAGATGTAAAGGAAAATTGATGGTTATGCTTTTAAATGCAGCTCAGTGTTCGGTACAATCTTTATTATTATTATTATTTTATTTTACAAACATGTATATTATTTTCAATATTTGGTGATCCACTACTGAATACATGCTTCTTCTAAGTTCTTTTAATTCAGTTTCAGTTTTGTCTCACTCTCTTTCTCACGCACACCCTCCCTCTCACTCACATACACACACACACAGAGACACATATATATATATATATATATATATATATATATAGTACATGTAATAAAGAAAACGGTTAGAAAACTTACAAACCAATGTGTCCCACCAGTACTGCCGGAAGAGTTCTCATATACAATAAAGAGTATGAAAAATAGAAAAGTAGCAGGGAATGATGGATTAATGGTAGAAATAATGAAGCTCGTAGAAGAAAAAAACTGAAAAAGTTCTCACCTATATATTAGCATCGCGTATAGAAAAAAGAAGTATCCCAGATAAATGGAACGAAGTCACAGTAATTCTTTTACACAAGAAAGGAGATAAAGAGGATTTAAAAAATCACTATTCGATAAATCTGCTACCTATAATGTATAAGATCTTTAAAAAAATATCAAAATTCTATAAACGCAGCTAAATTTCGCTCAACCAAAGGAACAAGTAGGATTTCGAAGCGGATTTAGTACAATGGATCACATCCAAGTAGTGAGGGAGGTAATTATCCAATATCAAATACCAGTGTATCTTGGATTTAATGACTATGAAAAGGCTTTTGACTCTATCACCACATCATTGATCATATCAGCATTGAAGAAACAGATAACATCTACAAGAATGTAACCTTGATAAAACAGAAAGAAGAGAAAAAGATAAAAATCGAGAATGGTATAAGACACGGAGATGGATCTTCACCGAAATTAGTTACTGCAGCCATAAAAGAAGTATTCAAATCGCTCGACTGGAAGGACAAAAGAATTGAAATAAAAGAAGAAAGTTTGTCTTCTCCGGTTTGATGATCCAATCGTTATCTTCGAAAACACTCCGGAAGGGCTTCAAAAGAGGATATAAGAGTTAGACGATGCCTGTCAAAAATTAATCTAAACTTGAATCATGAAAAAGCAAAAATATTGTTTAATGGGTTTGTCTGCCCGAAGAAAATTGAAATAAAAGGAACAGAAATAGAAGAAGTTACAAAGTATGTCTATCTAGGTCAGCTTATCAACAAATATGGATCATTCATTGGAGAAGTAAATAGAAGAATAAAAATGGGATGGAGCTCATTTGGACGAAACGCCTCGATATTTAAATCAATTGTCTCACTCTATCTGAATAAAAAAGTATTTGATCAAAGTGTACTACAAGTCTTTACCTACAGCAGAAAAACATGGCGGATTAACTTCAAAATCATTCAAAGATTCGAAACAACACAGAGAAGTATGCGAAAATGTATGCTAGGAAAAACAAGAAGAGAAGGGAAAAAATAGAACGTATACGAAAACAGACAGGAGTCACAGATGTAATAAAAAGAGTAGAGTCTGAAATGGAAATGGGTGGGGCATGTTACAAGAAGAGAAGACAACTAATGGACAACAGAAATTATTAAGTGGGAACCAAGGAATATAAAAAGACAAAGAAAGAGACCAATGAACAGATGGGATCAGGAAATTAAAATTTTTATTGGAAATCAGTGGAAAAGAGAGGCACTTAATCGTACAAAATGAAAAATGGTGGTAGAGGCCTTTATACCGCAGGGGATGGACAGATGCTGATTATATATATATATATATATATATATATATATATATATATATATATATATATATATATATATATGATTTAAAGATATTCTACTGTATTTTTAATATATAAAATTGATTTTTTAAAAAATTAACATTACTTATGCACAAACTTAATGCCTGCACTGACATCGACATATGTATTTGAATATTAATACGTGTTTAAATATTAATTTATTTGTAACATAGTGTAAAGTAATTGAAATAAACGACATAATCTAACCTGACAGAGTATGCAATTTGTATTAACACTATTTAACGTTCCAATAAATGTAAACCGAACCAGTATACTTGAACTGCTACTACTATATTCTCATTTAAATAATTTCAAAGTCGACCGTGTCGACAGGTAACAATGTATCACAGTGATTAACTGCCTATTTTACAGACAAGCTGATAATATGGGACATAACATCGCCTGTCAAAACACCATGCACATACAATATTCGGAATGAATGAAAACGACGACCTTAGTCATACTTTGATCTGATCCAGTTCTTTTTTTTATGTTATTTTTGTGTACGTGAATGGCAGAAGAAAAGAAATCAAACTTGTCGTTTTTGTTCAAAACATGCTTACTAGTCGAGTTTTTTTTATATCAATTCAGATTTAATATTGAGTCGCATGGTATTTTGGTTACTGTGTTGATTTTTCAGTTTTTTTTATTGTTATTGTAAGAAAACGTGTTTGTTGTCATTAATGAATATGATTTAATGAATGATAATGTTTTTTTAATGGGTGTTTAGTTACGGTTACTGATCTTATATTGAATATTTTATACAATTTTTTACTCCAGAGTGTTTTTTTTATCATAAATTGCTATATGAAATATCAGTTTATAATGCATATTATTATTATAGAATTGGGAATATCATTATAGAATTATTATGTATAGAATTGGGAGGATGGTTTATTTCAAAATTGAAATATGATTGATTTAACTATGATTTAGTGGTACTAATTGCTGATTAATGTAATTTTTAGTTAGAATCAAGCAAGTTTTCGTCACAATTAAATCCCAAACATATGACTCATAAACTTTTAGTTTCAAACATCTGATGAATGTTAATGAGTTTTTAATAATTTGAATCTGTGTTACTAGTTAATTTATTTTATAAAAAAAGTACAATTGTTACAAACAATAGGCGGCTATTAGAAAATCGATGAAACTCTTTAGTGTTGCATAATGATGTTATCTGGCTAATAATAAACATTTCTATAAAAAAATATTCGTTTCTCAAGAATATGTAAAGTATGGGTAATGGTAGCAAGTTTGATATATTGATTGGTATATTTTGAAAGCAGTGAAAGAAAAAAATGAAAATTTCAAGTTTCACTTTCATTATTATTAGGTTGGCAGGAAAATAATTGCTGTTTTTGTTTTCTGAATGTTAACCTTACTTTTTTTCAATGAAAGTATCATTATATCAAGTTCATGTTAATATCATTTTAAAGTGGATATTTCTTTCTGTATTTGGTATTTTTAAGTTTGGTTTCATTATTAATTTCGCTTCAAATTAGGCTATTGAATTAAAGATGGAAAAAAGTATATGAGTATTTTTTTTTATGAGTTCAAAACGGGTAGTAAAGTAGCAGAGAGTGCTCGAAAACTAAACAATTCTTTTGGTGTGGGTATTGTTAAGGAATGCACCGTACAATGAATGTTCTCAAAATTTTGTGCTGTAAACGAGAGCCTTGAAGATGAAGAAGGTCACGGGCGTTCTTCTTCAGTTCATAATGATCAATTGAAAGCGTTAGTTGAATAGGAATCACGCACAACAACTAGGGAACTTGCACAAAAGTTAGGCCTTGATCATCAAACAATTTTGGACTACTTAAAATAGCTAAGAAGATCAAATGTATATGAATTTGAAGATCATAAACCGCAATTATTTTTCTACCAGCCTAATAGAAATACATTTTAATTATTTTTTGTATTCTGAATTTTTTTTACTTTGTATACTAGTTGTCCTTAATGTTGCATTTTTTTTTGTTTTATTTAGAAGCCTTAAAAAGTCTCAATTATGTCTGTCAGTGTTTATTAATAACTTGATTAGAATTATACCAGAAAATATTAGGATAATATGATAATG
The DNA here is from genome assembly GCA_034766995.1 of Acanthacorydalis orientalis. Taxonomy (NCBI): domain Eukaryota; kingdom Metazoa; phylum Arthropoda; class Insecta; order Megaloptera; family Corydalidae; genus Acanthacorydalis; species Acanthacorydalis orientalis. The sequence continues at coordinate 44,343,659 of CM068315.1, read as the reverse complement.
TGATATTCGAAAAGTGTTATGGCGTGGTTGTGGCTATTATATTTTTCAGTCTGAATCAGGCAAGTTTCCATAATAAGATCAGACATTAATTATTTTTAAGTATTTTTTTTATATAACTGGCATTTTTTTATCGCCTTTAGTGTTCTTGCAGACCTTTTTTTCAAGTTAACATAAACGGGAATTTTGTAAAACAGCTTTCGAATATATGTTTTGAATAAATGAACATAAAACCTTTGCTAGAAAATGATTTATTATCATTGATACTTCTTTGATCAGGTCATACGATAGTTCGCTTGTTTATATTTGTGAAATACACTGATGATAATGAATATAATTTCTCTTACACCTTAAAAATATTCCTAATATATATATATATATATATGCACACACGAACACAAACATACATACCTATACAAATACCTATCCTCTGTTTACATTAGAGATGAATTTAAAAGAATGCAGCATTTGTTGAAAACATATAAATCCAAATATTTTAATTGACTATAAGATTTTAAGACCTGTAGAGTTACATACAATATTTTTTGGTGATTTCGGTGTTTCTGTTAATAAAATAGTGTAAAGAATGAATAAGGAAAATATCAGATCAATACAAATATAAGGGGATGAAATAATAGTATATGGAATTATGTTAGAGGTCTTTGTGTATAATTGATAAATTTTTGATGGTCCAATGGATCGGTCTCTTTATTAAGTTATATAAAAATAAAATCAAAAAAAGTAATACAACACTAGGTTTGGACATCCATTTCAATAACATGCTTTATTCATGAATTAATAAGATCAATATTCAATGTATACTGTTACAACGGTAAAAAAATGGATTGTATATAACGCATCAGGGATTTTCAGAACACAGCCCCAATGGCCTAATTTCTAATTAGAAAATCTTCGTAGCTGAATATAAGAGTTTCGAATGTTTGAGATTATAATAACCTTTTCCAGTTTAATTCAATTTTTTCCATTAAGAAAGAATAAGTGACCTTATTAATATTTTGTAAAGATAAGACATTCAAAGAGAAAATATTGAAATTTTGATTAAAATTACTAAAAATAATAACAGAAACAACGACATGAAGGAATACAAAAATACAGTCTAGAAATAGTTAACAAATTTTACTGACTGTATAAAAAAATACTAAATGTTATGATTTTATACAGATAAGATTAAATTCGATGTTTTTCATTTATTCTCTTCAGCTGCCTTTAAAATTTAATTACAGACGAGTCGGGGTAGTTACCCTTATTCTTACATTTAATTGTCTCACGAAAAAACAGTTTATTTTAATTAAAAAATATTTGATTATCCAAATAATATCATTTAAGAAAATCAAGAAGCTACATCGATTTTTTAAATAGGTTTTTTATTGTTAATAACAATTGATTTTTTTCCAGAAATTTAATTTACTTTACTACCACAGATCAATATTACAAAGAACATATTAACATTTGCCAAAAGTTTAAAAATAGATAGCTATTTTCTGATAGATTTATTAATCATAAGTTAAGGATTTAATTCATTTAAGAAATTAGTTAACATTTTAAAACTATTGATCATATATATATATATATATATATATGTATATATATATTTGAAAAAATATATGTAGTTTCTCTACTTGTTTAAGATAACATCATATTTAAAAATATAAATAGGTTCCTTTTATTAAAATTATATTTATTGACTAAAGTAAAATAAATATCTTACGTCAAAGATTATAAAAGAACATAATTATGCACATAAATGCTTACATATATTCATTATATATATATATATATATATATATATATATATATATATAAATGTAAAAATGTGTATTCAATATTATTCATCTATAAGAACATTAAAAAAACTTCAATTTATCATTAATAAAATTCCGAATACAAAAACATTTCTTGAAAAAAATGTACACAGTGTTTTTTTAAACATAGGCTCGTTTTATTAAAACGTAATGATTCCATGTATTTCAGTATTTATCGACCGTTGAACTTAATATTTTACTCACACTGTCTGGATTCAATTTTTTCAATATCAATACGCCATTAAATACACACCATTGCAACATTTGATATCTCCAATTAATTCAATGACAAATTACAGCTGCTTTCATGACCGTTATTGAACTTACGACCTTTTATATACGGATTTAAACACAAGTATGTGGTATATTCGTCCAGCATTTATATTTTAAATATCTTTATGCACCTTAACGTTTTAATTTTATTCGTTGAGTCTATTAATAGTTTTTCCCTTATTCTTTATTATTTTTTGTTTTATTAATAAACCTTTTATTAATATTTATTTACACACGTGTAAAAATTATAAATTGCAAGTCCTTCACTTGCAATTTCGCTTGTAACTGTTCTACATGCTGTGTTAAATTCCAATAATATTCTTGTTATTCCCAATGAATGGTTTTGGTTATTCAAGCATCTTCAGATAATCTATTTGGATTTTAATATTTTAAATTCATTTTTCACTCCGTCCACGAACCATATACACTTTTTCTGATCAAAAATATTTAAGAATTGATTCTTTTTCGTTCTTCTTATTGTTAATATGTACGCTAATAAGTTCCATTTTATTTAACATCGAAATAAACATGTAATTTATCTAATGTTATAAGATTTTTTTTGTATTACAATGCGATTGCATTGTGCTCGAGTCTTTAAATGCCATGTTTTCTAACCAATTAAACTCGAAGTTCGGCGACATAGATTGAACATCAAGATCACTAAATTTAATATCAGATTTTTTTGTAAGGATATCTCAAGAACAAGGTTTATGTGAACAATCCAGAAACGATTGGAAGCCTAAAGAAAAATATTCATCTTAAAATCAGTGATATAACCCAAGAAATATACCAAAATGTGATGAAATATGTAATTGAAAGAGTTAGGGTTTTGTATCGCAAAACAGCGATGATAACATGGTTGATATTATTTTTCCATATGTATATCTCTATATGAAATTAAGTAAAGCTGTAAAAATCTAATTTTTTTTTATGTGGACATTATAAAAGAAGTTTTAAACCTACCTTTAAAATACCCTATAATTATTTCGATTTAAATTTGTAATAGTTTTGTACTTTATAAATGTCTAAAAAACAACAATTTTAGTTAACTTGAAAATACTTGTCAATGCCAAAATATCTATGTTTATTATTAGGTCGATAGGAAAGTAATTGCGGTTTTTGTTTTTGAGTTCTGACCTTAACTATTTTCAATGAAAGTGTCATTTTATCGTGTTCATGTTAATATTATTTTAAAGTCCATTTTTGTTCCGTATTTCGATAATATCGACTTTGGTTTTATTATTAATTTTGCTTCAAATTAGTCTATTGAATTAAAGAAGGAAATAAGAGCATTTTTTTGTTCAAAACGAGTGGTAAATCAGTAGAAATTGCTCGGAAATTAAACGACGCTTTTGGTGTGGGTACTGTTGAGGAACATACAGTATAAAGGTGGTTCAAAAAATTTCTACACACTCTAAAGAAGGAGAAGAAAGTGACTGCTCAACTGAAGACAGTTCCCAAGAAGACATACCATGCAAGATCCATCAGGAATATTGACTGAAAACTTAAATAAACATCAAATAGAAAGAATAAAAGTCTCATTACAGATAGAAAATTGTTTTCAGACCCATCATACAAAAAAAAAATATTAATTTCTCAAAATTAATTTTGTAACTTTATATCGACTAGATTTTTATTTTTGCGTTAAATTTTTTAAATGTATGTCTGTTTTGTTTTTCATGAAGTTCAATGTTTTTTATGAAGTTTAAATATTTTTTTTACTTCTGTTTTTTAAGTAAAAAATATTAATTTTTCTATTAAATAAAGGAATTTATAAAAAAATAGTATGTATTTTTCCTCCCCGTGTTTGCAGTAAGAAATCAACGTTTTGGCCCCGTCGATAAGGTGTTAAAAAATGTATATGTATTTAAAGGTCATAAACTGCAATTATTTTTCTAATAACCTAGTATTTATGTCTATTATACTTTTTATTTGTTTCTCTTTCTGTTTAATTTAATTAATGCAAAACTCTTGTACCATTAATTATCATAATAAGGAAATAAAGAAAGAAAATATAATCAAATCTCGATACCTGGGATGAGATGTAAAAATTCAGATATTTCAGTGAAACCCAGATAAACTACTATGTTAAATATAAACCAACTAGTTCATATATAGTACAAACTTTTCAAAAAGTGTAAAAAAAACCTCGTGTCTCTTATACAAGATTCAACCCACGTACAAAACCTATTGTCGAGCATCTGTATTCTATTATTTGACATGACATAAATTATTTGGACCGCAAATAAATTTCAAATTTCCAGTAGCCTGCGTTTTATCTCATAACATGTCAATTTATTTTCTAATGATAATACTCTGTAAATTATAGTTTGCGTCTAGATTAAAGTATTAAAATGATGTAGTACCACTTACTGTAGGGCTTTGAAATCGATCTCATTTTCAACATCTGTAATATGTTTCGAAAGTACTACACGCCTCGAGCAGAAACGTACGCTGATGCGACCAAAAATCAATCATAAATAACAGTTCATCACACTAAACAATTTGAGATCGTTAACGTACGAACAGACAATTATGTGAAAAATATACCAATTATATATTATTATGAAAATTAATTCCATTTTATAAAAATGCAGTTGATTTGTTTTAAATTCAGAATCGTGTCATAATCATTTTTAAGAGTATGCTTTAATTAAAATTTCTAAACATTTAAAAAAAATAAATTAAAAATACTCAGTGAAATTAAAACAAAAAGAATTATATATATATATATATATATATATATGTATATATATATATATATATATATATATATATATATATATATATATTTGTATGCATGTATGACCATAATCACACACTAATTTAATGCAAATAGCATGCGGAAATAAATTTAAATATAATATGTGTTTCGTTAAATACAATTTGTGGTGTATTATAATATTTGTACAAGATAATACAAACATTAACCTCATTATAAATTCAAAAATATGTATTACATCTGTTCGTCGTCACATTATTTCGAAAGAAAAACATATATTAATTTAACGCTAATTTAGAAAAATATTAAGCACGAACTGTGATGTAAATAATGTACACGTTTCTTTAATTCCATTACATGTAAGCACACATTGTTTAATTTGTTGTTTTCTTTTTTGCAAACAATATTTTTTTAAACATGTTGTTTGTCACATATGAGTTTTCTATAATTTATATTTTGTATTTATTACACTCTCAGTAATATGCATATATGTGTATATATATATATATATATATATATATATATATAATTAAAAATCGTTATACTGTGCAGTTACTTTTATTCGTCTGTTGATTGGCTGATGAGATCGCGTCATCTGCTTTCTGATTGGTCTGTTTTCGTTTCTACATTGACCGCTTCGGTTCTGTGACGATATGTGATTAATTGTCTTCACGTCTTCGCTTCTTCGCTGATCGCTGCAGTTCTGTGATGTTTAATGATTCATTGTCTTCGCTTCTTCGCCTTTTCGGCCATCGTTTTATTAAATATCGGTTCTGTGCTTATGTATGATATACGTTGTACATCATTAGGTATATAATATAGTAGATAAGCGTTTGTCTATTTAAGATAAAAGTATATAACGACGTATGTACATAACCGCTTATATATCTAAGATGAATAGTTTATAACGTTTAAGAGGAAAGTATATAACGATGTATATAAGAAAAATATGCATGTACAGTAAATCATGTCATCTATTCTGATTTATCTGAGTAACGACGGTCAACTCTATGTAGTTTAATCCAGGTGTGCTTCGAGACGCGGAATCAGGTTTGAGTATAAAACTGAGAACAAATCGATTAAAAACATTGTATTCAGTAAAACGCCAGAGTAATTTAATGTTTATTATGATCATTGTACATTATTATCACTTAGTAATTAACATATTTAGAGATTAAGAAATTGATAATTAACACATTTAGCACAATTAAAATTTTATGAAGGAAAAAACGTTTATTTATTAATCGGTTTACATTTCTTAAGGGGGGTCGTCGTACGAAGCGAGCAGGATGCGGAGCCCTTTGGTATATATTATTATTATAAATAAAACCTTTAAGTAGAGATGGAAAATTTACGAGGGAAGTTTGATAAGTATGGTAAAAAGTAAGTTAAACATGTTTTTTTTGGTGGTCTTCCATAACGATACCATGGATTTTTTCCAACATTATCCGTCGTGGTGATCTCAACTGGGGGTCCAGAGCGCCCATCATTTTCATTTCATGTTCGGCCACGTTTAAGCTCATTTATCCAGAAATAAACAGCTTTCAGCGCTGATACAGAGTCTCTATGAACTTTATCATACTCCACTTTGATCTGGACGGCCGTCTACTTTTTTAAAAAAAATGTTTTATCACTGCATAGAACTCGTTTTTTCCATTTTTGCAGCAACTGCTACAATGCTCGCTACAAATATTTGTAGAACTTGAACAACGTGTCGCTTCTGGCAGAAATTTCACCTATGCTAGTTTGAAAAATAACACTTGATAGCCGTGAAGTTACCAAATGAATGGTGGCACCATCTCATGGAAATTTACCAAACTTATCAAACGACCCTCGTATATTTAATATTTTAAAAATTAAATGTTTTTTACAACAGTGTGTTTTAATAAACCACTCTTTTAGCATTTTTTGCATATTTGTGCATCGCAACACCTCTTTCCAAAGCGGTTATGTCAACTGCTTGACTAAGATATACTCGTATAGTTTTTAAAATAATAAGGTTGGAACTTCAAATTCTTGAAAAGATAACAAAATATTTTAATTTGAAACAGAGTTATGATTGATTCAATTAAAGGCACCGAATTATTTTTTACACAAATTTTTAATAGGAAATTTATTTTGTAAAAATGAGTACTATGTAATATTATTATATGACATAAATATAATAATAATAAAAGTATATTTTTTAATATTTTTCTTATATAGAAAAATGATTTCAACTTATTGATTACAAACGGGAAATAAAATAATTTTCTTCAAAATAAAATGTGATAGATAACTTAAATAGATAACGTAAAGATAAATTCTGCACAAGAAGTGATTAAAACAGAAAATTTAATACACTGTATTTCTAATATAAACGTAAATATATTTTTACTAAAAACCAAAAACAGCTAATGCATTCCCACAAGCATTTCAGTTATCAGATCAAAACCTGGTTCGAGCTCTACAAGTACATACAATAAATTTGCTAAGAATGTGGGCGTCATGTACTTAACAGTAGATAATAGAACACCCACGAACATCCACTACATGTATGTTAATGGTCAAATATTCAAAACGATTTAATAATATTCTTAATTTTACCACTCAGTACTGTATTTACATTGTATAAGATAATATTAACTATTATAAATATTTATGATATCAAACATGAAACTATATATCAAATACTTGAATATGAGTATTTATAGGATCATTTGCAGAACTTTTTTTAAAGTCTATATATGCTTTTGACCCGGATCTGATGCATGCTATCATTTATAAAAAGGAAATAATAAAATTCGATCAATTAATTCTATTGATAATGTTTAAAAAACTTTTTAATTTATAAAAAAATAATTACATATATAAGAATGTTAATTTTTTTTATATATCTGATTGTCGACTCATCGATATTTCTCATCATAATCAATATGTTATATTGAACATATGTTTTATTTAAACATTTCAAATTGTATTACGTTATCCCTTAATCGTATTTCAAATTGAAGTTTAAAACATGTCTTAAGTGAATATAGTTCGTTTACTCCTGAACCACTTATAGAATTTTGCGTGGGAAATTGTTAATACTTATTTGTGAGTTAATTGCAGTTTAGTGGTTTGAATGACAGATTGGTGATTAGTAATTAATTTCAAATAAAGATTTTTAGTCGAGGACGTGTTACTGATGGAAGACAGTCTTGATTGTTAATTTAATTGAAATAAAATAAAAAAAATCGTTCATAAGTTTATAAATGATCGGCTTTTTTTAACGATCTGAAAATTGAACTATAAAAAATTACAAAATTGACAAAAAGGTAGTTTTTTTTTCATATTCATTAAAAAAAAGTACAAACAATGTTTAAGTTAAAAATAAAATTGTATATTGTCGTGATAGTCTTCGTCCTTTTAAAATCAGTTAAGTGTCTGTTCTTCACTATTAATTTCGGCATTTGTGTCATCTTCAGGTAGATGTTGAAGGCTCTTCTTGATTTAAGTCAACAATCGACTTAAGGATGGTACACGTACTGATATTAATAGTGTAGAACAGGTACTTAGCTGATCCAAAAGGATGAAAATTACCAGAACAAAGTATCAACGGAAACACCGTTATAAAAACATATAATTATAATTTTATAATTCTTTTTATACCTGTGATATCCTCGATGTGTTGTCTTGACGGTCTTCATCCTCTTGGATGACATTAGTGTCTTCATAAAAAAAAATAGATTTGATAATGAGAAATAGAACTAAACTGTATTTTTACTGATATAAAATGACATATTAAAACAATACTGGATTTATATGATTTTATAAAAAAATAAACTTCAACATTCTATAATACAGGTGGCTCAAAATTAACGAATGGGATTGAAGAGTTGATAATTTTTCGAATAACATTTTTTTTTCTTTTTAGAATTTTATAAAAAAACCTTGGGAAATTTATCATGGAATGATACGCGATGGAATAACGTACCAAAATAATTGAATTTTATTTTGAAAATCAGCGTTCAATTATATTGACGCAGCGAGCAAATCGTTATTTTAATGTTCGAACAGATCCATCAGAGTCAATGATTAATTGTTCGGTTGCATGTTTTCGACAACAAGGTGCAGTTAGTAATCGTCCAGGATCTGGAAGATATTGTACAGCTCTAGTTAAGGAAAATATTTAACTTGTCCAGGAGAGTATTAAAAAAAGTTCTCAAACTCTAACCAGAAGACAATCAACCCAACTTAAAATATCTCAGAGGTTACTGTAAAGGATTTTAGCCGCATTAAAAATGTTCCATACAAAGTGTAGCTTGTGCAGAAGTTAAAGCCAGCAGAGTAGCAGCATTCCATTGATGATCCAATTCATTTTCGACAATAAGCAGAAGAAAATAGTGAATTATTCACAATTTGATTCTGAGTGATGAAGATCATTTCCACTTAAATGGCTTCGTGAACAGACAAAACTGTAGAATATGAGCTACAGAGAATCCAAGAGTACTTCATCAGCAACAATTAAACCCAGTTAAGTGTACTTACTGTTTGGTTTCAGTAAAATCCAAAAGGATTATAGGCCGTTATTTCTTCAAAAATGAAGATGGTACTACTGTAACCAAAAATGGTGCTTAGTACTGTAGATAATAGAAAATATTTTGAGGATAGCTGTTAATAATCATCCATAAATGTGATTCTAACATGATAGAGTCACAACGAACACAGTAAGACCAGTTATCGAACTTTTACGGGACATTTTTGATGAACGCTTAAAATTTCATGAAACAGTGATTTTAATTGACACGTACGTTCACATAATTCGAACCTTCTCGATTTTTTCTTTAGAACTACTTAAAAAACATGTATATGTCAATAATCCAAAAACCATTCTTCAGCTAAAAACAACATACGAGAAGAAATTCGTGCGTTATGTCCAGAAATCCTGAGAGAAATGATGGGAAATGTATTAGAAAAAGATCAACTTTGTGAAACCAAAAACGGGCATCACATAAGTGACGTCATTTTTTATGTGTAATCAGAAAAAATCCCCATCCTTATACTATATTTTGGAAAATAAGAAAATATGAAATATTACAAAACAATGACAATGTTAATGTGTAATTTTTGAATGATCGAAAATATTCCAAATAATATAATAAAATAAAACAAAAAAATGTGTTGATGCTAACCAGTGGTTACTTACTGGTGTCACACATTGAAAAACATTTCAGTTATTTAAAATCTAAACAACTGAAATGTTTTTTTCTGTTTTTACTTTTTTTCACACTTATGTAACTAAATTTTAAATGTATAAGTATGAAGCGGTAAATTTATTTTATCTATTACATATCAATTATTAAAATTGCATGACGTGTATCATGTCATACCCATTACAATTTAAATACACACATGACGGGATTTTTTCGTCATATCCAGTTAAGAGTTTAATAATAACATTGTAAAGAAAATGAAGTATTTATGATTTTTATGGCAAATTTTAAAAGAAAAGCAACTAATGTATTAGTCTGCATATAAAACGACACCGGTTATAAGAAGAGTCCTAATTTTTTCCAAAGAAATCATGAAAAAAACCTTTTTATTATCTCAATTATGATGACATTCGATTTTTCATAAAGAAAATGATAAAAAAATGTCGATTTACGTTTTAATAGGAAGTAATATTTACAAAAATTATAAAAATATATATTTAAAACGTTTAAACACCTACAGTGGTGTACCAGCCTAAACTTATGAAGATACGAATATAAAACGACTTGTTTTTTAATGAAAATCTGTTGGTAAACAACTTCATATTATATTTGGGCTAATACTGTAATCAAAATGACATTTACATTTGGTTGAATATATAAATTAATATTTTGCGTGCTGTGCATTCTTTAAAACCAGTTCATCGAATCGTAATTTTACATTTTCATTATGCGTGAAATGTAATTACATGAAAAAAAACTCAATATAGATTAATCTGTACACATACCTTAAATTTTTGTGCGCGTTCCGGAAGTTCCCACTGAGTCAAACCTGACACTTCTACAAAATATATTCACGGTCATATCATATATGATCACTTCAATGAACCGCTGTTATAATTCGATGAGATGTCTTTGATGATCCACTACTAATTGTTCATCAATTTAAATAATGAATTATAATAAGATTTCATTACTGCATCTTACAAAATATACTACAACATCTGTGCCAATAATTACATTGTCAGCATGTGTAATGCTATTGGAATATGATTATTATTAAACTAATTGATATTTCATGTTGCATATTAATTACTTCATTAATTTATATGTTCATTAAGGATTGATTCCGATTTTAATTGTTAGCGCTGGCTGTATTTCAAATAAGCTTTATTATTTTCATTATAAACGACAATGTCGGAATGAAGTTTCAGTCACAGTTAATAATACTATTTCATAATTGTAAAATATTTATGTACAATTGTTATATGATGGTACCGTTCATTGCTGTGACTGCTCGTTAAAAAATTATATACGCTTTAAGTGTTCTATACACGATTTATTATCCTTTTTTATCATTTGAGAGTTTATTGCACATTTATTTGATGTTTTTATCTGTCGTATGATGTCAAATAGTAAAATAAAGATAATTTAGCATGAAATTTATATATATATATATATATATATATATATATATATAGCATTAAGTCTTTAACAATCTACTACTAGATACAAAGACCTTTTCGAAAATTCTTTGAATTTGAAAATCCAATATCTCCTATTCCATTTAAATCTCAATATTATGATTTTACGTTGTCATAAAACATTGCAGATATATTGACAAATAAACATAAAAGTTCAATAATATATAAACAAGAATATATATATATATATATATATATATATATATATATATATATTATTCAATCTCTAATGATTTATTACTAGATAAATGACTTTATTAAATTCTTTCAAGTAAAAAGATCATTTTGTAATTTCCTAATAATTCAATTTTTTAATAATTATGCAAGTATTTAAATTATATTTATTGATTTTTTTATTATAAAATAGATTCTAAATAGGTATATATTATTTACTTTAATCAAATTTTGTATAAAAATTAAATAATCTTTATTTTGCAATCACCTTCTTCGTTTCAATTCTTAATATTTAAAATGTCGATTCAAAAATGATTTGACAGTATAATCGACAGGAAGATTAAAAAATGAAATATTTTAACTGAAATTTAGGAAAAGTTTGTTTAAAAATCGATATCATAAGACCGCTGTACTAACAGATGTAATTTTTTACACAGCGTTTTAGTAACAGGAGGTCATGACTCTTTTTTCAGTAGTTTGAGTTCTTAGATAGTTTTGGAGCTTTATGAATCGAATCCTTGAAAAATTATGAATCGAATTTACGGGAAGCCACTGGTGTGAGGCATGAGTAAGCGGTATCGTACCGATTCAAGTCAAAAATAGAAAACATTGAAAGCAATTTATTTTAATCTATACTGATTGCCTCGAAGAGATTCAATAAAAGAACTCTGAAGAATCAAAGTTGCAGTTGTACATTTTTTACTTGTCATCCTGTTGATATATTTTCTATTGAATTAAATAATTGAGTATTATTACCTGTTAAGATTTGTTTCGAATTTTTAATCAACTTAAGATAGTTTTTTTTAAAAAAGAAACTATGTTTATCAACAAATTGTAAATGATTCAAGAGACGAAATAATCACGGGTGATAAATACTCATGTGATTCAACAAGATGAAAACCACAACGGACAGGATTAGAATCTCATTAAGTGCATTCAAACTAAGAAGGGTTGTAGAGACGAATGGTCTTAATAAAAATTTTGTATGTAGAATAAGAATTTTTTACTTCTTAAATATGTATTGACTTGTCCTCATATGTACTACCCTGATAAAAATAATTCGGGAAATTTTATTTTAAAATAACCGCGCAAGCCCAATGTTAATATTTTTTAAAATGATGATGTTGGTAATTCGATTGTAGTGTATACCAAAAATTATTGTGACATAATATAAAAAATATATAGAGCCAGAGAAAAATGTTTCTAAATTTTCTGTATGATCTTAACAAAACCATGCAAGGAAGTAAGAATTCGTGTCTATTTGAAAAGATAACTTTTCAATTTCTTCCCAAATTAAGATTAAAAATTATTAATAATTCACTATAAATCATTAGAAATTTAATTTTTTCTCAGTATTCACTAGTTGTTTATCTCCAACTAGTTAACCAATAAATATTGTAGGAAATAAAAATCAAATCTGTTAATTTATTGAACGATTAACATTTTTCAACATGTTTTTACATATTTTTTAATTGATTTATACACAATTTGTGTTTACATTGAAATATACATATTATATACATATTTACTGATGAAATTACAATTTTAATAACGTTCTATGTTTGAATATAATTTCTATTTTCTAGTAAAGCCATTACCATTAAATCTAATTTATGTACAAGCTACTGACAATAATAAATTGATACAAACGTAGACAAGCTATAAAATTTATATTATATGTTGAGAATTTGCATCATTTAATTCTGTAAATTTTTTAAAAATATTCAATTTATTTTTATTTAACAAAATATTTATGTGAAGTAGATATTATTTTCTTAATTAAAAACCGATGTTAAATATTTTTATTGTGTAGAATTAGAGAGCTTTGTTTCTTGCTCTCTACGATCACCAATAACCAGATAGGAGACTTCAGCTCCCGTTCGCTAACGTTCACTCCCCCTCCAGGGAACACTTGAAACCACTTAAATTAAAAAATTAATATGAATGTAATGGTCATAAGCCGCAATTATTTGTCTACCAACCTAATACTAAATTCAAATATTATAATCTGATAATACACATTCATTTAACAATCTGATTCAAAATTCAAACAACGAACAATATTGAAAATATCATCTCGACTATCTATAAACGTCAGTTATACAATTTATTGATAATTGTATACACATACATTAATATTCATTCATTATATATTTATATATGTAAATAAATATATCGTTACTGTAAAATTTCAAATCAAATAAAAAAAAACACATATTTATTTATTTGCATTAGGATTTCAGTACGGTCACTTTTTTCAATAGATCATTACCATCTTTTAAACTTAGACAAAAGATACAAGAGATTTTTTTAAACAACTCTGACGGTCATGGCAGTTGTTGTAGTGCCTACTTGACTGTCTCCTCGAACTATTCTGTTAAATGTGCAATCTTATGTGGTTAGAAAATATATTTGTACATTTTTAAGAGCCATTTATAAATTTAACAGAATATATCTCTAGGAAATGTCTTTTCATAATCCAAATTTCCATATTTATACTTGAGATTGTATTCTTTTATATATATATATATATATATATATATATATATATATATATATATATATATATATATATATATATATATATATATATATATATATGTATCCACTTGAATGTATTTCTTGAGTGTCCTCTACGAGTATCAATTATCTCATCAAATATTCATATATTTATAATCTTTTTAAAATGTGTATAAATATATAAATCCATTCTTCATACAAACACTGTTACAAAGAATTTTATCTGTAAAATAAACGCAGAAACTACTATTTAATTTTATTTTTTCGACTTTTTATGGAAAAAAACGAAATAGTTGCATTTTTCTTTTTTACAAATTTTAAATATCAAAATATTTGGTTTTCTAAACCTGCATCTAATGAAAATGTTTAATTTTGGAATAAGATATCACTTGAGATCACGTGTTTCTGTAAAAAGAGCTTTTTCAAAGTACATGGAAAAGGGATATAGAATGAGAGAGTGTGTAATATGTTTTTAAGAAATTTATATTAACTCTTAAGTACTGAGGTGAAAAATATTTACACGTTTACTGAGGTTAACTATATCTGGAATGGTCCATTGATTTTTTTAGGTAGATGCAGGTATTAAATTGACTTTCACAAAATGTATAAGAAAGTAAAGGTTAAAAACTACTCATGGAGCCCTTAAGATTATATTTTTTTTTTGATAAACGTGTACTATCCCCAGACAATTCAAGATGCGTACTCCACAAGTTTTGAAAATCAAATATTTTACATGACCAAATTTTATGATTTACATCTGATTGAGCGGGGTTGTAATATGTACTCATAAATACAGTTTTATTATATAATAGGTATAAATATAGTTTTACTGCATAATAATAAGTAATAATAGGTATTTACAGAAATAAAATAAATTATTGTAAATTAACTATTTTGAATTTTTAGCTTTTCGGATTTTTTCTTCGATTTTTTTTCAAATTTTGACTTGCGGAACCCCTGAAGACGTTGTGTAGAAACTCGGGGTTCAAGGAATACAGTTTAAGAACAGTAATATAGTGGATCCTTATTGCTTCTAATCAGAAAAAGTGTCGAGCGAAAATCTCGATTTTTTTAGTTTAAATTTACTGTAGTTTGTGAATCAATGTTTCTGTTAACAAGTGAAATATATTAATAAGTGAATTTTAAAATAAAAGCTATTTAAAAATTGTGATAAAGAATAATAAAAAACTGTTCATATCGTACAAATATAATTACGTTTACATTTTGAAATATTTACCAATGCAGTAACTGACATGTTTGTTACAATTTATATCTGCAATTCCAATTGCAACATTAGTAATCTTTCAGGCTGTGTTTAAATGACGCTCGTAATTAATTATAATGGCTTTAATTGCAGTTTCAATACGTTTGCATTTTCTCATAATTTGCATTGATATTTATCAATGCGTATTTATGCACCAATCATTTCTGTTTGTTGACGTGTCTAGCGCATAGGGTGTGCATGATTGATAAATTCTGTATAGAAGAAGGATCGTGTGTAATTAAATAAAATTATTCAGCTTTTATACAAGTACTCGTCTTTGGATGTCTATATATTCTCATATATTCATTGCAATGTAATTAGAAAAATATGACTAAGGTCGTAAGTTAAATTACTGTTTTAATTATCGTGAATATTAATTATAATTTATCTATTTGATTTATCATCGTGGTTATGTATGAAAATGATTGATAATTCAATCGGTCATTTCAAAAACTACATAAGTCTTAGAATTTAAATTTTACAGGATTCAATAAAAACTGCGTCACACAAAAATTATAAGGTTTTTTCGAAATTTTCTTTGTTAATATGTTTTTTAGGCCTTTAATAACGCCATGTCCCTCAGAGTTTCAAGGTAAAAGAAAAAAAAATTGATTTGTAAAAGTAAATTTATAGTATCAGAACTGTTTTGTTTAAAAAAAGATTTTTTAAGAGTTAAAAGAACAATAAAAATATACAGAATGGCTCAGAATAAAATGCACTTTTGAAAAATTCAGACATTAGTTTTGTTGTGAGTAACTTTTATTATTGAAAACATAAAGAATAATAATGGGAACTTTTTATTTTAAAAATCGATCGTTGCAACGACGGCATTCTTCTAATCTCTATCTGAATTTTCTCAAGATCCTCTTCAATTGTTCCGTAGTCACAGGATTATTTGAGTATACTTTGCTATTAAGGAATCCGCTCCCCCCAAAGAAAACACGAGGAGATAAATCGGGAATTCGTGGTGGTCACACAATATCAGCCTTAACAGTAAAAAGTGTGCGCGCAGAACACTCGTTCTTGCCCCGTGAAGTGACTCATGACAAAAATTCTCAGAACTGAGCTAATGAATGACACCATCCGCATCTTCCCCCCTTCAAGCCTTCTCAAGTTGCAAGGTAAACAATAGTGCATTTTATTTTGAGACCTCTGTATTTAAATTGTATTTATTAAAAAAATCTAAAAACAGTTTATTCAATAGAAAAATAACGTATTTAGAAATATAAAGTTTTTTTTCTTTAAATAGACTTAACTGTGTCTCAGTGTTATTTCCGAAAATAGAAGAAAAAAGTATAGACAACAAAAATACTACATGAATACAAACAATTACAAAGGGAATTATTAGTTATTTTTTTAAAAAAAAATGTCTACTTCTATTAAAAGACATTTCTGTTATTATGGAATCGCCATCGAAATACGGTAACGATAAAAAAATAATCATTAATCATTTATTGAACATTTTAGCTCTGAAAAAGATTTGTGGTTTGTGGAGTAAGAGAAAAATATAGCTATTTCTCATACAAATTAATAAAATTTAACTATATAACTGTATATATCAGACATTGTGACTAAATTTACTTTGTTACAAATAAATTTTTAGTGACTAATAACGATTATTTTTTTAAATTTTTTAAAATAATCACATCTCACCTAGCACATATGTGCTGTGAGAAGAATGGAAACATTAGTGAAATATAGAAAAGCAGTAAACAAAAATAGTTCGAATCAATTATTCAATATATTTTTCTGGTTTGTGGAATGAGTGAAAGTTTTATTTGTAACAATAAATTTAGCCACAGTTCCAAAACGATATTGAGATCTAGGTATATTTTATAAGTTTATATGAGAAAGAGATAAAATCATAACGATTATTTCTTGTAAAACTTATTATTTACTTTCTTCAAGCACTCATCGAATGTACAGTAACTCTATATGAAAGCATATACAGTAACTCTCATCATTATCAGTTGATTAACATATGAAGTGTATCCATTATTTGTGTGGACTCGTGTGCCGGCCATGTGTTCGTCACGGTCAATCAAAGACGTGTGTCTATAAAGCATGATGACCGCACTTCAGCCACCTGTCATCGACATTCAACATTATACAACCGATCACAGAGAATGATCGCGTGGATCACAGTCTGTCGATCATATTCACCTTTATCGTCTACATGTACGGCCACATCATCGTAATTACAATCATATCGGCGCGTTGTTCATTATTGCAGACGTTCACTTCATGCAACGTACTTTATTTCAATCGTTGCCTTCTCATGTTCCAGCTGTCGTCCAATATGTCATTCGGGTCCATTAATACGCTTTTATCAGATATTTTACTTAAATTACAATTAAAAATACAATTATACCCCGTGATAATTAACTTTTTGCGGCTATCTTTTTATTGAAATTGAACAGATTACTATGTAGTTTGTAATAATCATATGGTCATTACATTAATTTTAATTTGATACGGAACGGGCGATAAAAAATAAAAGAGCGAGATTGTATCTGCATACATGAAAATTGAACTGAATATTTTATGTAAACAGATATTCATTTATATATATATATATATATATATATATACATATTATACAAGGGTTTTTTGATAAGTTTGGTAAATTTCTATGATATGGCAACATCATTCATTTGCTAACATCACGGCTATGAAGTGTCATTTTTTAAACTAGCATAAGCAAAATGTCAGTCAGAAACGACGCGTTGTTCACTTTCTACAGATGTTTGAAACGAGCATTGTAGCAATTACCGCAAAAATTGAAAAAAACTAATAGAACTTTTTGTACCAATTCGTTACCGTGGATGAAACATTGAAACATGGATCCACCACTACACACTTGACTCGAAGAAACAGTCAAAACAGTGGACAACGACTGGTGAAAGTGCGCCAAAGAACGCAAAGATTGTTTTGTCGGCTAGGAAGGTGATGATTACTGTTTTTTGGAATCCATAAAGATTCATCCTGATCGATTACTTAACGAAGGGAAAATCTGCAACAGAAGCGTATTATGCAACACTGTTGGAACGTTTGAAAGAAGAGCCGAAACAAAAATGGTCAAAATTGGTACACAAAGAAATGTTCTTTCGTCAGATAACGCGCCCTCCTCCAAATTGATCCTCTCAAAAATAAAATTGCAGGAATTATACTTCTAATTGATTCCTCATCATATTGTGTTTTCTAATGATTATAACGTTTTCCCTTTTTTAATCAGTTTTTATAGAATGAATATAAAAATTAAAAATATTTATAAATTTTTAATTTAAGTATATTTGTGTATAAAAATGTACTTGTATGTTTTTATAACTTTGATTTCATTCTTGCGTTGTGTAAAATCTATCAGAAGATAGTACACTTCCTAAATCTAATAGTGCAGAAGAGAAACTCAAGTATTTCAACAAAATGAAGGCCACAGGGTAATTATTAAATAAATTAGATTAGTTAAAAAAGAATTTCGGTTTATCATCTTCAAATTCATATACATTTTTCTCTTTTTTGATTTTCCTGGCTTTTTTAAGTGGTCCAAAACTGTTAGATAACTAACGTCTAAATTTTGTGTAAGATCTCAAATTGTTGTGTGTGGTTCTGATTCAACTAACACATTCAATTGGTCATTATGAATTTAAAAAGGATGTTCATGACCTTCTTCATCTTCAAGGCTCTTATCCTCGGCATGATCTTTTTGAAACCACCATTGCATTTCACATTTCTTAACAGTACCCACACCAAGAGCGTCGTTTAGTTTACGAACAGTTTCTGGAGCTTTACCACCCGTTTTGGACTTATACAAAAAATTGCTCTTTTTTCTTCTTTTCCACTTTTAATTCAATAACCCAATTTAAAACAAAATTGATAATTAAACCAAAGTCGTTGTTACCAAAATACAGACCGAAAAATGCATTTTAAGATGATATTAACATAAATAAGATTGAATGATACTTTGATTGAAACAAAATAATGTTAGAATTCAGAAAACAAACCCCAATTATTTTCCTATCAACCTAATACTTTAAATACTCCTAGTAAAATTTTAATGTAAATTTGGAAGTAAAGAAGATTTGATTTAAGTTTTCAAAGATATGAGAATAGAAAATATAATATTGTTTAAAAATAAATGCAATGTTGGGAAAAAAATATTGAACTCGACGATAAAAAAAAACTGACTTGAAGAGATGTTATTGTCATTTTTTTTATATAATAACAAAGAACAAAGAGTTGAATCACAATATAACTCTCTATTTAAAAAAATATAAACTTTATGATAACTATTTTATAAATACACGCTTTAAAATACCTCACAATATCAAAACAATGACACGAATGGCATAACTGAAACAGCGTTGAGCGTTAACAACAATTTAATGCTTGTAACACAAACAGCACGAAACGGAACGTTACAAATGCGGTTTTGTTGAAAAGAGCTGGTAAATATTCGTAGTTAAACACATGTTTTGTGAGTTATTTATATTGTTAGTGAAATATTGCACAATGCTGGTAAAAGGAAGAGATTGTAAATGGGAAAAAAATGTGAAAATCACGACATATGAATTTTTATAGTGGATGATAAGCGTGTATTTATAAGAAACACGTTTGTGTATGTACGAATGTGCATAGTTTGCGACTTGTTTAAGGATAAAAAGATTCTACGATATTTTTTTTTACCAAGTGTTGCATAACCTGTTTCAATGCAAATATCGCTTATTGTGATCAGCGCGTGCTCGTAGGTTTGTCTAAAAGGGATTTACCGGCAGATTCTTTTTACAAATGTGAACATTAAGTGTTAACATCAATCTCAAAAGTAACAGTTGTTGAATATGTAATAGAAACATCGGACAGAAATGCTATTCTCTTCCACACATAAAACATAACTCGCTGTAACGTCGTTTGTATTATATTCATTAATAAAAAAACTGTTTATATAAAGAGCTTATTTAAAAAATTCAAGCTCTGAGATGCCGTATTAGACTTTCAACAATAACGGATTATTTTTCATTTTTTTTTTATATACTTTATTAAAGTTTCATTTTAATACAGCAATTACCACGAATATTGTGTATAAAAAAATACATTAATCTTGGATACTAAGAGTAAATGAAGCATTCATCCACAAAGCTTTGTTATACCAACAGTGAATCAATCACGTTTAATGAACACAAAAACTGAGCTGTCTTTATACTACAACGTTCACGGGTTTGTATTTAAGCTATGTGTAAGAACGAGATATATTTTTTGCAACTTCCGAAGAAATTATGACAAGTTATTAGAATATTTTTTATAATTTTAATAATAACTTATGTTTTATGAGCTTCAATCAGAAATAAAACATATATAGTAAAATTATGAGGTATTTTATAATATTTTTCAATATATATATAAACTTAATCAATGAAGTGCTATACGTTTTTCATAAGAATATATTTATTCTTGTGAATAAATTTAATTAATTTAATGGTTTTTTTATATTTTATATACTTTCCGAAAAATAAAATTAAAGTATTCCTTGCATATTTATTTATGATATTAAATAAGTTGTACAATACAATTAATTTTGATTTTTATTAAATCGTTCTGAAGTAGTTAACCTTTATTTACGATGGTAGAGTAGAGATAATATCCGAGAGTAAGAGAGTAGTAGAGATAAATATCCATGTTTGATAAGAAAATATTTTTTTTGTGAAAATACTTTCTTATTTTTCAAGGTAAACTCCTTTTAGCTCGATGCACTTAGTCCAAAGCATTTCCAATTTTTTTATCCCTTCCGAATAGTACCGTTTGGCAAACTCCTCAAAATAGACATTTACAGTAGCAATGACTTCCGAGTATGATGCAAATCTTTTACTTTAGAGCTGTTTCTTCAATTTTAAAAGCAGGAAAAAGACATGTTGGATGTCGAAGCAATTCGTAGTGCATTTCATGCAATTTTGCCATCGCAATTGTTGATTTGTGTGCTGGTGCATTGTCGTGATGGAAGAGCACTTTTTTCTTTGCCAAATGAAGATTTTTGTCTTTATTTCATCATTCAACTGGTCCAATAGTGATGATATATAGTAGGCGTCTGTTATTGTTCTTCCTTTTTTTTAAAAAAATTAAGCAAGCTTTTTTGCGTCAATTCGTCACCTTGGATGAAACATGGATCCATAACTCTTCACGTGAGTCGAAACAGCATTCAAAGCAGTGGACAACTACTGGATAACGTGCGCTGAAGTAGGCGAAGATCGTTTTATCGGCTGGGAAGGCGATGGCCACTGTTTTTTCCGATTCCCAAAGAATCATCTAGATAGACTACTTAACGGAGGAAAAAAACTGAAACAGGAGCATATTATGCAACATTATTGGACCGTTTGAAAGAAAAACTGAAACGAAAACTACTAAGATTGGTGAACAAAAAAATATTCTTTCACTAGGACAACAAATCGACCGTCGCAATGGTAAAATGGCACGAATTATGCTTCGAATTGATTCATCATCCACCCTATTCTCTGAACTTAGCCTCGTAAGACTTCTTCCTCTCCCCACACTTGAAAATTTGGCTCGGTGGGAAGAAATTTTCATTGATTGAGAATGTCATCGACATCGTCAATGTATATTTTTCAGACTCACTGGATCAAGTTTATAGCCTTCAATAGAGTCTTTGTTGAGAAATAAAAACGATTTTTCCTAAAAAAAAAACTGTCTTTCTTTTTTACCATACTTATCACAAACGACCCTTGTTAATGGGAATATAATTAATTCAGTTACAGAAACCATGCCATAAACTTTCAAAAATTAATGACGTTTTATTGAATTATGTAATAAAATTCAATATTCAATAACAATTAAGTTGATTAAAATTTAAATACTTTCAGGATTTTTAAACATTTTATAAATTTTATTGACTAATTTCTGTCGTACGAAACATAAACTTTTATCTAAATATGAATTTTTAATAAACGTATATAATATAGAGAGATATGAATATACTCGTTCAAATATTTATAAATTTTACATCTCTCAGTTTCAATTAACAATATTGTTATTCGATAGATATTTTAATAAAATTTATACAATTACTTTATATGATATATGTTTGTATATATACAAACAATACTAATGGATTGAATAGGGGATAAATAATTCAATCAGATTTAATTAAACAATATTGAACTATAATTAAACAAATTGAATTAATTTAATTTTATTCTATGTAATGTGAAATTTACAATGAAATGTGGTTAAAATGTGGACGAGTAACAGTAAATTTAAAAGAACATTTCACATTCTGTAATCGAAAATATTATATCTGTGCTTAAAACAAAACTGATTAGATTTTAATACTATTTTTAGCAAATAACAGCAGAACACGGCTCTCTTTATTGTCAAGGATTTCGTTTTTATTACGAAATTTTTGGAAACAGTGTTGAGCTGTACCTTCACTAATTGACTCTTCGCCAAAAACAAATTTGATATTTTGAGCAGTTTCTTTTGCTTTACGTCTCAATTTAAACTCATACAACAAAATCGAGCGTATTTGATTTTTTCCATAACTAATTTAAGAGATAATATCCAAAATTACTGAAGAAAGAAAACAATAGACACAAGCTGAAATCAGAAGTGCTAATTTAATTATTTACAATGATGTATCACATGACTATAACAAAAGATAACTAATTAGAAAAATTAGTGCCAGACTAAAAATGATAAAACCGCAATTATTTTTGCACCAAACTACTAGTAACTTCTTATTAGCAAAATAGCATCAATAAAAAACTGATAACTCCTTAAAAATTAAATTCATCAATTGTGATATTTTGCAGATATTTTCTGCAGTCATTACTTGATAATCGAATTCACATAGGAAACAAAAAATTGATTAGTTATTTAAATCAATTATTGGACATTTTTGTTCAAAAAAATTTTTTTTAAATTCAATGGGTGAGTAAGAAATTCATTAATGGAATGTTTTTTTTCGAATTTATATTATTTTCCGGTCAAAAAACGTATTTTTTTATTATACTACCAGAGTAAATGAATTATTAATAATTTTATTACAAATTTTAATATATTTTTTGTATTAAATATCATTATTTTCAGGATTATTTCTTTTTAAGATCAATGCTTCAATTTTCTCTCTTTTAGATACATTTTCTAATACACAGATAGATAGAATCAAATAAATTATAAAGTTTTTTGTAAAAAAATAAGTTAGTGCTCATAAGATTTTTTTTATAAAAACGGAATTAAAAATATGTGTCAAGCAACAAATATATCTCAAGAGTATTCTTACAATAAAAGGACTTAGAAAAAAATTTATTGCATTTCAGTGACATATTTGTGGAACGTGTTCATGTGTTTTTCATGCAGACATGTCTGAAAGTTACACCAGCACCCTTCCTCTTGTCGTGCATTCAGTTCTAATGACTTTGGAGACTGTGGTTGTTCTGATTTCGACTTCTGTGATTAATTTCGGTTCTTTTTTGTCGATTGAAGTAATTAATTCTACGGTTCTTTCCTCTCTTACTAAATCTATTTTTTATTAGTGGGAAATTTAAATTGTTTTTATCTTTATTTTTTTATCATATTAAATTATCATTATCAAAATTATTTTTTAAGAAATTGTATATATATTAATCTTTTTAAAATTAGTAACTTATTTCAAAAGACAACTAGTTAAAAATTAATTTTACTTTTGGAGTCAATTAAGTATATAAATGTTAAAATTACATGTTGTTTTATTATTCTATTATAAATGTTTTATGTTTTTTAAATATAATTTATGTCAATGAAACAGAAATTAATTTAAAGTCAATAGTTTATTTTGAAAAGATTAAACAAATTTGTAATCAATTATATTTTTTTAATTATCAGAAATAAAATTTTAATTTTGTTAAAACAGTTATTATTTGTTTAATTACTGATTCATGTTTTATGCAAGATTTTACGATTTTGATATTTTAATATCCATGTTTAGTTCATATCTGATCCATTTTGTAGATTAACGGAGAAAAAGAAAGAATTATGAGGTTAGTAGGAAAATAAATGCGGTTTTTGTTTTCTGAATTCTAACCTTATTTTTTTCAATGAAAGTATCATTTCATCGTGTTCATGTTAATATAATTTTAGTGCATTTCTCTGGCAAAAGAAGCAAATGAGAGTAATTTTTATGTATAAGTTTAAAACGGGTGGTAAAGCAGTAGTAACTACTAGTAAACTAAACGATGCTTTTGGTGTGGACAGTGTTAAGAAACGTACAGTACAATGTTGCATTCATTTTTTAATTTAAATGGTTTTTAAGTGGTCTAGAAATGTTGGATGACTAACTTCTAACTTTTGTGCAAGCTCTCGAATTGTTGTGCGTGGTTCTGATTCAACTAACTCCTTCAGTTGGTAATTATGAACAAAAGAAGGACGCCCATGACCTTCTTCATCTTCAAGGCTCTCGTCTCCAGTACGAAAATTTTGAATCCACAATTGAACCGTACTTTCCATAACAGTACCCACACCAAAGGCATCATTTAGTTTACGAGCAGTTCCTGCTGCTTTACAATCAGTTTTGAACTGATACAAAAATTGATTTTATTTACTTCTTTTCCATCTGCAATTTAATAGCCCAATTTGAAACAAAATTATTAATATAACCAAAGTGGACGTTATCAAAATACAGAACGAAAGAATGACTTAAAGATGATATTGACATGAAGACAATGGAATAACACTTTCATTGAAAAAAATTAAGGTTGGAATTCAGAAAACAAAAACTGCAATTATCTCTCTAACAACTTAATATAAAAAATATTAAAGAAATAACTTCCTTTAAAATTTATTTATACCTGAAATATTATTTTTTTAAAATATTTTTGATTTTTTTTATTTAATTATAAAAAATATCTAGAAGATGAAGTTTTTTCAGGTATTTTAGTAATTCAAAATACATACTACTTTAAGTACCGATATTTCAGTCTATGCTTCTTTGCTAACCTACATGGTCATAAGGTAAATGATCTTGTAAAAAATCTGATTATTATTTTAATAATTTCAGAATTAACAATCTTATTCGTTTTTTCATAATACAATATGTCATATTTTTAAAGTTTAATCTGTCATATTTCTGTAGTTAATTAATTTCATTCATTTTCGTGAATGGATACTTTAAATGATCTCCATTTAGCAGTGACAAAAATATATGCAACTTACTGTTTAATTAGCAATAATTTTTTTTTAATAATAAGCCTGTAAATTCAGTCTACTGTAAAATTTTAGATTTCATTGATTAATACTGAGATTTACATACATAAATAATTTATAACCGTTCCAGACTTAAATATAAATCATTAAAATATTAAATATGTTCAATTATACTCTCGCAAATAAAAATGATATGTTAAAACCAATGATAGCTCCGTTACAGATAAAACATGTTCATCTTTTGTAATACCAATATTCCAGTAACAATCTTTTATAAATAAACATAAAGCGATCCCGTTTTAAAAAAAATACGTTTGTCAATTTTTCATTCTGCGTCTTGTCCATAAACGCGAATAAAAACTTGTTCCTTTGTACAAATGTTAAAACACAATATACATAGTCAGATTTTTATCTGACACTTTATGTCGGTTTGTCCAGTGTTGAATGATTTTTATGTGTAAAACACGTATTAATTATTATGTTGCGAATTGGGTTCCTTGTTATCAATGTAAAACTTTAAAATATTTTGTTGTGTTAAACGTTAAATATTTTTACATAACTTGTTATATTAATGATATAAATAAATATCCGTGTACAAATACTTTGACAGTGTTAAAGTAAATGCACTGGATAATTGTGAATAGCTCATTAGCATATTCATAGAGTGTTCGTGGAATTCGCAAATAAATATTTTGTTTCTTGAAATTATAATCATTAGGTATTGATTTTTGTTTTAGTTACGAATGAAAAGACATAACGTTCTTAACCATCCTTGTATTTGATAAAGAGTTCAAAGAGTAAACAATTAGAGAAATCGAATGATATTATTATGTTGGTAGAAAAGTAATTACGGTTTATTATCTTCAAATTCACATATATATATATATATATGTACAAATTAATTCAAGTGATTTTAAGTGGTCTAGAACTGCAAAATTAATAATAAAACCAAACCCAATGTTACCAAAATACATACTGAAAAATGCACTTTAAAATGATATAGACATGAACACGATGAAATGACACTTTCATTGAAAAAAATTAAAATTAGGATTTAGAATAAAACAAACCGCAATTATTTTCCTACCAAACTAATATTGAGATTGAAGAATGTTAAAGAGATTAAAAAAAATCATATAGACCATTAATTAAAAATATACAGAATATTTAATGTCCCCTTTTGTAAAAAATACTTATATTTGAAAATAAATGGTTATATTTTAGTTATTTCAAAAATTAGTGATGAAGATTTTATAATCCATGCTCAATATTCTCTTATATTTCTAAAATACAATATAATTCAGTATTTTAGAAATATGATATTCTTTCTAGTACTGTTCGTTTCGCGTCCATGACTCTATATAGAAAGTTAAAAAATAAATTTTACAATGTTTATATATGTATATTTTTTTATATGAAATAAATTTGAAGAAACAACGAATGTTTTCGAATACAGTTATACAAATTTACATAATGTCTTGAATGCATCGCATTTTTTTGAATCATAATGTTTTTAAAACTACTAGTTTTTTGTTCAATCGACAACAAACAACGATAAATTTCTGCAAATGACAAACAGTACTGCACCAAAGTACAGTTGAATACCACTTGTAAGTGTCAATGAAAAATCACAAATATCTCTATGTACAATAATAGTTTGTATAGAAAGTCTACTCAAGTAGTCTAGTTGAATAATTTATTTTATATTGTTTGCTCTCACGTTACTGCAAATCAAACTTTATTTAAGAGTACACTGACATCTAAGTTTTGTCTATATATTCACACATATAACTATATATATATATATATATATATATATATATATATGTATGTATATATATATATATACGGAAAGAGAAAAGATGACTTCAAAATGTAAATTAGAAAATAAAAATAGATAATATATTTAAATGTTATTTGAAATAGACGTACAAAAATACCTAATGATTATTAAGTATTTTTAAATGTGATATAGTAAACTCTTATATTTATTTTTCAATATCTAGATCTGTGTTCTTCAAATTGTGTTCAGCGGAACCCTCATATCTGACCAAGCATGATCATATTTGATCAGACTAGACTTAATCAAACCAGATCAAACTTGATCAGATCTGAATAGATTTGAAGAGATCTGAATAAACTTAAACATACTTAAACTAACCTAAATTAATTATACGCGGATGAAAAAATGTTTTATTGAAAAATTATAGTTTTGAAGAATATACTAGTTTCGATATTAGTTCTTCAATTGATATTTCAAAATTAATAACAAATTGAATATTTACAATCCATTTAAAATATTTATCTCTAAATATAGTTTAGTACTAAATTATTTATTGGAAGAAAAACAAGTAGCATAAGAACTTATATTACAGTAAATATTAAATAAATGGACATAAAATTAAAATTAAATAAAATGATAGACATGAGAGTAATAAAATAAATTTCAAACAAATTTAAATTCCATATAAAAACTACAAAATTTATTACACATCGTATTGTTTGTTACATAAATAATTAATCGACATATATATATATATATATATATATATGCGTATGTTTAATAAACCATAAAATTTTATGCATGGTCTTAAAATAAATTTAATTTATCCAGTTCTTAAGCATCTAATATATCCTTTTATGCAAGTTAAGTGTATCATTAGTGTTGATAAGAATAAAAATATCTACACCAGTAATAAATCGTATTGAATGCTGTTTATTAGATATTTTTAATCTGTTTTATGATATGATATCATACGAGCGAACGGTACGAAGTATTTAAAAAAATATTATTGAAGAACTGTTATGTCTGGCGCACTGGTTGACATGAAATGATATAAAATTTGGACGTGTTGTATGTCTAGTATTTACTATATACTTTTAACGTAACTCATACATCCTAGAGTTTGTCTTAGTCGCACATCGAAGAGTGAATTTTTGTTGACTCAATGAGAGTCTGATGTCTCCTGGAAATTGGTACCGGACTGAGCCAACAACTAGTCATTGTTTAATGTATAACTAAACAAACTCATGATTATTGCGATGAGTTATGGAGAATCTAGTTATTAACAGTAAAGAATGCATACATCTTTGTTTGTATGTGTATATATATATATATATACATATATATGTAAATATAATCATAAAGAAGTTAAGAAAGATATTAAATTAGAATATTAAAAAAATTAATGGATGAGAACATTATTCAACAGTTGATTGTCAGATCCTAATTAACAATAATATTTTAAATACATTGTTAAGAAGCGAAGCTAATAGGATTTTCAATAAGAAAACATTTAATTGTTATTGATCTTTATCTTCAATTTATACCTTAAGTCTATATCTCGTATAAGCAATTCATCTCCATATAATAGAATTCCGACCATATATCATTTCTTCCTTTTAAATTTGCTTCCTTGTTATTTAACTACCTTCACTTTAAATAAACTTACTAATTTGAAATCAGTGTAATAAATTTTAATGTCGTTATCTTTTTATTTCAATTATATTAGAATTCTGTCAAGATCGAAGCTCATTAACCGTTCGAAATAGCCAGGTTCTCATTAAAAAATGATATATTCCGTTAAGTTATTTTCAAAGACATGATACATTGGTTAAATTAGCAGTGTTAACTGTTCGATTACGACCACACAGCAATTGACTTAGAACAAAGATGGTCGTTATTTGTTTATATAAAATGTTTATATTTTTATATAAAACAATATGTACGGAATCAAATTGATATATATATATATATATATAAAGATAGAAGTGTTCAATTATTAAAAAATAATCTTCTTTACTTACTTAAAAAATATTGACATTCTAAAATTATTTTACTAAATAATACTTTAAATTTTAAAAGTATTTTAAGTAATATTTCATGAAGATCTTACTTATGAATAATAAAATATTTATAATTTATATAAATGTTTTTCAATTGCTTGTTATATTTGTATTTTAAAACGTAATAAGTTTATGCATTTATTGTGAGCTAAAGATATTTTTTATCAAGTTTATAGAGAAAATTAGATGTTTTCTCCATTCATAAAATTAAAATTTTATTGTAGTTTTCTCAATTTTTGGTTAACTAAAATATAGTTATACATATAACTATAGTTAAATATGAGATATTTCATAACAAGCTAACAATCGCTAGAATTAAAAACTCTAACGGTAGTTGTCGGTGACTAATTAATAATAAATTAATATATTCTGTATAGGGTACATCCCCTATAGTTCATATCCAGTATGATTAACCAGAGAGCATTATTCGTGGTTGATATTTGTTGATAAATTGGGAGACTTTTATACAGATTTATTTATTTAATAAAACAGTATGTAACAAAAAATTACAATGCTTTCAAATATTTATTACAAATGTTTGATTTATAAAAAATAATAATTGTGCTATTCATGAATTTAAAATAACAATAAATCAGTGTTTTGATAATTAAAAAAAGAGTATCAGCAGTTATAAGCGATTCGTTCAAATGAATAGATCTAAAATAAAAAAATTAATAAATTCTTTTTCTATAAAATAATAATTCTATCCGAGTCTTTAGAATTTATCAAAACGGAATTGTTTAATAACAACAATTATTTTTTTCTATTAACGTTCGTGAGACTTCTATGTTTTTAAAATTAGTTTAAAATTTATTTTTTATTTTTCTTTCTCGATAAATTTCTTAAAAGCGAATTTTCGTTTTTATTTCTACTAAACATTCATGTCGAGTGATATTTATTTTATTTCATAGATTTTTTGAATACTTTTCGAATAAAAATATTACTAAACACGCTAAGTATACATTAATGAGTCTGCGGAGATGTTTATTCAAACAAAACTTTTATTTACTGCGTTTAAGTTTCTTACTGAATGAAGATATAGAAGAACGGAATCATTTATGAATAAGAGATTGTAATTCAATTCAGAATTATGCGTCTCTATGGAGAATAAAATATTTATCTATACATTTTTCATAATTTTTGGTATTAATTTTATACAGATAATAATTTTTCCTGTGTAATATGGACTAATTAGTTTTCAATGAAATTCTTCTCATGATACCTCCTGTTGTATATACGACTGATCCTTGAAGCTTCTCCCACTGAACGAGTGTCGAGTACAGAGACTCACGAGCGTTTCGCTAATTAATTGTTGGTCTCGTGGGTCGGGGATTTCATTAAGGAGTTGAGCTTTTTTCTTAGCCATCCGACGGAGCTGCTTCTCGTAGTTGAGCCAGCGTTACCTGCGAATTCATGATAGATATCCATTAATTACTTTTAAACAGAAAATCAAATGGACAACTCGTTTAATTTTTAATAAAATAATCCTTCATTTAGCATATCATTAGAAATATCAGTATTATAAATTGTTATTGTTTTATTTATAATCATTTTTCGTGATTATTCTATTTGAATCTTTGATGTCAGTTTTGAGTAATTGTTTTCTACAACCTATTTTGACTCGAATAATTTTCATGTAGATGGTTTGATTTCCATTATGTCGATTCATACCATCTACCTGAAGATGGTGCAAGCCAAAACATTGCAAAAAACAAGAGATCGAGATAATCATCAAGGATTCAAATAGAATTCTTAATCATAATATCTATTTAAAAAAAGATTTTCAAAACAAATTCTATCTGTTTTAACTCAATATTAAGTTTTATTAATACTGTTTGAATCTCATACACTACTATTATACTCCAATGACAAACATACAGATTCCAATTTATGGTCAATTACACAAAATACGGTTTATAATCTGTTATATTCGAATATCAAAACTTGAAATTCAAAAAGAATGGTTGATGATTCTTATTTACAACAAAAATCTTCTAACATTTTTCAAATATTTGTAGATTCAGTTATTTTTTTTACAAATTGTTGTAATTAAGACAGACATTGATTTTTAAGCCAAAATATTCATACTAAAAAGTGTTACTGTGTCTTTGGCAGCATATTAAGGGCATGGAGTATTATGAGTTGTTCTAACGTGGTTAGATTGTACAGTACTGGATATAGAACGAGGCAAATCATTTTAGATCACGACATCTTTCGAACATTGGACTAAAGATGTTATTTGTTCGTTAGATTGTGAAGTTTTTCCTTTTACAGCGTATTCACTGGCCCTAGAACCGTGAGATCATCGTCTGTTTCAGTCGCTTCAACATCACTTTACTGATACCTATTTTAAAACAGTGAAAAAATGCAAAAATGCATTAACAACTTCATTGACTCAGAGCCCTCTTTTTTTTGGCAACGGATTGATTAGTTACCCGACAGATGGAGCAAAGTTATATAAAAAATTAGAGATATTTTGAGGATTTTAATATATTCCATTTTTCTGTTAATATTCATTTTTTTTAAAAAAAACATCAAATTAATTTACATATCTAATATATACATAACACAACGATATTCTTATAAAAATACAGATTCAATTAATAGTTTAAAACACAACAACCCACTCATTGATGTGGTCGATAATATCGGGCATTAGTATATAATTAAGTACCTATTCATACAAAATAAAATGTTAGGGAAACAAAAGGACGCCTTTTTTAATTTTCTCTGTACAAAAGCGCAAAACTTTTAATGAAGTTCGTCATATTCCGTCAGTTACAAATAATTTACCGGAGTAATTTTACATGTAAGCATGTTTTTTTTTATTCAACGTTACTTTCGAATGGAACATGCAAAGTGGAATTTTCATAACTCCCCGTTATATACGTCCCGAGAGAAATCACATTTGACCTTTTTCTCCACCCACAAACGTTACAAACAATCTGATTTATTATTAAATTTCATTGTTCTGTATCTTTGGTATTTTTATGTTCGTTTAGCCATAAAAGAACTATTTTTTATATTTATATCCTTTCAGTCTTTTACATTTTATGTCATTGTTCGAAATAACTTTTATTGTTTTATATATATAAATATGTATAAATTTCTACATACAGTCAGTTTAAAAATTAAAATAATATTCAGTGACATCTAGAAAATGAATTTATCGATAGAAAAAACGACATAAAAAAATGTTAAATATAAAACTTCCAGAACTCATTCGATATTTGTGACAGTCGAATAAAAATAATCACTGCATGGCATCGTAACATGTGCTGTTTATAGCTGATCATAAATATTTTGTTACAAATAAATAGTGAACGCATCAATGAATTAATGTCATCAAGAAGTTTAAAGATTCTAAAATAATACACATTATTACATCGTTAAGAGTAGATGATTGAGCTATAAGCTTTAATAGCGAGCAATGTCATTTTATGGCATATCAAATAACTTATTTAAATGCTTGCCTTACGTAACAAATATCTATCTATCTATCTATCTTTGTATATATATATATATATATATATATATATATATATATATATATATATATATATATATATGAAATTAACATTTTAAATACTTCTTCTGTCATATTTTTATCTATTAGGCACTTAAAACACTTGGTTTTATGTGATGATTATCATTTTTTTGTAATTAATACTTATTAATGTATAAGATTTTTTTATGAAAAAATTATGTATTTCTTCAAATTCCGTGTATTCGTAAAACCGTTCGGAATTTCATATCAAACATTTTATTATGAAACATAAACAGTTGCATCAGTTCGAATTTTTTATTTTTTTTCAAGTTTCTACGCACATTTCTAAACCTGTTTCGTTCTTAATTAATTCCACGTCAAATAATTTATGATGCAAATGTCCAAAACGATCGATATATCACAATAAAGAAGTTATAAATCTGATATCAGATAAATTTATAAAATTAGGCAGTATTAACAACATTTTTTATAAGAAAAGATACTGTTATTTTCTGAATATGATGATCATTTATAACAGTTTGAAAACAGTTTCATTCGTTTTTATTTGAAATAAAAAAAATTAATTATGTTTTATTGCAGATTTGATTTAATTAAGTTTTATGTTTAAATTTACTCACATAAATGAATCATTATTGGATGAATGCTCTACAAGAAATCTGTGGGACGTTGATTTGTAAAATACTGGATAATTTTCAAAAACAGAAACTGAAATTATCTAAAACGACGATTATTAGAAGGTATTAATGAAAGAGCTCTAATGACTAGTCTTCCATCACAGTATATGTTTATTATACAGAATTAAGTTGTTAGAATATTGATATATTATCTTAGAAATATTTCAAAATAAATAAATATTAAAGCAGCAAACAAGATCTTTACCTATAATTACTAACATGTTCAATTTCTGTCTACTATGATATTACTACAAATGGCTGTAAACCGCTATGGTTAATGTGACAAGAAATTTTCATAAATACATAAAAAAGTCAACGTTATCGACACTAAAATTAATAATCTATATCATTTGCAATCATACAATTTATGTAATTGTAAAGCACTTATAAATATGCGTAAACAAGTTCCAGTTATAAGCTAAGAAAATTAATAGTTCACATTATAATATTTCTATAAACATTGAATGTACTGTCATAAATACAGAGATATTAATGTATTTACATATTACTTAGTATATATATATATATATATATATATATATATATATATATATGAATGACTTATTTAAAAACTTTAATTTTTTCTGACACAGATGTGCTTGTAGAATGTCAGCAGCTGTTTCGTTATAATATTTTGACCTGTATTGTTTTAATAAATGCCAGTCTTAATTTATAATTAATGGACATATCATGTTTTCCGACCGGATTTTATATAACAAAAGTTAGATTTAATGTGACGTTCCATTTTTGTAACATAATATGCGAATTATATATATATATATATTAAAAAAACGAACTTATGAATATTCTTGAAATTATAGTTATAAATGGAAAACTTTTCATACAGATTTTAAATGAATATATTTTTATTTGAGAGTTGGTTTATATTTATAAAGAAAATGATTAATTTTTAAACTTTAATATTTTTTCTTTAATTTATAGAATTTTATCTATCAATAATGTCTTAACAGTCAATAATTCAAGTACATTTCTTTATTATTTAAACCTTTTCTGAGATCAGATTGATAAATAGATGTCAGTATTTTTAAAAGAAATTTGCTAAGATTGGTAGGAAAATAATTGCGGTTTTCGTTTTCTGAATTCTAACCTTATTATTTTCAATGATTGTTTCATTTCATCGGGTTCATGTTAATTTCATTTTAAAGTGTACTTAGAAATAATTGTTTATTATCTACTTACGAAAATATAAATTAAACATATTGGTAAAATATTTTAATTTTGTGTATAAAAGCGACGGGAAAATTGGTAAAGCTATATCTAAGAATGAATGTATTTCACATTTTAATTTTTTTTTCATTATATATATATATATGTATGTATGTATGTATGTATGTAAATGATTATTTATCAATATTTTTTTACAGATTGAAAATATGCTGCTATTTTCACGAACTTATTCATCTGCAAGATCACCGAGATGAAAAGACGACGGAAATCAACGAAATTCACAGACGTGTGCAGTTCAGCACTGATCTTTGTCTTATTTTGTGTCCGAAATGTGTTCCATGTGCATGCTGTACCAGCGTTACCAACATCACCGACACAGACAAGTATCAGTATAGTTAATGTCAGTCGTTTCAATGATGGAGATACATTTATCTCTGAAGGTAATTGCATAAATCTGTTCAGTTTTATATTTGAAAAACTTTTTCATTTATATACATACATATATATATATATATATATATATATATATATATATATATATATGTTATGAAAACTGAATTTTAATATTTACTATTATTCAAAAATATTTCACGGACTCTTTATGAATGTCTTCTTTAAAATCGTTTTTACATTATCCCTATAATGTTTAATTTTATATTAAAATTAAACATTATAGGGATTAGTAATTACTTTTTTTCATTATCCCTATAATTGTTTCATTACGTATGTAATCTTCAGTTTTTAATTCCTAAGAGTATGTTCTTTTCAATAAATGGATAGTATAATTAATAAACTGTTTATAGAAATTGAAAGATTTATTGATTGATTATTATCGCTTGAAGGGAATGCTACTATACGAGAGTTGTTTGATAAGTTTGGCAAATATCTATGATGTGGCTACACTATTCATTTGGTTACGGCCATCAGTTGTCACTTTTAAAATTAGCATGGCCGAAACATCAGCCAGGCGCGACGCGCTGTCCATGTTCTACAGATGTATGAAGCGAGCATTGTAGCACTAAAATTTTTGCTGCAACTGCTACAATCAGTTGCAGCAAAAATGGAAAAAAACAAGCAGACCTTCTTGTTTTGATTCGTCACCGTGGATGAAACATGAATCCACCACTACATACCAGCATTCATAGCAGTGGACAATGACTGGTGAAAATGCGTCGAGAAGACGAAGACCGTTTTGTCGCCTGGGAAGATGATGGCTACTGTTTTTTAAGATTCCCAAGGAATCGTCCTGAGCGACTACTTAACGAAGGGAAAAAAATAACAGGAGTCTATTATGCAAAATTATTGGACTGTTTGACAAAAGAGCTGAAAGAAAAACGGCCAAGATTGGCGCACAAAAAAGTGATTTTTCATCAGGATAACGCACTGTCCCACAAATTGACCCTCGCAATGGCAAAATTGCAACGTATTAACTTTTGAATTGAGGCCTCATCCACGATATTAACCGTACTTCGCTCCATGCAATTTCATTTACTTCCCAAACATGAAACTTTGGCTCCATGGAATGAAATTCCCGTCGATTGTGGATATTATCGTCGCCGTCAATGCGAACTTTGCAAACTCGCTGGATCAAGTGTATAGTCCACAATGGAGACTATGTTCTGAAATACAATCGTTTTTTCCAAAAAAAGCGTGTTTCATATGCTTTTTTACCATACTTATCAAACGGCCCTTTTATATAGCCGAAATTGAAAGAAAAAGAAAATAGATTGTGATTGTTATAGACATTAAAATATTTCATAAATGATATTGAAATAAAAATAATAATATCTCTTCAATAAATCATTCTGTCTGTACTCATAATTTATTCGGTCCAATTATTCAGTTTATATCTTTTCTGGTATTATATAATCATGACAGCAATAAACCATGTAGAGACAAGCAGCGAAAATAAGATAATAGATTTTAGAACAATTTATTCTACTATTGTAGTCTGCTGTGTTACTCATATATTTAAATGATTATTCGTTAAAGAAACCCACATCTATAATATAAGGGGAAAGGGAACACTATATTTCAGACAAAACAAATTATATTATGATCTACAAAAGTAAATTTAAAAATTATTTGATGACATAATAGATATAAAATATTAAACATATTGAAAAATTATTAAATACAATTTTCAAGGCAGCATTTCAAATATTTGACACAGGATTCCATTCGTTTATTGATTTATTTATCTTTTAAAAATTTATAACTCTCATTTAAAACTTGTAATTTATGTACGTTTTTTTTCAGTTTATATATATATAAAAATTCCAAAAAATGGAATCATTTAAAACAAATATCGCGTTCTTAAATATTTTCATGCAAATTCTTTTATACTTACGCATTTATTATTTAAGTAATAACTCCCAAACTTTATGTAATAAAGTAACATTTATTTAAGTAATAACTGTTGACATTTTGAATATTTTTAAGAGAAAAACGTAAAAATCAGTCATATAGTACAAATTCAATAAGATTTAAGTAGATAACGACTATAATATATCATAGCAAATATTTACACAAAATTCAATTATGTTAGGTGGTGAGTGTGGTATGGACACGTGCGTGGGACTCAGTAGTGGAACTGCAGCAGCACGTGCTGGTACTACATGCACGTGCCAGTGTCTTCCACATCTGCCAGCTTTTAGAGAAGATCTCAACATCTGCGTGGACGACATACGAGGCAAGTTTTCTTAAAATATTATAAAATTCCTTATTCTTTAAAAGTACTTAGCTGAATATGTGCGAAATTATTAATGAACCGTGAAATATACCCATAAAATATTACACTAATATATATATATATATATATATATATATATATATATGTATATAAACACTGTAACCTATCAGGTGTTTCAAAACTGCTTACACATTAAATTTTGCTATAAAATTCATAAAATATGCACAGCTATGTAAGCAAGTGTATATATATATATATATATATTATAACAAGTATTATCTAAAGGTAATTTATTAAATAACAGGTTTAGAAACGTATTGTCGAATTTTACAATACATCAAATAAAAAACATAATAATCAGACTTACAAACAAAATACATAACAGATTTCATAAAAGTAAACACATTTTTTAATGTGAAAAATTATACCTTTGATTGTATAGTGAAAAAAGTGTTATGTTTATCTTTAGTAACACCGTTATTTGTGTATTGTGATTGTGTATTATATGGCATTTTTTTGGAACGAAAACTCTTCAATAAACATAAAGAAAATGTAAACGTTTTGAAAATTTGAATAGATTTTAAGGTTTTATAATTTAAATGAAATGAAATAACTCGATTAGTATCATTTAAAATAAAGAAAAAAATTTGGAATTTTCTTTAATTAGTTGAAAATGTATAGAAAATGGGAAAGATTTAATCAAATTTTGTTTCCATGAAAAGAATAATAATGTATTAAATATGCAGTTTTAAAATTATAAAATCTGATTAATACATCGTACTCCCGGAAGAACAACGACATAAGTGTAAAATCTTTGGAAATAAAAAAATGCATCCCAAATTTTAAAAATAATAACTTGATCTGCTGGAACAATGATATAATTTTTATACGCTTGGTTGCCGGCAGAGATCATAAAAAAAATCTGGAGGAACAATGACTAATTGAGAGTTACCTAATTTGTAAAAAAGAGGATTGTGCTGTTTCTTAAAATAGGATAAGACTTTTTGATAAGAGTAGTGGGTTTCGCCCCCTACTTTCTGCGTTTAGCAGCCCACGGGCTCATTACGTTCACTCACTCGTAAATTATAAGCATACACATGTAACTGAATCAAATAATAAACATATTTCTTAAAACTCTTTTATGTCATCTCTTTTATAATCATTATCGCAGATATATTGCAACGTTGTTGTTTTATATATGAGATACAAATTTTTAGGGACTATAAAACCTCAACGTCCTAAATAAATAAGTCGACGTTATCGAATTTTTTGTGGATAATTTTGATTTTATATATAGAAAAGTATATACGAGAGCCGTTTGATAATATTGGTCAATTTCTACGATGCGGCGCCATTATTCATTTGGTAACGTCACGGCTATCAAGTGCCACTTTTCAAACTAGCATAGGCGAAATTTCAGAAAGAGGAGATACGTTGTTCACGTTCTACAGATGTTTAAAGCGAGCATTGTCGCACTTAGCAAAAAAAATAGAAAAAAACGAGCAGGCCATTTTGCCTCGATTCGTCACTGTGGATGAAACACAAATACATCATTACACACCTGAGTCAAAGCAGTGGTAAACGACTGGTGAAAGTGCGCCGAAGAAGGCGAAGACCGTTTTTTCGACTGGGAAGATGATGGTCACTGTTTTTTTGGGATTTTCAAGAAAGCATCCTGATCGTCTACTTAACGAAGGGAAAAAATATTACAAGAGCCTATTGTGCAACGTTACTGGACTGTTTTGAAAAAGAGATAAGACAAAAACGTGCTCTTTCACGAGGACAAAGCACCGTTCCACAAATCGTCCATAGCATTGGCAAAATTGCACGAATTGGGCTTCGAATTGATTCCTGATCCGCCCTATTTTCCGGACTTGGCTACATGCGACTTCTTTCACTTTCCAAACTTGAAAATTTGGCTCGGTGGGAAGATATTCTCGTCGAATGAGGATGTTATCGCCGCCGTCAATTCGTATTTTCCAGACTCGCTGATCCAAGTGTATATCCCTAAATTGAGACTATGTTGAGAAATAAAATTGTTTTTTTTCCAAAAAAACAATTTTTGACTTTCTTGTTTACCATACTTATCAAATGACCCTCGTATATATATATATATATATATATATATATATATATATCTAAATCAGATTTAAATGCTATATATAAAAAGATAAAATGTAAGTAAAGATGCAGGGCAAATAAATGGAACGTTTTCATTTAAGAATTAAAATAATTATGGCATAGTTATATATATATATATATATATATATATATATATATATATATATATATATATGTATATATATATATATATATATATATATATATATATATATATATATGTATATAGAATGTGCTTGTGTGTGTATCAAGTGTATAATAAGCGAACGCGTTGAATCCACATCACTTATTTGTAGATAGAATATTTTTCAAGCTGACGTAATGAGACAATTACGTGCGGCAAAAATAAAAATATCAAACGGCCTGCGCTTGATCTCCTTCGTTCGCCAGTGAACGACTACTACAAACATTTGCCGTGGCACGTTCAGGTGAGATAAATCACGACCAGGTGCCAGGCAATACGTCGGAAGTCAAACGCTGCCGTTTGAGTGACGTCACTGATTGCCCATCTTAATAGTTCATCGCCTGACACAATTTGCTGCTCGACGGTTTCTTTTTATATCGTGCCGAATTATTTTCGTTCGACGGTGATATATGTTTGAATTTGTCGTCGAATCGATTCCATACGACCGTAATATCGTCAATGCAAAATAAAATCGTACGGAAATATTATCGAGGAAATTTGAATACATTTATTTGAAATAAAATATGTTTGTTGTTGCAGTAGGAGAGAAAAATAAGATAGAATGATTGAAATTCTGAAAAATTTATACCAACACTGTTCATAAATAGAAGAAACAAAATATAACAGTTCTATAAATCTTTAAATTCACTTCTTATTTTGAACAATCTTTGTTTTAATTTTAATAAATCTATGTAACATCTAATAAATCTAAAATATTTCTGTATAGTTTACAAATTGTTCTTAAAATATGTAATATAGTTGAAATATTTTAATTTATACAATTCCATAAATCAGGGTTTTTCACCTAGCGCTTAACTTTCTTAAGAGGGTATTTTACTTCGATTCAAAAAAATCGATTTTTTTATTTTTGTATTTCCTAGAACTACATGTAATAGAAAATATGTCTGTAAAAAGGATTTTTCGAAATTCGCAAAATTGATGAAGCTAGACAGCTATTATCCGTACTAACATTATCTTTGTGAAATTGGTACGCAACACCATTTTTCTTAAAATCGTGTTTTTTTAATATTGTAACCATGATATTTCAATTCCTACTAGATTAATCAAGCTGAAATTTTGTATACAATTTTGTCAGAAATTTTGCTATAGTCCGTGCTAAAATTATATCAAAAAATATTTTTCATATTTTTACAACCCTTTGAAAAGTTGAAAAAATGCCAAAAATCTCAATCATTATTTCAAAATGCCACCATTTTTTGAATTTTAATTTTTTTCAATTTTGCTACCAATTATAGCCAAACTCCTACCAATTAATAAATATTTTGATTTTTCTATTTTACTTAAGCAAAACATACATAATCATGGTTATCATGCAGCAACTTTTTTTATACATAGGTGTCTTTCGACGACTGTAATGTTAACATTGTTAAATATTTCGTGTTGAAAAAATTTATAAATATTCTTGAAAAATAAATAAATACATATGTTAAAAGCTTAACATAAAAAACTTCATTTGTTCTTTGTAAAAAATTGTGAAATGTCTAAAAGTAACGTGCGAAAAAGTAGAATACCCTCTTAACCATGTATGTACTATAAAAACTTTTAAGTCCTATAAACAAAAACTGATTTTAAATAATCATTTCATTCATCATTCGCCTCACGAAACTGTGTGAAATATAATTTTAGCATTCTTTTAAAAAAATCTATTTTTTACGTTTTCAAATATTACTCTTTTTTATGATACAAAGCAAAAAATTGCATTGTTATTTTTTGCATTTTAATTAAGTCAGCAAATAAACGGATATATATACATATGTATATATATATATATATATATATATGAGATGAGAAAAATGATTTCAAAAGCATGTTTGACAAAGAACAAAATTAACAGAATAATGCTATAGATGTAACTGTTTCATCAGTAAAAAAATATAAAAATAAATTGAAGAAATAACTCCCTATAAAATAAAACCTTTGTTCTTCTTTTTAGATGCCTTGCCACTAGATTGACTGTCTCAAGTTTATGTTCTACTATTTTTATTATTCATAATATGATTTTGTGGCTAAATTCACTTTCTCAAATGAAATGTGTCTACGTTTAAAACAGTACTGATTTTAAATAAAATCAACCGAAGTGTAAAGTAATTTATATTTTCAAATATATTCCAATGTTAATGAATAGGCGTGATGAATTTTCATTTTCAAAACTAGCATCGAACTGAATATAGTCATATAAAAATGAATCTACATATAAATACATTGCAATTATCGTCGTCCCGCCTTTTCCCATATCAACGCAAAAAGATCATAAACTATATATATATATATATATTCCTATCGGTGATATTTTCAAAATGACATTTAAGCAGTAAATCAAGACCAGTTTTAATACATAAATTAGACTTCTAAACCGGTTCGTTTATTTTCATTTTCAGTTCCAGTAAGTATTTTATGCACTGCGTACTTGTCTTTGTTAATTATACACGTGTAGGAGAACAGGATTATTTTTAATACACGTGCGAAGGTGAGTACATCCCGTACATGTAAAGAAAAATCGCAACACAGTAACATGTTTCACAGAAGCGAATTCGTGTACAGTTTCAAATTATAAATGAATTAAATAGTTTGCTGATCTAAAAGTGATACTGAAACGTATCTTAGATTTTTTAATGGATTGTCATTAAAATATATATAAGCAAAAAAGCAAATAGCGAATATTCCTCCAAGACTTAATAAATAGTCTTGTTTATTAACCAGAAGTCATGGAATATCGTTAATAACATTAATTTATGAATGTAAGTGTATGTGGTTAATATGCAGAACATTTATTTCGTATTATATATATATATATATATATATATATATATATATATATATATATATATATATATATGCATGTGGAGTTGGTAGCAAGTACATATATTTCGATGTGAAATAAAGAATGAAATCGACTTCAATAATCGGATAAATAGTGAACTTGTTTACTTCAGAATCAATAAGTAAAATTAGATTATTTATAAGCAAAAGTGTTAATGAATCTAGTCTGTAAATAAAGTATTTTTTATAACAAAATGATTTTAAATTCACTATATATTCCAGAATTGTGGATGCACGTCTCGTCTCTTACTGGTATATTTTTAAATATGTTCTTAAAAAAATTATTAGTACTTTGACACTAATTATGTTCTCAAGTTCATCAATAGTATTTGTGTTTGATTTGCAAACTCTTTTCCTAGTGCAGCTTTATAGAAAGAAGAGCAGTTTCTGCTGCTTTACCACCCGTTTTGAACTTATAAAAAAATACATTTATTTTCTTCTTTTTTATATTTACTTTAATATCCCAATTTG
Organism: Acanthacorydalis orientalis; assembly: GCA_034766995.1. Classification (NCBI taxonomy): domain Eukaryota; kingdom Metazoa; phylum Arthropoda; class Insecta; order Megaloptera; family Corydalidae; genus Acanthacorydalis; species Acanthacorydalis orientalis. The sequence continues at coordinate 44,300,521 of CM068315.1, read as the reverse complement.
CAGTAAAATTAATAATAAGACCAAAGTCGATGTTACCAAAATACGGATCAAAAATGCACTTTAAAATGATATTAACTTTAACACGATGAAATGACGCTTTCATTGAAAAAAGTAAGGTTAGAATTCAGAAAACAAAAACCGCATTTATTTTCCTACTAATTTAGTATATTGACCATAATATCAGTGTAATTTATATAATGTTAGCATACTTTCGTCAATATCTACAAGTGATTTTAAAAATATTTTTTTAATCATAGATTATATAGGGTTAGCCAATAAGTAATATCGGATTTTTTTGTAAGATATCGTTTCTGCTATTTTTAAAACAAAAAACAATTCGAAACCTATAAAATGCAGATACAGTCTAAAAGCTGAGACTTGAACTTACAATTTAAATAAAAAATCATTATATTTAGTTATTTTTTTAGTATTTCTTTTGATTTGAAGATGAACAACGAAAAGATGTATTTTCATGCCGTTATGCTTTTGTATTTCCGAAAAAGTAATGATACGGTACAAACAGCAAAAAAAGATTTCTAATCTGCATGATAATAATGATGGAAATGAAAGAACGGTGTAAAAATTGTTCAAAAAGTTTCGTGATTGAGATCTTAGTCTTATCGATGATGAACGCTCTCTGGAAGATCTATCGAGATTGATAGCGACAAATTTCTTGTCTAATTGAAAATAATCCACTTATACCACACAAGAGATGGGTGAAATATTAGGAATATCGAAATCCAGCGTTGAGAACCATTTGTATCAACTTGATATGGTTTCCAGATATGATGTTTGAGTTTCACAAAATTTAAAAAAAAGAAATTTAGTCGATCGAATTTTGACTTGTGATTCATTGCTAAAACGCAATAAGAACGAACCATTTTCAAACAGATTGTTCCTGGGGATGAAACACGATTTGTTTGTAATAATTTGACACGAAAAAAACATTGGAATAAACCAGGATCAAACTCGTTAACTTCTCTCAAAACCTGTTAATTCCCCAAGAAAGTCATGCTATGTGTATGGTGAGTTTGGAAAGGGGTACTCTTTTATGAGTTCTTATCACTTAATAAAAGTATTAATTCTGATGAATATTGGTCACAATCGGATAGACCAAAGAAGAACATTAAGGAAAAACGACCCAAATTTTCCAATAGGAAAGGAGTAGTTTTCCACCAAGATAAAGCGAATCCACACGTATCTTTACAGATTCGACAAAAATTGAGAGAGCTAAATTGGAATGTTCTTATTTATCCACCACATTCAGCGAACTTAGCACCATCAGATTTCCACTTATTTTGTTCTTTGCAAAATTTCCTTAATGGGAAAAATTTTGATTCTTTAGAGGCCCGTGAAATGCATGTTTCGAGATTTTTTGCTAAAAAACATAACAATTTCTGGGAGGATAGTATTATGAAACTGCCTACAAGATGCCAAAAATTCATTGAATATAATAATCAAATACATTCTTTAAAAATGTTTTCTATATTAAAAAAAAGTTGGCCGAGAAATTTATCGAGAAATCCGACATCACTTATTGGCCAACATAGTAGTTTCAAAACAAACATTTTATGTTACATATTTATATAATTTTGAAAAAGTATATGTGTATATATATATATGTGTATATATATATATATGTATGTATATATATGTATATATATGTATATATATATATATATATATATATATATATATATATATATATATGTATGTCGTGGAAATATGGAGACACGTTTAAAAATATTATACACTGTCATTTTTAAAACACGTCAGAAACACCTGTTCATCTAAAAGCGCCTCTGTCAACAGTCACAAGTACAATTTTATTAAAAATAATAAATTTGAGCACATTTATTTTCAAATATTCTTTCGTATTATTTTTTTTCATAACACGCTCAAGTCAGCACTAAATAATATTTAAATATATATCACGGATGTAATGAAGACATACGTTTTTAGGAATTGAAATTATGATTAAAAAATAATTGTATAAAAATTATACCGGTTTTTAAGCATACGTTATGATATTTTAATTTTAAAATTATATAAATTGAATTAGTTTTTTTGTAATGTAATTAGTTGTATGTACTTTTTTATGATCGATTTTTATTTTAGAAATAAATATGATAGTATCGTGTAATTTTTTTTCGACAAAGCTATTCGCACTGACTGTTTAATTGAAATAAATTACAGCATGTTTTTTTATATTTTTAATGTTCAATTATAATAGAAATATTTTTATTGTAATATTAAACATTAAAAATCAAACTATGTGTGTTTTTCAAGTTGTTATTAGTGTTTAGTTATGTGATACATGATTGTTAACAATGAAATTAGTACTACTGACTTCAGTTTATGTCTGTTGTTTTAATTTTTTAGTATTATTGGATATAACCTCTTAAATTACTCATGGAAAAAGTAATTTCGCGCGATCTTGTTGTATGAGTTTAAATTGAGATATGAAGCCATAGAAACTGCTCGAAATATCAATTTGTTTTTGGCGAAAAGTCAATTAGTGAACGTACAGATCAATACTGGTTCCAAAAATTTCATAATTGAAACGAAAGTCTTGGGGATGAGGAGGGTTGTGGATGTTTTTCAACTATAGACAATAATGATCTAAGAATTATTATTGAAGCGGACCCACGTAAAACTACTCAAAAGGTGGTAGAAAAACTCAATGTTTTTCATTCAACAGTTGTTCGATATTTGAGCCTAATTGAAAAAAAAACTGGATAAATGGGTGTCATATGAACTAAACGAATAACAAGCAATTCAGCGATACGAAGTTTTCTCTGCGCTTCTCTTGCGTAACAAAAATGATACATTTTTTGATCGCATTGTCATATGTGATGAAAATTGGATTCTCTACAACAATCGGAAACGTTCATTATAATAACTAGACCGAAAAGACGCACCAAAACAGTTTCCTAAGCCGAAGCTTCAAGAAAAAAAGATAATGGTCTCTGTTTCGAGGTCGACAAGTGGCTTCATTCACAACAACTTCTTAAATCCTGGTGAAACAATAATAGCAGAAAATATTGTCAGGAAATTGAAAAAAATGCATGAGAATTTGTATCGTTTACGGCCAGTATTAGTCAATCGAAGACGACCAATTCTTCTTCATGACAACGCCCGACCACACATTCCAAAAATGACTTCAAAAAAAATAAATGTACCGGGTTATGAAACTTTACCTCATCTATCTTATTCTTCGGACCTGTCTCCGACAGATTATCATTTTTTTAAACATTTGAGTAATTTGCTACAAGAGAAGGTTTTCAAAGATCAAGCATCAAGTCAAAGCGCTTTCGATAAATTCGTTAATTCCAGGACTCCAGAATTCTGTCTTGTAGGAATAAACAAACTTGTTTTCCGTTGAAAGAAATCTGCGCTGGCTAATAGTCTTTATTTTTATTAATAAATATAATTTTTAACTGATATATGCGTTTTTTATACTCGATTCGTAAAAAACGCAATTATTTTCTCATCAACCTAATATTTTCTTTTAATTGCTATTTATATGCTTCCAAAATAATAGAAAATTTATAAAATGTCCTTAATTGATTTAAAGTTAAATTGATATACATGATTACGAACAATGATTATTAAATTAAATTAATGAAGAATAAAAAAATATATATCAAATTACAGAGAATGACGATGCAAGTTCGAAGTCTAAGTTATGAATTATTTTAATTATTTTCAATTCAAAAAATGAATTATTTTCAGTGTCATAAAAAATCGTATATTTTACATGTATAATAAGAAGTATACCACTGTACAGTAAGATTTTTATAAAAAATGTCGTACTTTACCAGTGATTGATTCGATACTCAATGTGAAAAATTACATTGTGGAATTTTTATATGCTAGTTGTATAAAAGATTAAATAGACTTTTTAAATATCATTTAAGAAATAAAATAAAAAAAATGTCAAGAGCTATAGTTCTACCAGCATTTGAAATGTTGAAATATTCCTAGAAAGAGTTATTCTTCAAGTTCATTGTACTCTAAATTGTAATTCGAATCTTTTATCACCTATTTCAAATGTAAATAATTATACACTCGGTAGTAATTCACAATCTTTCAATGTTGCATTTAAATGCGTTTTACAAATATTTAAATTGGAAATACTGGAATTCTTTCACGGAAAACATGTATATAATTTTTAATTAAACATATAAATTTATCTAGAAATTTTCGACTAATGTCTATATGTACTAATTTTAAATCAGTAGGAAATATTCTCACGCGTACCAATAAATCACATAAATAATCATATAGCTGTATAAATTACAAACTACCAGTTTGACAAATAAACATGCACTTCATTCAAGTATCTCCTGTTTGCATCGGCGTCGGCAATGCATATAACTACAGATAAGACTCTGTTGCATATAACTAAGCTAGATGCATTTATAACATGTTTTGGTCCAGTAGAAAAAATCAGTATCCACTTTTGAGAAGAACTTATACGACTTATCGACCTTCATGAAATAGAAAGTACGTGCGTCGTAGTAAAGGACAGATACTTTATTGACGAGTGCTATTTTTATATTTCGTTTCATTCTATTTGCTACTATTTTTGTCGACTTGAAACATTAGCCATGTGGTGTTCGTTCAATGGGAATTTATTGATAATGCATGTTGCATGGAATTTATTGCCGATCTCATGGTCAAGGTTTGCATTTGCAGTTCAATAGACATGAATAATATTTAATAGTATGTTGGCGAAACGTGTTTTCTTTATTTTCAAGTTCGCATTTATTGTTAAAACACAGTTAATGCTAATTGCATATATACCTTTTTTTAAAAAAATGAAACAGTTACACAAAATAAACAAATGTTAAATTTATAATAATCATAAAATATTATTAACATTCACATAAAAATCTTGTAGAACATCACTTCAATCTTTACAGTTTATGACAGGTTGAAAGGTTTTTTTCTACGAATTTCTAGAGTGATATGTTATTTTTGATATGTGTGATTTTCGAAACAGACAAAATAAATAATTGAAGTTAAAAAAGTTTTATATTTCTAATGGTAGAAAAAATGTGTTTAAAACTAATTAATGGTTTAATATTGAAAAAATTAAAAATTTACAGTTAAACTTGTATATTTTGAGCAAAAGTGTAAAGAAATTACAGTTCTGCTTAATGAAAGAGATCATTAACTGAAAAAAAAAGAATTATAATGCACAATTAGACGTTCACAGAAATTAATTAGTATTAACGTCGATTTTTTAACAACTGACTTCATTTTTCATTTTCTAAACGTCACTGTATCTATTCATTTCTTAGATTCAACATTTTGCTGGTACAACTGCAATTCTAGAGCTATGACTAATTTAATTTTATGAATGTTTCTTAGTTCACAAACTACAAAAATTATTCTGACATAAAATGTTCATAAACGATAATTTATTCATTTTTGATTATTGCTTATGCGTACTTCCATGCCAATTCTGTCGTACAGAAATCAAAATACAGAAGGAAATTCTCTTATATTCAACATATAGTAAACTATATGCTGTTCTAAAGCAGTGGTGTTCAATCTTTTGGCTTCCCTGGCCTACATTAGAAGAAAAAGAACTGTCTTAGGCCACACATAAAATATATTAAAACTAACGATAATTTTCGTGATATTCACCGCCACAGATAAACAAAAAAAGTTCTCGCATAATAATCCTAATTATGCGGTACCCCATTCGGAGGGTCTTTCAAATCGTCGTCCAGGTCACAAGTTTGCGATAATTGATATAGAAAACGTACACATCCAAAAAATAAAACTTCATTATTTTTTTTACGAAAAGTTTACAATGCTTAATATACTACTTTTCAGAAGCCATCGTTTTCACTACTGTTTTGTTAGGTCCTTCCAACTGCTTTACCAAGATATATGGTGTTTTTAAATGTTACAGTTGGCACTTAAAAATCCTAAAACAACAAGAAAATATTTATGTTTAAAACAGAGTTATAATTGATTGAATTTGTAGGCAAAGAACTTTTTTACATTTCATGTATATTAATTTCTTGGGATAATTTAGCCACTAACTTTAAGATATATTTATCTAGAAATTCCTTTAAAAGATTTAACCTTCGAGACAAAGTGATAGTATTAAAGAGTTTACTGATAATTGACAAAAAAAAACTATTTTGAAAAGAACATCTTATTAGATGTATTTTTGTGATTTTGCATCAGAACTCGCTATAAACTATTAACCAAAGAAGTTAGATTGTTCTGTAATTTAATGATCTGAGAATGATTGCAATACTGTTTTATTGAACATTTTTGACTATAACATATTTTATAGTGGATATGAAAAAGAATTGATTGATGAAAGTGAATTTAGGAACAGTAATGATTAACTAAACATTTTTGAACAAAAAAATTAAATGTATTTTTATTTCTATAAGCTCGTCAAAAATTTGCTTGAATTGAATTCTTCCAAGGTTGAACACTGAAAATAAACATGTTTAATCTTTAGTTATTTTCATATAGGCAAATAATTAAATAGCATTCATATTGTTTTCACATTATTAATATTTTAAGTAAATTTATAAATAAAAAAATATTTACAGGTAGCGGACGCTAGGACATAAAAACAAGATTGAAGAAAATAAAGTAGTATCTTTTTATGGCAATAAAATATGCTTAAAATTATATATATATATATAATTTATACAAAGTTTTGTATTGGTATTTATTAACGACTATTGGATTGAAAAATATTCATGCAGCTTGTAAAGTATCTCTTTTTATAGTATATATTTTCAGATATAATGTGTATAAATATGAATTTATGTGAGTATTTTGCAAATATATCTGCATATGTTACACATTAATTTTCATAACTGCATATTATATACATATTAGCATAAGTTTATGATTCTTATTTCGTTTTCAAAATAAAAATGCGTTACTGCATGTCCGTGCGTCACATGAAATGCATAATGTATAACAATATAAGCATTGAAAAAAAGTCCGAGTTTGTTGGACTTTTTATACAATCTTATTCACTATCTGTGGGTATTTTTTATATTATAAAAATATTTTGATTGCTACTTTAATTAATATTATTTTTTAATTGAAATTAAAAAAATTGAACAGTAATTATTTATTTTTTTAAATTTTTTCCTCTGAGTTTGGGGTTGTTGTTGTAACGTCTCAAACTATCAACGCTTCAACTTATACTCAAACTAGAATACTTTTTTTCATCTAGCACTTTATTTTTATTTAATTTGACTTATATGATACTACTAGTCAATCAATTGCTTTTCGATTAAATATTTACAAATTAATCCGATGCCTTTAAATTGAATCAATTATAACTCTGTTTTAAATTAAAATATTTTCTCAGAATTTCATGAGTTTTAAATTAAAATATTTTCTCAGAATTTCACGAGTTTTAAATGTTAACCTTAACATTCAAAAACACTAAATACCTTTGTCAATCAACGGCAGATAAATTTCGGCTTACAAAGCTACTCTGTACGGCTCCCGAGACAATATTGGGTTTCATTGCCATTTTTTCTAAACTTTTAAGTTAATAATCTATAGTAGTATAGTATGTATGAATATTAGAGCATTTTATATATAAATGGGTTATTAATATTATCCTTTCAAACATCCATATGCATTATGTGTCCAAACTGCTGTTTAAGGTGGCTCTACGGTTATGCACAATCCTTAAAAAATATATGAAACTAAACAATATTATTAACTAAGACTTGCTGAATGCAATGAAACCAATTTCAGGATGGGTTACCATGTATATTTTTCACAAAAATATTTTTAAAAACGTAATTTTTAAAACGATCTGTTAGACAATAGACAGGAAAAAAGAGATTTATTAATATATCTTTAAAATAATATTTTCTGTGGTTCTTGAACATTGAAAAATGTGTGAAAAGTATAGTATGTGGCTCCTATTATCGAAGACATTGCCCACCCCTGATATATAAATTGATCTGTTAATTATTAAAATTGTCATTCCATTATAAAAAGAAACGTTTAACAAATACTACTAATTTATCAGTTTCTATTTTGACAGTGTTATAACTAAAATAAAAAATTAATGGTCGAACACTTGAGAGAACAATTTGTAAAGGGATAGGAAATCTATTGAAGATGAACTTTCTTTCACAGATCTATTACTGTCACTACTGAACAGATTGAAAGAATCAAACGTCTGATATTGAAAAATAGACGGTATTAAGCTTTGACCGATCAATAAGTACGGATAAGTAAAAAAAAGAGAATCAAAGGCTTTTTGCGGTTGTTATAGAACGTTGTAGATAAGAAGATAGAAACTGTCAATATCGTTTATATAAAGTAAAATAAATATAAGAGTGTTTGTTTTTGTAGTTTAAATAGAGAATGTCATATTTTGTACTATGTATTTTTCATTTGGTATCGTAAATAAAGACTTCTTTTACTGAATAAAAATTGTTAAGAGGACAAACGAAGCAAAATTTCGTTCCAGAATAAACGAATGAATAATAAATGTTTTACGTGAAAGTCAATGAACCATTTTCAAGAAATTGTTTAAAATGAAAGCAGGTCCATAACAAATAAAACGATGAAAATAAATAACACGCACAGAATGATAATTAAATGTCGGATACTCGGAAAAATGATTTCGACGAGCGCCCGTTTTCGATAATAACTAAATTACGAAGTGTTTATTTTAAGTCCATCGAAGAGCCCGCAGCAGGATATTAAAATGTAATTAGCACCTAAACTAATCAGTAATTAAGACACTGAATGATGTGAACGCGTTATTGTATATTGTGTTGTATATGAAGTTGTACAGTTCTGGTGTCCAGTGCATTGCCTGTTGATGATATTCTTATTTACAGTTAGTTGTGTGAACTATGATCTTATAAATTACGACATGTGAAATACAGAAGTGTCAGCTGAATCTTTTTAATTAATAAGAGATTCTTGTTTTCACACATGAAGGCGTTAATTCATTTTTGTTCGTTCAGAGTATTATTGCGTCTTGTAATTAAACATGGATTCATAAAAAGTGAATTATTATTCATGTATTATTTCATACACACACACACACACACACATATATATATATATATATATATATATATATGTGTGTGTGTGTGTAATGTAAAAATGGGCATATGAATAAATAACGCTTTCTAGTTTCTATGGAAAAACCAGTCTTTTAAAAAATCGAAACGATTTAAAAGATTCCTTTTTTTAATTGCTGATATATGCACTAACCACTTTCAAATTGGTAATAAAACCTTCTTAATATAAATTATTATTATAGACGAACTCTAAAAATAGATAGTGTTTTATTATTCATTTCAAAAATGGTGTTTGAAAAATATAAAAATAAATATTTTGATTTAACATGTATGGATAAATAATTTTATCTGATTTAAACATGAACAAGAAATGAATTTTTAAACTTGTAAAATATTATTAGTGATTAATTATTAATCGTGGTTACTTCTGTTATTTTTCATAGAAAAATATCCGAGGTCAACAGTGATATTCAAAGATTCAGAAAGTAGAGGCGAGTTTTTTTTAAAAAAAATGTATGCATTTCTTCAAAAATATATTAAATATGAAAGTATGAATATAAGACTCATGTAATATAAATTTCTATAATTTATCTTCATAAACATTGTAGCTAAATTCACTTTCACAAATTAACTATTTTCTCATCTGAACACCTCAAAAAACTTTTCTGAGTAAAAATATTCTATAAACAATAATCAATCAATTTGATCAACTAATCAATTTGATAATTTGATTAGTTATTAATCGACAATTTGCTTATCCACTATGCACATTTCGATAGTAATGTTATCATTTTTAATATAATAAGATACAGAAAAATAGACAATTTTCTCAGTAGTTATTTTTGTTTAAATTCAATCGCACAAAGTCGAATGGATTTGTACGAAGGATACGATTCACCCAATCTAAAATATCCTCTCATGGATTCCCTTCGCTGTTTTCCCTTCCACAAAAATAAAATGAATTACACCTCGAATCCTAACTTATTCATTTTACACTTTTGCATGAAACTCTTGTGTTAAAACAATTCTCAAAGAAAGAATTACTGGCGGATTGACTTGCAATTTCACATGCGTTACTAAAAAGAATGGAACTATATAAAAAAAATATATATAACTGTACCCCACTTCCAACCAAGTTCATGGACCAAGTTACTCTTCAAACTTCCCTCGTATTTGTCAGTTAAACTTACTACAAAACAAGAATAACCATATTTTAAAATATCTGATGTTCGTAATTTTGTTAATAATTAACATATTCAAAATGTCGCAGTAAATTTAACATTTTATCATCACTTTTACACAATCGTACTAAATTAATAATTAAATCTAATGTGTTAATTGAAATGAGATTTTTGTAAATGTATATGAAAAAATAATTTCTTAAAAATGTACATACGTTATTATTTTATTGCTTTATTGCCCGTTATGAAAAATAATAAACATGTGTATACGCGAGGATTTATTATTTTATCAAAGAAAATATATTACGCTGGAGATATAACATTTATATGGTTTTATTATTCTATTTATATTACAAACAGTGTTGCGAAAAGTGTATCTATGTATGTATGAGTATATATATATATACATTTAATTAATTCATATTTCTTGAACTGAAAATACTTTGTCAGTGCACTCAAATTTTTGATAATTTTAAAATATGAAATCTATTCACAATACACTTTTGCAACTGTGACTAAATTCGCTTTTAAAAATGAATTTTTCTCTCAACTAACAAACTACAATTTTTATCTTTATCAAAAATATTAAATAAATGATTTCTTATTATCTTCGATTGTCGTTTGTGAATATTTCGATAGCATTAAGATACAGATGATTCCCACATTTCCTCAAATTACTAAAATATAGATTCTGTACCTTTGAAAATACAGAATATCAATATTTATTTTTATCAAATATCACTTCTTTTAAGATAGATACTTTCTTTCAATTACGATTCAATGTCACCAAATTTTAATTTCAATCTTTGAAAAGATTTGTTGAAGTCCTTTTTCTAAATCTCAAGAATAGTACTACATGTTCTCTTCTTTTATATTTTCTATGACATCAACTTTCCTTCCTTTTATTACCATTTTGAATTTCGAAAAGAGACCTGGATGAGCAGGCAATAAATAAGATATATATGGTGATTAAAATGTATTGCTTATTTAACTGTTACTCAAAAATTAAAAAAAGAAACATAGAATTTTAATCATATACATTACAATAAGGTAAATCCAGATTGTTTTATTTCAAATTTCTAACAGTTTTTATTCAATTTTGTTACATAATTAATTAAAATTTTATAAGAACATCATTTTTTAGGCAATTTTTAAACTTAGTGCTGAGTTTCTTTCTTTTGAATCTTCTCGGTTGTTGGGATCGAGTTTTAGGTTATTTTTATCGTACCTCGATATTTTCTTCCAATTTTTCTTTTTTCTAAGTAATTTTTTATTTTCCTCATTTTTACAGAATAGTCTCTCTATACATAAATAATAATTCAATCATAAAATTTCCATAAAACAAAAATTTTAGAGACCACCTCGCAACGCCCCTCCCCTCCCACTACACTGTACAAGTAACACGTTAACTATTTCCATTCTCGATCATTTCCTATGTTTTACGAATCATCATGTTCGTCGATTACATTACCCAAATTTCTTTACACAATATCTTTGTTTCGTTCTCCATTTTCCATTTAAAAATTGTTAACATTTAACGAGAATGAGCGAAACGAGTGGGGTCGACCGTCCTGGGAGTCAGCAAACGTAGCTAGTAGGTAGCAGAGCCCGTTATTAATTAGAAAAAAAATAAATTATACCAAGTCTCAATAATTAAAAAATTAAAAAAAGAACACTGCTTCTTAATTTAAAGAAATCAAAAACAAAGATTATACAAATATAAAAACGGCACGAATCTAGAAAAACTCTAAACCAAATTGGTTCATATTTTAAACAGAAATAGAACAAAATTTAACTGTAAAAAATATTTACAAAACAATGACTACATGTTCTTAAAATCTATTCGACACCTTTAAGAACAGACTTCATATAAACAAAAAATATATTGTTATTTCAAACTCGTTTGAACAGGTAATTAGTTTAAGAATACTTGTAACAAATATTCTCATACATATATATATATATACACGTATATATACATATATAAATATATATATATATAGAAAAATAAATAATGTAACTCACAAAAATACAGATCGTGAGAACCAGCGTATGAAAGAAATCTGCAACTAATGGTATAATTTTAAATAATTACACTAGCATCTTATGTCTTTACTTAGTATAATGTACAAGAATAAAAGGTTTATTTTTAGAAAAAAAGCACATAAATATCTAAAAAGTACTTAGAAAGAATGTAACTCACTTCATATATACATAATTTATTTCTTTATTGAATTTGAATTATGTGTGTAATAAATTTTACTCTTTCAAGTTTTTAACACATTTATATATATATATATATATATATATATATATATATATATATATATATATGTATATATATATGATATTATATGATTTAGTCACGCTTTTCATTTTCATTTAAATAATAGAAACTGAAATACAACGTTGTCATTATGTAAAAAAATGAATGTATTTTATATGGAAAGATTTATGAAACTTATTAATAAGCTGTCTCTTAGTTGAAGTTCATGTGTTTAATTAAAAGTAATAACAATAATAATAATAACTTATAAATCTTCAATTACGTTCGATTCAAACAGAACTAATATAACGCGACACGCGTGAAACATTCATACAACATAAATCTTTCTTTATTGAATATCTGAGTTAATTTCAATCCTTAATAATATTCAAATTGCACATTCTGTATCTTATTCACAATTCATATCGATTTGTATTCTCGGTAGAAATAATTTATCGATGTCATTCGTACATATACACAGAAAATATGCAATATGTATGAAAGGTATGAATAAAAGAAAACCGGTAATAATTCAATTATTGGAAGAGTGCCGTTCTAAAGATTCGTCGGATTTTAACGATGGTGTGTTTATGCGAAGACGATCTCGACATGCACGGACGTTAATGTGTGTTTAACTCTGAATTTAGTCAATTATTTGTAAAGTTATTGTCTTTAACACATATGAATTATTTATTAAAGTATGCCAATTTTGTGTACAATAATAGTTATGTACGCTTGATTATTTGAAATTAGGTCGAGAATAAACGTTGAAAAAGTTCGAAATATCGTACGTATTGATCGCTAGTCGACTTTGAGAATAATAATTTAGATATTATACATGAATAAAGAATGAATTTATAAGATTTTGATATGATAATCCTGATGCAAGCGCAATGAATGGAAATAGTTGAAGTCTGCTGTGAATTTTTTAACAGAATTAGAACAAAAAAGAAAGATTTTGTCGATTTACCGTATGAGCAACGTTGGTCAAAGTGCTCACTGAAAAGCTGCTCATCCTCATGTACCATGTGTTGAAACCACTCACAATACTACATCCTTCGATCAGGCTCATCTTCATTCATAGAATGTAATAAGTACATGGCATATAACATTCTTGGGATGTGAACTTTCTACTCTGCTCTCTTAAGAGCTAGTTTACATTAGGATAGAAAACGGTAGTGTATAGTAGCTTACTTTTTCTTTAGACCTCTACTGTGGTGTGAGAAGAAGATAGTAGAGCGTACTATTCCATATGTCCTATCCACTCTACTCGCTACTATCTTTAGTACTTTACTTTCACAATTCCAAAGTGTTTACATTATGCTAGCAACAGGATAGTACGCACTCTACCGCTTACTATCCTAAGGTAAACCAGGCGTAAGAACGCGTTGTATGTTTGATCTGGTAACTCCTGTCTTATGTACACATTGTTTGGCGGACTTTTATAGCTAGCATGTAAACAGTTCTAACACCATAACCGAGCAAACAGGACTTGTTGCTGTGCGAGACCTCTCGGATCTTTGTCTATGCACATCACACATGGTACTATCGGATTCAAACTTATCAAGAATGTGTGCAATTCTCATGCGTTCTGGAGGTTCTATTACAAATTCACGTCGTCATTATCGTTATACTTTGCACATATTTTCAAATTTAAATACCACTTCAAAACGGTCTTGAACTGCTCGAACGACGACCATTTATCTCTGCCATTTTGTTCGACTGTCCTGTCGGTACCATGATGGCTCTAGCATTCGTTAGATTAACAACATCTTTTGAGAAAACATCATACTGCACATTGCCGTCGTAATTCGATTCAGCAATGAAGAAAGTCTATAAATAATCTCTATTAAAGCATGTATACCTTTTTTTTAATCTGTCTGTAAATATATATATATATATTTAGAGAGAGGTTCAAAAAAATCTCATAAGCTCATTTAATTTAAAAAAGTTCATAAGCTCATTTAATTTAAATTATAGATTTACAAAAACTATGATATCTGTTCTTTCACTAATCGATTAATAAAAGTTTAAAAATCGTGATAGAATGAAAACAGATAGAAGAGACTGAGAAGAAAAAATATAAGTTTTGTTTTTAAATTGAAGTTAGCACAATAAAAGCAGAAGTAAAGGGCATAGGTAGGAAATATTTTATAAATCATCTAATAAAAAAATTTCTTTCCTCATCCTTAATATTGCCGATTGAGAAAAATGAAAATTAATAGAAAATAGAACTGAACAAATTGTTGATGCTATAAAGATACGATGAAAACAGAAAAAGAACATATTTGATCAACAGTCATGAACTAATTTCAATCTATGTTCATAGATAAACATAGATGACAGATAATTTTACTGCTGCTTCGACTATAGTGTATAAAACACCGCACTGAACACTTCTGCTGCTATTAATTCTGGCATAGCTTTAAAGTTCTCGTAGTTTATATAGAATATACTAGCAGTTTGCGTACGAAATATATGAGGTTATTTCTCACAAAAAGCGGTATATCCAATAAGGAAAACTTTTCAAAAGACGTGTTTCAAGACAGCAGCACCAAAGAATTTTTTTTCTTTTTTTGGACTTTAGCTGTGATTTTCAACGATGTAGTACTAAACTAATTCACTTACATACTTGTATTATTTAAAAACAAGTAGAAATTGATATACTATTTTTTTAAAGCGGGCGCTAATGACCTTAGCTGTCGAAGCGCCCTAAAACCTCAATAACCAACCAAATCTACTTTTTTTAAATTGTGAATAAATATCTTTTCACGGACATTTCTTTTCTCTCCTCTATATATATATATATATATATATCAATATATACCTCTTCGTCGAAGTCAAATTATATTCGTTAAAATTTATATATTAAAATATCAATAAGAGTACAAACAATAATTCAAAAAAGTTTGGCATCGAGGTAGTTTTATATAAAGTTACTTTTATGATTATTGTATAAAATAGTAATAATTCATCGTCTTGATACTCTTCAGATAATAAAATTTTATAACACGAGAAACCCGATTCTTGACTGAATTATTTGACCTAATGTATGCGTCGTAATTAGACAGAGAAAACAGATTTTTATAAAGAATGCAATGCGATATCTTTTTTATAAAAGACAAATATCGAAAACTTATATATACAAGATCATAAAACACATTTATGTGCCAATTGCCGTTTTATTTATCGATAATCAATATTTTATATGTAATATAAAAATCTGTGTACATTACCTGTTAACATTTTAAATTGCAGCGGTGATTAAACAACATATTATCATAAATAATCATGAAACACACAGTATCAACAATACATATATTTATGTGAATACTTACATACCTAAATTTATATATATATATATATATATATGTGTGTGTGTGTATTTATGTATATAATATTAACACTCGTTTGGATCACGTATTCAACGCACCTGTGAATCTTATTTCGTGTTACTTATCTGTTGTTTCCTATAGATTGACAAATTGCGACTATCTGACATTTTTATGTACTTGAAAATCGTCAGATGAGTTATTGTGTCGTTTTATTACAAAACGAAACACGACAGGGTTGTTATTGTCATATGACCAACTTTTCATATTGTACTGAAAGTTATAAAAGATATTGTGCTATAATATGAAACGTTATTGTTACAATGTATTTGTTTATTTATATACGAATGGTTGAATCAATTGTTCTCTCAAAACAGCTAGTAAATTGGAATTTATATGTATATGTATATATATATGTATATATATATATATATATATATTTATATTTATATGTGTGTGTGTGTGTGTGTACATATATATATATATATATATATATATTTATATTTATATATATATATATATATATATATGTACAAAATTGAAGAAATGACTCAAAGGTAAAAAATTTGCATAAAATTCTCGTCATCTCTGCTGAAAATGCCTATTTTGAGAAGTTTGAAAAACTGTACTATTTGGAAGGGATAAAAAATTGTAAATGCACTGAACTAAGTGCATAGAGCTAAAATAAGATTACCTTGAAATAAAAAAAAAGAATTGGTTCAAAAAAATTGTTTTTTCTTGTCAAACACGTGTACTTATCACTCTACCCTCGTAAAACACTCATATTCTTTAAAAGAAAGAAAATCACCAGAATAACAAAAATATAATGTTTCTAAAATAATTCCACAAAAGTATACAGCATGGTTATTTGTGAAGGAATGATACGAAATGTATTATAACAAGGTTTCAAAATATGCACTGTTCTCCCTTAATGGCACATTTAATAATTTGATAGTCTAACAGTGTTTTCATTGCACCTATTGTGAACAACAACAACATTTTACGATAACCTAGGGATTTTATATTCAAATGCATGTTAAACATTTGCGCTATTGTATAAATTATTCATCAACTCTAATAGATTACATTTTTTAGAAGTTATTCAGAAAAGATGCATGCGAAGCATGCTATAATGAAAGAAAGGTGTACTTTTCAAAAACGTGTTATGATGTCATTTCATAATATTTTTGCATATAAAATCGCTCTGTACATTATTAGGCACCCATTTTAGTAACAGTTAATTTATATATATTTATATATTTATATATATATATATATATATATATACATAAATATGTAAAAAAATAATTTCATAATACTACACGGAACTTTCATAAAACAAAATATATATCCTATCTGTAGATAATTAAACGAACCATATACTTGTAATATAATATTCGAGGGTTACAAGAAGATATTATCAAAATTTCTTAGTCCGTCAAACTAAGTAAATTGCGAAGATAGTGTAGAATAGTCGTTTGTAAGCCGGATTTGGATATTAGACCTTCCGTTTAGAAAGCAACCACTGTAATCAACTGCTCGATATATGTCATTTTCATTACTTCGAGATGTTGTATAAGAAACTCGTTTATTTTAATGACAATGTACTGAAGGAGTCGAAGACGAGATCGTTATTTACAGAAATGGAGAATGTTTTTCATTATATACACTCTTGATTTCTATTTTGATGCAGTAACGATTTTATATTTTTCTTGTCTGTTTTTAATGTACATACATATATATATATATATATATATATATTAAAAATAATATTAGGTAGGGAGGAAAATAATTGCGGGTTTTTCTTTCTGAATTTTAACTTTAATTCTTTTCAACGAAAGTGTCACTTCATCGTGTTCATGTTGATATCATTTTAAAATGCATTTTCGTTCTGTATTTCGATAAAATCGACTTTGGTTTTATTACTAATTTTGCTTCAAATTAAGTTATTGAATTATAGATGGAAAAGTAGCAAATAAGAGCATTTTTTATCAGTTCAAAACGGGTAGTAAAGCAGCAGAAACTAAACGACGCTTTTGGTGTGGGTACTGTTAAGCAAAGTACGGTGCAATACAGCGGTTCCAAAAATTTCATGTTGGGAACGAAAACCTTGAAGATGAGGAAAGTCGGGGCCGTACTTGTTCAGTTCAAAATGTCCATCTGAATGCGTCATTTGAATCAGGACCACGCACAAGAATTCGAGAGCTTGTACAAATGTTAGACGTTAGTCATCCAACAGTTCTGGGCGACTTAAAACCACTTAAATTAAAAAATGTATGTCCATTTGAAGGTCATAAACTGCAATTATTTTTCTACCAACCTAATATATAATTTGAGTTAATGTTTGTAGATAAACTTAAACTTAAATAATATATTTTTCTTCCAACGGAATATTAATGAATGAAAATAGATGAAATTTAATTATTAAATGTTTTAATGGATGAAATTTTGACTTTTTTCGAATGTAATTAATTTATTGAATTATATTAGGCTATAAGGCCAGTTTGTAATAGAGAATTTTTTTATGGTTTTGTTTTTCTATGAATTTAACAAATATATAAAAAATATAATTCTTAGATTTCAGAAGTTTTTATTTCAAAAAGCACTGTGATCTTAAAAATATAAAGTATGAAAATAATTTAGTTATTGAAACTAATTATTAATTATTGGGTCTAACAACATTCATATGCTTTAACTTTATCTATTTATAAACATGTTTGTGTTTTTAGAAAATATTATTTTTAGAAACAGATACAAAATACGATCTTGTTGAAATGGTATTAAGGAAAATATTGATTTTTCGTGTCAGAGATGTAAATTTCCATTCCGTGTAAATTGACAAAATGTTGGCACGATACCGAACAACGACTATAAAATCCATTCAAGACGTACGAAAGAAAGTATGTAGAAAAAACGTTCTACATTTACATCATACGTCTCCGCCCTAAACGGTATACGACGCTCTATACTCATATCACGTGTCAAACCAATTTCATGGATACAACAACCCTCAATTTACTGTCAATATAACCGGACTGGAATGATACAGTCTCATACAATGCAACCATAACATAACCGTGTGTGTACATCATAAGTTCCATGTATGTATATAATATCCATGTATAATACACGAATTGCGTGCATTTGAATGCTTATGCTGTATGTGGAAATGGTAAACGCACGAATTTCACTAATTGAAAAATCGTTCCTCAATGTAGATGTAATTTGAACGAACGGCAGGTGTTTTCAACACGTTTCGCATAAGACACAGAACGATTACTACGTAAGATTTGATACGACGGCGAATAATCAATTTGATTGACATCACAGGAATTTGTAATAAATCTCACGTTTTGTTCTTGGATCAGTAAGCTAGTCGAAGTTTCAGTTCTAACGATCATTAGTTATAAATTCGAACTGATTTATAACGAATCATTTATTATACAAAAATCGGCCGTAGAGAACTGTAATTTAATCTTTGTTAATTAATTATAGTACTCTATCATTATTTTTTTATTTTTAAATATATTTTTTTAGATTTAGAGCTCAAAATTAAATTAAAGTATACAAAAATTTGTAATCCGTCGATTGATACAAATTTTGAAAACTTGTTCTTAACTTTTATATTTTATTATTAACATACTAAAAACGAGGAAATTATATATATATATATATATATATATATATATATATATAAACTAATTAAGTCTATATAATCATTCTCGCAGATATATTACAACGTGTTCTTATATATATATATATATATATATATATATATGTTAGAATGTTTATATAATCATTATCGCAGACAGATTGCAACGTATTATTTTATTTTTTCAATTAGAATGCGAAAAATATATAGTGGCTAATATAGTGTCTTTCGGACCCCATCGTGTTCACAACTGTTTCATGAGGTTATTCTGACTGATTCGCAAAGATATGTAGTGTTTTTAAATGTTAAGGTTTGTACTGCAAACTTCTAAGAAAATATAAAAATATTTTATATAAAACCGAGTTACGATTGATTTTATTTAAAGGCACCATATTAATTTCTAAACCTAATATGTATTTAAATGGTAATTTAATAAATACTTGTTCCGTCTTTTATCTAGAATTGTTACCTATCTTTTAAAGTTAATATATATTATAATCGTAATTTCACAAACTACTGTTTCACTCATTTCAAAAACCACACACTTTTTCCTAGCCAAGAATGTTGAATAACTTTATTGATTCTATTTTGATTATCGGTTTTGTAAACTATGATGATGCCTTTATTATCCTTAAAGAGATAGGCCACTGAAAAATCTAAGAAATAAGTAAATCTAACTTGAAATAAATCTGTAAAAACACAAAAATTTTTCTGTATCTTATCGCTCTGAAGATAATAATTTATTAAACATTTTTGATCAAAAAATTTATGATATTTAAAACGAGAAAATAATTAATTTCTGAAAGCAAATTTGGCAACAATTCTAGAACTAAATAATGAAAATTCCCATGTGTGGTTTATAAATAATAATGATAAAATAATAACTGGAAAATAAAAAATTAATAGATTTCAAATAAAATAAAAGAACGATTAAAATTAAACAAATAATATTGTAGTATAAAAATAATATAATTTTGATGCCGGAGTTGAATCAAATTTTTTACATAGTTAATTAAATAGTAGCTATTTTTATCAAAAATATTCAATAATTATTGATAACTTTTGGTTATTGCTATAATAAAAAATCGTGAAAAAATCAAAAACGGTCGACAATTAACTGTAAATTTTTAATCAACAAAATTGTGAAATGAGTTAAAAATTCATTTATGAAAAACATAAAATGAAAATATCAAAAACTTAATAAAAAAATCATGTAAAAAACTCTTAACACAAATACCAAATCATATTAAAAATTTGTTAAAAATTTGACGAAATTTTAATTCTCTGAGTTGAAGATTAAATTATTCTCAAACTTATTTTGAGTGAGAGATCATTTTTTGAAAATAAGTATTCTTTTCTTACTTAAACAAATATTAAATAATATTTAAGTGATAATCAATAATTATTAATACATAAAAAAATATATTCATATCTATATAATTTTCTATACAGATATCAATGTTCATTTTTACAAATCCAGTTATTAAAGATTGTATTTATTGAAGAAGAAGAAGTCATTATTTTATAATAAAGTTGCTTTTAATTAAATTTTTTATAAATTTTCAATATAATTTCAATAAATAAATCTACTAACAATCAAGTCTCTGAAAACATAGACTTTATAATTAGTTACTTCCAATTTCATTAGAATCGAGTACAGATTTTAATCAAAAAATAATTTAATTATATTTTAGTATATAATTTTGTAATTAAAAAAAACACTTAATGTATCCTAAATCATATGACAATCATTTTCATAAAAAGGCCAGTGACACGAATCTAATCAGAGTATTATTATCCAATAATAGGGATGATCGAACTGATACGTGCATACACAGTTACCGGTTTCATACACTTTTTCCGTAACTGCATTCTTAATGGTGCGTGTGCGAAGACACAAATCACTTCCTAGTTCTCGAGAATGTTGCGATACTACCATATAAGAAGACAGCGTTGCAGCTGCGGCTCGCAAGGGTTGTAATATATTATCGTCCATGTAGAAATACAGGTTCTAGAATCATATGATTATCGTCTGCCATTAATTCCCATGTTTGCGCGTTGCTCCAAGAGCTTTAGATCTTTCTATTTATATCGTTGATATGAAATTATACTCGTGGACGAAGTTATTTATTTTAAATCGAAAAAATATTTTATAGCACTTTTTTTTAATCGGATGACTTATTACCATGTTATTATGTAAATTTATATCGATTTTGTTGCGATTATTTGCATCGAGGTATCGGGTCTAGTTCAACTACTTGTAATTGTTTTATGAAAGTGCATACACACATTTATATATATATATATATATATAGTGAGTGCATCTGAGTCTTTATATGTACTATAATAATTTTATTATCGTCATAATTTAATTTCTAAAAAAATGAAATTATTATAATTAAAATTATTATTCTATACGATTAAACAGTGATGTTCTCGATGATGCATTATCGTGATCGTTTTTGTCCTTTCGAATTATCTGAGTGTTTGTTATCCAACTACTAGTTACGATTAGTGTGCCATCTTCAAGTAGATGTTAGATACTGTTTTGTTATAATTCATTATTTATCTTTTGCTTCAGATTTTAATTTTAAAACCTTTAAATTTTCCTTGTAAAATATTTACTTAAAATCTCTATATCTGCATGAAGACGACAGATGTACGGAAACTAGTAGTGGGTAAAAAACTCAATGATTCAAAATATCGAATATCACCATAAACACACATTATTCCGAGTACGTGTGAAACAATCCAGTGATGTATATTTCTTGACTATGAAGCATTGAATAGCATATATATATATATATATATATATATATATATATATATATATATATATATATATATATATATTGGGTTGGAATAAAAGTTCATAGGGTTTTTAAGGTGAAATTCAAAAGCAGTGTTTACTTATTTGTACATATATTTTTTCTAATATATATGTGCCATTTTGATACATCACCTTTCGCCATATTTCATACAACTTCATAATTCCGTCCTCCCAGAACTTGACATCATTCTGTGTGATGAATTGATCCAGGTGATTTCTGCAGGCTGCCAGTGAAGTGAATTTTTTTCATTCAGTGAATTCTGTAGACCAGAACAAATGATAATTTGAAGATGCAAGATTAGGTGAATGCGATGGGTGAGGTAGGATGTCCCAGCCAATCTACACCATTTTCTGCTGGGACTACAAAAAACGTGAGTTCTAGCGTTGACTTGATGGAAAACGATACCTTTCCGATTGGCCGATTCTGGACGTTTTTGATGGATTTTCGCCTTGTCAAATTGATCACAATACTTCTTCGAATTTATCATCTGATTATTTGGTAGAAGCTCATAATACCCAACATCCTTCCAATCCGTTCAGATACCCAACATTTCCTTTTTTCGAATACAGACCTCCTTTTAGAGTGGATAACGAAGGCTCATTTCGTATTCTCCAAGACCTTTTTCGATTGATATTTTTGTAGATGATCCATTTTTCATTGCCCATGATTAATCGTTTAAGAACGGGTACTTTGGTTTCTTTTAAGAAGTGAATCACTGATAGAAATGCGTTCCATTAAATTTCTTTCAGTTAAAGTATGGGGCACCCAATAATCGTAGCGATTCACATATTCTAGTATTCTCAAATTCTTCATAAAACTCGTATGAGACACTTGTAGTATCACTACGATGTCTCGTGCCGTTTTGTTGATTATTTTGTTGAAAATTACCTAAAAATATCAGAGAAAGAAATGCTGAAATTCCACCTGTCCAAATAACACATATGGAGTCATATCATATAATCGAGCTGCGCGCAAAACTGCAATTAATAACATCTATTGGGAAACGCTACGAATTTTTGTTTCAACACAATACTTAAATTGTCAAGAATAAAAATGTGAACCAATTAAAAAGAAGATCAGAATGCAAATTTTCAAGTTATTCCATGTATTTATGGGACTTTTCGAACTTATGGATATGTTAATTTTGGAGTTATGGATCTCATCAATATACTGATAGTTGTCATTAAAAATCAAATTACAAATACATTGAGAAATACTTAAACGAACAATAAAATTATATTATTATTTATTATACTTACATCAATAACAACATTTTGTTTAATTATGTGTGAATAATGTTCTTAAGAACTACTCAAATTAAATCTGTTAATATCAAACATTAACAGTTTATTTAGAAACAAATTGTTCGTTTATTGATAACTATCTCTCTTTCTCTTTATATATATATATATATATATATATATATATATATATATAACATATATATATATATATATATATATATGTATGTAAATAGATAAGAATGTTCTTTTTTATTTATGTGATTTATAACTGAAAATTATTTCATTTAATAATTTTCATTCCTTTTCAAATAATAGAATATTTTTTCCATAGAATGCAGAAAAAAACTATTGTATATAATATTTTTTAGGAAACAAATCGAGTTTAGAAATGTGAATTTATAAATATTGCTACATTTATTCTGTTTTGAACAATTATAATCAATTATATTTGTATTTAGAAAAATTTAAAGTAGTAACTGAAAAAAACATCAGTTTTGACTTTTAAAAATAAAATAATTATATTCCATAATACCACAGAGAAACCTGATTTTATATCAACTATATAATAATATTTAAATACGGATATCGGAATTTTAAAAATATGTAATTGAATATAACGCTCTTAAAATAATTTTCTATTTATTGGCAAATTTATTTTATAGAAATTTATTTTTATAAAAACATATAAAGTAAATTTAACACACTCGTGTAATTCTATTTTTCTATTTGTATAAATATTGTTTATAAAACTTTTATACAAAAATATCTGTCAATTATATTCGGTTAAATTGCAACTCGTGGAACAATTTATAATAATCGTTCATAAACACTAGTACTAGTTTATACTTATTTCAATTGATTTCACCGCAAACATTGAAAGTCACGCACAAAAAATAAATCATACACAAGACAAATACCTGCAAGACTAGACACACACACGCTATATATATATATATATATATATATATATATATATATATATATATATATATATATATATATATATATATATGTAAAAAGTGGTCGTAACTGAGTGGTAATACGTTAAGCTGTCGACCAATTTGTCATGGCTTAGAATTCTGTCTGTAATGTATGTTATCTTTCATTAGAAAAGAATTTTTTAGACTTTTTTGTATCGATTCTGATACTACTTTTTTAACAAACAAATAAGAAAATACTGTAGGCATTTCTGTTCCAAAATAAAGTTGGTAGAAAAATAATTACGGTTTATGACCTTTAAATTAATATAAATACATTTACAGCTTTTTTGATTTTCTTAGCTGTTTTAAGTGGTCGAGAACTGTTGGATGACTAACTAAGTGCTGTGCAAGTTCTCGAATTGTTATGTGTGGTTCTGATTTAGCTAACGCCTTCAGTTCGTTATGAAATGAAGAAGGACAACCGTGACCTTCTTCACCTTCAAGGCTCTCGTCTCCAGCACGAAATTTTTGGAACCACCATTACACCGTACGTTCCTTAACAGTACCCACACCAAAAGTATCGTTTAGTTTACGAGCAGTTTCTGCTGCTTCACCGCACATTTTGAACTCACAAACAAGAAATTACACTTATTTGCTCCTTTTTCATCTTTAATTCAACAGCTCAATTTGAACCGAAATTAATAATAAAACTAAAGTTGATATTACCAAAATACAGACCGAAAAATGCACTTTAAAATGAAATTAACATGAACCCGAAAAAATGTCACTTTCATTAAAAAAAATTAAGGTTAGAATTTAGAAAAGAAAAACCGCAATCAGTTTTCTACCAACCTAATATTATAGTAATTATAAAAATAGCATGTATTTATTTGTAATAAATTAGGGTAGTTGTTTCAGCCAATAATCAACAGTCATTGTAAACTCATTCAAATGTAATAGTTGGTTATTATTAAAAAACAAATTACGAATACCTACACTGAAGGATACTTAAACGTCCAATAAAATTATATTATTATTTATTATACGTAATTCAATGGCAACGTTTTATTTAATTCTCAGTTATAGATAATGTATTTACGATTTACATAAAGTAATATCTATTTAACATCAAACATTAACAGTTTATTTAGAAACAAGTTCTTCGTTTATAGATAAACCTATCTCTTTATCTATCTATCTATATACATATATATATATATATATATATATATATATATATATATTAATATTTTTAATTTTTCCATATTGCATATTTGATAGAAAATTGCATTGAATCAAACATTCTTGCAATTTTCAATTAAGTACAAAGTAAACATCGTTCTTATAATTAAGCATCTATTTCAAAATAATTTTCTTTCATTTTTAAAACACATTTACATAAATAAAAATTGCGATATTAAAATTTATATTTAAGTTTGTTTGTTTCTACCGTAAAAAAACTTTTTTTGATTTATGAGAATTTTCCATGAGATATATGATGTGTCAAAATGTAAATTAATTACACAAATTATTAGTGTAAGGCTATAAACATTTAATGATATAAATCTCTCTCTCTCTCTCTCGCTCTATATACATAGGTGTATACATATATATATCAAAAGAGAGAACGAATTTAAATTAATTTGAAATAAAATATTGTGAAATGTATATTAATTCAACTACTATTAAAATGAGACAGAAATATTTACCAGTCTTTCTTAAAGCAATTAATTTTCAAAGAAAGCATGCAGTAAATTAAAATATAAATTATATATATACATATATATATATATATATATATATATATATATATATATATATATATATATATGTCTGTAAACCCCTGTACTGGTGCTGACAGTTCAGAAGCTGTTTCATAAAAAATGATACAAAGCATTTTCGTGTATATAAAATGAACACCGGTTAAATAAAGGATATAAATTAAGAAGAATTTATATCTTAATCTTATAGTAATTTTCAGAGTTTTATTTTTGCCTTCATCTCCATTAATGAAAATGTTTGTGAATGCAGATTTAAAAGATTAATGAAACAATTTCGTGAAATCTTTGTACGGAGCTTGTTTCAAATAACAGATTGTATTCATTTGAATATATATTTGTAAACGGCTGTGTATAAATTTGTAAAATACTTTTTAACCTTATTGAAATTATTATAATTATATTGAATTTTAGATTATATACTTTACTAATTTCTCTCTCAAAGAGTTTTGAATTAGAAATATGTATATATATATATATATATATATATATTATTTTATGAATTTATTTTCTTGTTCATCAGAACATTTTTGAAATTAGATTCAAGAGAATATAATAATAATCATATGGCTATTTTAAGATGGTTTCGGTTTAAAATATTTTAAAGCATTAGAAGCTGTTAAAGGAAAATAAAAAGTAAATAAAGAGAAATCATTTTTCATAAATAAAGGCCCACAATAATCCCAAAAGATTCAATATTACACAGTTTTTTTGATAAATAAATATTTAATGATTGATTATTGATCATTTTGATAATTGTTTATACGTATTTTGATAACAATACCATCATAATTAAAACGCTAAGTTCGAGAAAAGTTTATACAATCTATTTTAATAGTTTACAATGAATTCATATCGATAATTTATACAGAAAAACAGAACAATTATTTATCTTGTTAAGGTTTCCGAACATAGGTATTCGATAAGGATTAAATAGCTTTTGATTAGAATTGATTGCAGTGATATGAAGACTGATCTTAACCTCATTTTTAAAAATAGCACTGAACCAATATCACAGAACGATGTAACTATTCATAAACTTGTATACTATCAGATGGTATATCAATGAATCTTGTGCAAGCAACCAACTAAAAATATTTTTCATTCCGATATATTTGTGGGGTTAGAGAAATTCATTTGTGAATGTGCAATTAGCTACTGCGCTAGATATATATATTCTGAAATGGAACTGTTTTAAAAATACGTATTTTTAAACAAAAATATTATATATTAGAATACACAACTATTATTTAATTTAACTTCTACTACAGCTCCCCATCCACACATATTATACTATTAACAAAAACTATTCATTTGAAATATTTTAATCAATATGTATTTTCTAAGCGAATTAAGATACATTTTTGGTGTATATTTGCCAGTAGAACAATATATAATTATATTAAAAATGTATTAACACGTCTCGAACATTATATTAGATTGAATCATGTATAGAAACTCACAAGTGTTTCATGAAACTAGACAACATTTCAAAACCGTAGATATTTTTTATTTCAATCAGCATCCCTATACATTTTTTTTTGAAAAAAAAAACATTGGAAGGCCACAGCAGGCATGTCCCAGCCGATCACTGATTTCTGTAAGTTGGAACAAGAAGGTTGCAGCCGTTTAATGGTTTCTTCTACAAAACACGCATAAATATATAATGGTTGATTCATTTGATTATTTAAACACATTATTGTTAAGTGATTACATATTTTTATTGAAACAATCAAACACTGACTACAACGTTCATACCAAATCTGGGCGACATCTTTGTAATAATTTAAATTTATTACCTATTTCCTGGGACACTGAAAAAAAACAGAGCCTCATTGTGAGACACATCATTTTTCAACAGTATAACACATATAACTAGAGCGGCTGCAATAATTTTGTTCCTAGAGTAGATAAAGCATAAGACGGCTACAGCCGTTTTGTCCACAAACGTGTTAAATCTAAAAAAAAAACAATTTGATTTATTATAATGAAACTTTGAATATCAGAACTGTCAATATGAAATTTACAATATTTCTCAAAATATCAAATGTTTTAATAATTTGGTGATTTTTATGACAACTTAATATATTAACAATCTTGATTACATTCATTTTCAACTACTACTTAGTAAAAATGTTATATAGTGAATGAAATAATCTGTTTTTAAATGGAGTTAAATTTTTTGAAAAGGTTAATAACTCAACAACAAACATAATTACTCCTAATGGATTTATTAAGTTTGTCATTGATAATTTATGTATATAGTATATTAATTCACAAATAAATGTAAATATAAACAATACATACTCTTTTAATAAAAAGCCATTAATTTAAACTTTATCAGAAATTACTGGATTTGTTTCTTCATCATATGCCATTGTCTATATAGAAATGCATTTTTCAATATCATATTTATTTAGCATTTAAATGACAAGAAAAATGTTGTCTGGACATATTTACTCTTATGAAAGGACTTGATTGTATTTTTATCACGTTCTGTACCGCGTGTATCATTTCGGTACATGCCTAAAATTCATTTCCAGGCTAAGATATATTTTCGTCATTGATAGATAAAGTCAAGAAAACAATTGTTGGTATGAATATGAATGAAGTTATTTATTTAGTATATAGTGCATTTATAGTTTCAAATTTAGTATACTAATAAATAAATTTCCAGCTCACAAAAAATTAAAAATATATAATTTTTACATAATGACCAACCTATTTATCGTGTACCGTTATTTGTATACTGGAAATAACACTTGTTCAAAAACGGCTTGGCACGGAAAATGTTGTAAATGAATTATTTAAACTTTAACACTAAAAATGAATAATATAGAAATATACATAAGTAACAATTAAATGATCAATACATTTTTGTTTACAAAAACTTTTTATTATTTATGGGACTAGAAAATAATTGATTTGTGAAAGAAAATTCAGCCACAATTCCAGACAAGAAGTATGACCTGATTATATTCTAAAAGAATATATTTAAGTACAGGTCAACTTAACTGTAAGTCTCATATGCAATTAAGAAACAATTAAATATAAATAAGCTACTTTCAATAAGTTCATGTATCTTAAAATATCAGTATATATTCCATAATTTATATATATATAGAGAGAGAGAGAGAGAGGGGGGGGGAATTTTGATTTATAAACGCGCCCCTGAAATAATAATATATCGTTTAAAAATATCCTGTGTATGAATAGTTAGATTTACTGTATTAACAAAGAAATAATATTAATTTCATGTCGTATTCAATTATTACAAATTGCATCTAGTGCCATTGACCTCTACAAACGCAGATTGTATTACATAATTGTCATAGAAAATTTGTTATTATCTGTATATTCGTGCTAGGAACTGTTCGCTTGTAGTACCAATTTATGAAAATTGCATAACGTGACGTTATACCATTTAACATTTTAAATCACTTTCAGCAATAACCGCATGTTGTAGTTAGTAAATAGAGGTATAATTCAGTTGCATCCATCAATTACTAGCTGTACAGCATCTTTCGATCATTTACCTTAATATCATCTGCTACTGCCATGTGTCTCCAATACCATAATAGAATATATTTTATCTGGCATGTTAATTACTTTTATAAATATTTATTCCAGGTACTAGAAGAGTAGAGATTTGCTGTTACGTGTATATGAAACGCTATACAGGTTTCATCAATAACTGTAAATTAGTAAAATAGTTATACATGTTAGATAAGAATTATAATACGACGTTTTTTTTTTTTTTTTAAAATGGACAAGTCGACGGAGCGTTATATATAACATAATCTTGCGAGATAATAAAAAATCTCGTTATAGATAGAAAGATAAATGTTAATGCAGGAATGAAGTTCGGTGAAATTTATTGCAATTGACTTATATAAACGATTAATCTATTAGAAACACTAAATTAAAAATGTAAAGTGGGTAATAAAATGCAGTTACTTTTCAAGACTTGAATTGGTTTTCTTTTCATTATGTAAACTATTTATTTATTTTTCTCTAATGGAATATAAAAATTCAATTTAAATTTGCTCGATGAATATATATATATATATATATATATAAATCATCTTATTATATTTGTTTTATTTCAGGCACGAGTTATTTTTAAAAATAGATATCAGGTTTATCAATTCAAGTTTTAGCAATCAGATATTAAAATTATTATTGTTACACAATGGAAACTTGAAATACTTATATCGCTTATAAATCAACAGTGTTATTCTGTAACATAAATTTCATTTTTAAATAAACATCACTGTTCAACATGAACATTTTTTTAAGATTCTTCGGTTTTAAATCCAAGTTCTAAATTAGTGGTTCTTAACAATGAACACATAATATATTTTTATGGATATAGGACAATGTAAATAATTTATCTTTCAATTTTTACACAACTTAAATAAAACTTGGAATTAAAAATGTTAAAAAATAATTAATGAATGTGTGTTCAGATCAAAATCTATTTTATCTCAAATAAATTTTAAATTATGGCAAAAATAGTATAATATAATTTTTTAAGTCTACATTAATCATCTAATTAAATTTTATATATATATATATACGTGTGTATGTATTCCTATGAATTAATAACAAGAAATGTTTCGGTGCTTGGACTTCCAGCATGAAGCAAGACCAAAAAAACAAATGTAAAATTTTAATAAATAACTACAAGAATTACAAATGACTGCTTCCATGTCGCCTTAACAAATTTTACCACATTTAGTCAGTGCCCTTGTACGTCTTTATTAAAAAAGCAATTATTTTGATTATGCAACAATTAATCAGCTATTTAAATTGCGGTGCACACGTTAACGTAAAGGTTATATGACATCCAATCCATGTGCTTTTTATGCATTCGATTAATATTATGTACGATAACGCCCAGCCTCGAAGCCATCAGTGTTATAACACTGCTGCAATTAATATCCATCGATACATATTATATGGAGAGAAATTAAAAGTGTTTTCAACTGTATATATACAGAGTATCCCACATAAATTTATAAAAATTTTGTCGGTTGTTGATTTATATAAATTCATATATATTTTAAAATTAAATAAAAAAAAGTGTCTTTGATCTTATGAAATATAACATCATCACTGATATTGTTAAAATAAACGTAAAGATTTTGTATATTTCAGATTATGACTGAAATATCATATATATTACATGTATTTTAATCGATAGATCACTTATAAGGTATTTCACTTCGACTAGTTTCTAACTTGTCTCATGTTCAGATAGCTAAATACTGAATTTAGAAAAAAATATTCTTATTTAATATATTATATTAAAACTCATACTTAATCTGTAAATAAAATAAGTAACAAAACTAGATATAGAAAAATATTCAGTTAGTGATCTAACGGTGAAAATTCAAAAAGAATGTTAAACTTACTGATGTGTAGATCATTATTTTAAACTTCCTTGGTGCCAGATCAAGAATGAATATAGTATAAGAGTTAAGGAGAATGAAAGTATATATATATATATATATAATATACACATATTTTATTCTCTTTATAGTCTTTAAGAATATATAGTAGGTATTTGGAATTTATTTGAAAGTTTTCAAATATATTAGTATTTAAAATAAGGGTTTAAATCATAAAAATAATAAAACCTGATTTGATATTTCAATTATTGCATACATTTATTAGAGATGTAATTATTGGTATTAATCTTTTGAAACTGACACAGTAGTAGAACTGTATTGAGTACGGGTTTCTATTATCATCAGATCTTACATATATCTTCAAACTTATAATAACACTTTAATACTGCAATAATATATTTTAAAACTTGTGACTAAGCGCACTTTTTTTATATTACTTTTTATTTATTTAAGAAACAATTAAAAGTTTTTCCGATCTTGTTGTAAAATATATACACAATTAAATGATAATAATTTCAGCACTACTTCATTTAAGTCAGGGAATCTGCAAAAATTAAAAAGGAAAATATCGGCTATCACCAATCCAAGTATAATTAGTATTGAATTTTCAGAATGATTTTTTTCATTCACTGCGCAAACTTTAAAAAAATGTTTTTTAATTGTTTATTGTTCATTTTTATTGTTGCTTAAACATACTTCGACAACGCTACCTTCATTCTCATAGCATCTATACTTTTTGGAGCCTGAAAAATAACCTATTTTCATGATATTTTTTCACATAGAAAATAATATTTTATTAAAAAACTAAAATATAAATTTTAAAGGGAATTCACTGATAATTTTCTTAATGATTTTTCAAGTCGTTATTTTGCACCACATGCTAGTAGTAACCAATTATTGAGGTGATGTAATCGATGCAGTGTTCCGCGATACCAGCTGTATTTCCAGGACATGTTACTTGAAACAAAATTTTTTAATTGCAAATTAAAGTAGATAGATTATACTAAGTAACCACTAATCCTTATGTTTAAAGAATCATTTTTCAGGAAATGACAGCTGTTTTTTTAAGAAAAAGAAACATGAAACTTCGGCCCAGAAATGGGCAACTATTTTGTTAATAACAAATTGAGAATAATGCAAATACCGAAACGATTGTAGATGACAAAATTGATAATGATTTAAGAAATACACATGCTAAATTTCATGCAAATCGGTCAAGTACTCACTGAGATATTTCTATTACCGATTTGGAAAACTTAGTTTTGAGAAAAACGCGTTTAAAGTTTCAAGTAGATTTTAAAACCAAATGTCGATTAATTTTTTTGGCGAATTAATGTTTTTCTATAAACGTATATGTTATTATCGATACTTGAACCGTAAAATTCATCTTCCCTCCGGGTGAAGGCTTTTTCTTCTTCCTTTTTTGGGCTTTGAGTGGAGTCAGAGCTTCTCTCGTTGCGCTCTTCGCTGTGCGCTTGGCGAAACTCGACCTCCTGAAATCGCCTTTGCGACCAACTGATGAGAAAACCTTCTACAATTCATCAAACGCATCATTTTTAATAGTGCCATTGATCCTTCATTGAATACAGAAGATGCGATATTTGCGGCAATTTCGACTATGAACAGAACGCTGTATAATTCCTTCGGTGCTATTTCCCATATCAAATGGTTTAAACTTTCATTGTCATTTTGTGTAAATCTTCCCAGGCAACGCTCCAGTAGAATCTCCGAACTCAGATTTTCGTAAATGGGTTTTATTTCTTCAAGAACATTCCGTGGAAGTGCTTGGTAGTCATGTTTATACGTAGCCAGTGTCCCTTTTGCCTTTGCCTTTTGCCTCTTACACCAAGAATTGGAGCCAGGTTGACATTTTTCATGCAGCGGTTCCTTATCCTTCGACGAATAATGATAGTAAGTGGCCCAAATTGCATTATACAGAGATTGATACAGAGAAATTAGATTTTTCAGTACTTTAGTGCTCTGAAAGTGATAATATCGGCACAGAAATACACATGAACCAAAATAAAAAAAAGATCAATAATCAATAACTGAACATTTTTGATCATAATTTTTTTATGGTTTATGGGATGAATAAAAATTATTTCTGAAACTTTAATATTAATTTTCTTTAAATTATGGTAGCCAGTATTGTTAATTTTAATTTTATCAATTTTCCTGAATTAAATAAAATAAAGTTTAAGTCAGATATTATTAAATTGTGTATATATTTTTAAGTCATGTACATATATATATATATATATATATATATATATATATATATATATAGATATATATATATATATGTAAATATGATATTAAAATATTTATAAATCAATGTTAAAAGTTAATATTAAACAATAAATTATTTTTTTAAATATATAAATAAAAGTTCTTAAAATCCTAACTCTAAAATAATAAATATTTTTTAATCACAGTGTACATATTTCTCTTCAATATTTCCCTTCAATATATATTTTGACTAATTGTTTTTGTTGAATGTATGGATTTCCACATTGAATAATGACCACCGACTGAAAATATTTGTGAAATAGATCACGCCGTTTTGATTGAAAGGGTAACATAAATAACAGCTATCGAGTGAAAATACCTATGCACCAGTCAATACGTTCGCATTAATGACATTACATTTAAACAATTTTCTCCGAGTAAGATGAATTATTACAGTAATCTATCTAAATTAAACTGTGCATATGATGTAATATCTTTATTAATAATTACAGTAGCAGTGTCGATGTTCAGTACGCTGAAGGCAATGAATCAATTTTAGATCAAAAACTGTTGCATTTTCACTAGAAGTAAAATGATATTTTACCTTGATAATTTTAAACTGTTATTATGTCCATTCAATACCTAAATAAAAAAAAACATATTTGAATAATTATTACAACTATTCCGCATTGTTGGAAATGATTATCATATAATTTGATTGCGTTTCAGAGTGTCCAGTGGCACCGTTCGTCAGTGGCACTTTGTCACAACAAATTCCATTCGTGTTTCTACCATTGAAGGGGCAAATCGTTCATCCTAGTAAAGAAATCAGCTTCGTCGGTATGTGTTCAATATTGAATCGAGTTTCTTTTTGTTTTACTTATATGTATGAGTTGTTTTACAATTCTAATAAATATTTTCAACGGCAGGAATACAAACACCAATATGTGCCGTGTCTGGAGCACAGTTTCTAACAAGAGGAGGATGGGTGGAATTGAGAAGTATATTGGATGCGGATGTACCGTTCAGTTTATTTCGAGACGAAGGAAGGACATTTTTACAAGTAAGATATGAAATTCCAACTAGAATATGGTGTCAAATATTATTGTTTATATTATAAACGTTAATTCTATTCTTTCATTTGAAATGATTTAGGACACTGTTAAGATTTAATATAATTATCTATAGAATATAATACATTTTTTGTTGAGAAATAATCAGTTTATGAGGAGTACGGATTCAAAATCGAATATTTTTATTAATATCCTAATATATTAACCATATCACTCATTTTTCTTATCATTTCTGATCCTTTTTATTTATATTTTTAAAACAATCACTTAGATAAATTGTTGGTACAATCAAATGTTTACTAATACATTTTTATCTATTAATTGAAATTTAGTGTATTGTGTAATTTTTAGTTCTATTTAAAAAAATCATACACACAAAACCAAGATGTGTGTAAATGTACATGTATACATATATATATATATATATATATATATATATATATATATATATATATAAGCATATACATGTATATAAAGAATGTATAATATTAAGCACACACTTTATCAGCTTATAACTAGGTAACCTTTTTTCTTTCTCAGCAAAATTGAATTTATGAAGATAAACAGAAGTAAACAAAGAATATATACATTTTTTAGATATTCTGAATATATATATATATATATATATATATATACATACATATTTATATACGTGGGTAGTTTTATATGTTTGGTAAATTATTGTGATATAGCGCCACCATTGATTTGGTAACGTCACGACTATCAAGTGTCACTTTTCAAACTAGCATCGGCGAAATTTCAAACAGAAGCCACTCGTTCGCGTTCTACAGATGTTTGAAGTGAGGATTGTACCAGTTGTCACAAAAACGGAAAAAAACAAGCAGGCCTCCGGGTCAATTTGTCACCGTGGATGAAACATAGATCCACTACTAACACCTGAGTCGAAGCAGTGGACAATGATTGGTGAAAATGCGCCGAAGAAAACGAAGACCTTTTTGTTGGGTCGGAAGGTGATGGCCAATACTTTTTGGGATTCTCAAGGAATCATTCTGATCGACTACTTAACGAAGGGAAAAATGATAGCAGGAGCCTATTATGCAACATTATTGGACCGTTTGAAACCGATTGAGTTCTAAAATTAATATGAAATTTAGATTGTTTAAAATAAAACTAAAATATTTGATCCTTTTTGTATTTTTTCTACGCAATTTTCATAATTAATCTTAAACGAAACTTTTTTTTCAGTGGCTCGGAGAACCCGAACTTCGTCTGCGAATGTCCGGACGTCTTATTCTGGTACACATGATGTGTCGCGATATCGGTAACACCGTCAATACAAATTTACTTCCTCTCCAAAACGTGTTTACACCATGTGTTGCGTTTCGTGTCGTTGGTAGCCCAGTTCGTCATCAAAACAGTAAGATTATTTTTTTATATTTTTAATTTTTGTTTAGTATACATTTTTATATCAAGTTCAGATATCAAATTGAGTAAATTATCAGACAAAATGGAAAGGATCTACTCTGAAGAACGTATTTGGATATAATTTCAGATGGTAAAATAATTAAGGTTCCAATAATATATGGGTCGTTTAATAAGTTTGGTCAATTTCTATGATATGTCGCCGTCATTAATTTGGTAACGTCATGGTTATCAAGTGTTATTTTTCAAACTAGCATAGACGGAATTTCAGCCAGAAGCGATACATTGTTCACGTTCTACAAAGGTTTGAAGTGAAAATTGTAGCAGTTGCCGCAAAAATCTAAAAAAACGAGCAGGTCTTTTGGTGTCGATTCATCACCGTTGATGAAACATCGATCCGTCACTACATACCTGAGTCGAAGTAGCAGTTTGAGTAATGGAAAACGACTGGTAGAAGTGCATCGAAGAAGGCAAAGAGCGTCTTGTCGACTGGAGAGTTGATAGCCACTGTTTTTTAGAATTCTCAGGGAATCATTCTGATTAATTACTTAACGAAGGAGAAGAAACGATAACAACGGTCTATTATACAACATTATGGACCGCTTGAAAGGAGAAACAAAAATGACCAAGATTGGCGTACAAAGAAGTGCTCTTTCGTCAGGAAAGCATCGTCCCACAAATCGACCATCGCAATGGCAAAATTGAACGAATTAGACTTTGAATTGATTCCTCATCCCGTTATTCTCCGGACTTGGCCCCGTGCGACTTTTTTCTCTTTTTAAACTTGAAAATTTGTCTCGGTGGAAAGAAATTCTCGTCGAATGAGGATGTCATCGCCACCGGTAATCCATACGTTGCAGACTCAGACAAATGTATAGCCCTCCATGGAGACTATATTAAGAAATAAAATCGATTTTTTTCAAAAAATGGTCTTTAACTTGTTTTTTACCATACTTATCAAACGACCCTCATAGATTTGGTATTACGACAAATTCACTTTCACATACGAAATTTTCCCTCTCGCACAAACTACAATTTTTTTTAAATTAAAAATTTTTAATAATTGTTTATTGGTCATTTTGATTGTTGTTTATGTTTTTACGTGATGGTATCTTACTTAGAGCTCCAAGTTAAAGAAAAATCTATGATTTGAAAATTTTACAACTTTCTAAGATTATTCATCGCATTACAGTTCCGGTAATGATTGAATCGCTGTCAAAATGTATATAACCAATAATCATAATGATCAATAATCAATTGTTGAATTTTTAATCACCCGAAATTTAGTGTGGTTTTTGAGAGAGAAATGAATCATTCACGAAAATGTTTTCTTGCAATTAAATCTTTTTTTTATACATTGAAATGAAAATTGCATTTCTGTACAGGTTTTTGAGTTACTTTATATAAAAATGGAAAACAAAAAAAATTATTTAACTCTCCCGTTCCGGTGGTGTAAGCTCAGTTTATCACATGGTTTTATTTATAAATATCTTTCTTTCTGTTACTCGTAGAACACTGATTTTTCTTGTTGTTCTCTATTATTCAGTACTATCAATAATGAATTTTAAAAAGTAATGATAGAAACCGTAAATATTGCTTTAATTCTCTCTTTTATTTTAAAACTAACCACAACCTTGCTACTCATGCATAGTTCAATAAATGTCAGTATAATAATCGTCAAACATTTGCCGTGAGGAAGCAGAGTGATATTTTTAATTATATTTCTTTATTTTCTTGTAATACACATGTTCTATTGATAATAATCGGTAGTGTAAGAACTGACTTTGATGTTCAACTAATTATAAATCTTTGTATTCCTTCATACATAGTGATTTTTATGAAAAATATTACCGGTAAATTGTATTTACTGCACCGTCACGGAGAGTTTTAAAACGGTGTCGGAATGGAAGAGTTGAAAAAACAAATACTTTGGTATGTTTCAATAAAATAAACCTATATATTGTTAAAACCCGCTATTCGTTTCTTATCTGAGAGAAAAAAGTGTCTGTATTTACTTAAAGTTTCATATCAAAAAATAAACATTTATTGTTTCAGATGTAAGCGAAGTATTATTTGCACCAGACGCCCATTCTGCAGAGAAATCATCAGGACTCACGTCGACAGAGTACATAGCAATTGGTATTTGCTCCGTCCTTCTCGGTCTCATCTACGTAGCGTCCGTTTTCCTTTACTTACATATACGTAAAAGACGTCAGAAGCAGCCGGTGCCTATTGACATAATCGAAGTGAAAGAACCGCCGCAGAATGTCCACCTAGCTGGAAACGGCACAGAGATTATTGTCAAAAATAATCCGTTGTTAAACCTAGGTCGACATTTTCCATCTGCCGACGATGGATTCGTGAACGATAACTCGAGTTGTCAGTCCGAAAACGACGTAATGCCCGACGTTCTCAAACACCGCGAGGATCAAATGTTAAATCGGAAAACACAAGTTGTAAGTATTATATTTTTTACGTGTTTTTGTTTGTGCTCGAGATTTGTAGCTGTTTTCACGATTAAACGAACACTGTTTTATTTTTACACGCGTTTCGTTATACAAACACAGTTTTTCTCAGATGAAATGTTTCTCTAATATTTTATTTCATACATTTTCCACATTTAATAAAACACATTTCTATTTTTTTATAAAAAAATGTAAAATCTGTTATCTTATATTTCATTGAAAAAATAAACAAGACATTCGTCCTATTACTTAACATATATTTCAAGGGTCGGCAAACTGCGGCTTCCAAAACTACTCTGTGCAGCTTCCGAGACAATATTGGGTTTCATTGACATTTTTCCTAAATTTTTATATTAATAATCTATAGTTGTATACTATGTACCAATTTAGAATATTTTACATATAAACGGGTAATTCACATTATCTTTTCAAACATCCATATGCATTATGTGTCCAAACTTCTGTTTAATGTGACTCTACGGTTATGGATAATTATTAAAAAATATATAAAACAAAACAATTTTGTTAATTAAGACTTGCTGAATGCAATAAAATCAAATTCGGGACTGGTAACCGTCTAAAGATTTGAGAAAAATATCTTTAAAAATACAACATTTAACACGTCCTCAGCGATTTTTAACTGCAAAAATGAAGATTCAAGGTCTTTAACGAATAGAGATTAAACATATTCTGCTTTTGTGAGTAGAACTACTATACAGTTGTATTTTTTTATTATTTATATTAGGTCTGTAGGAAAATAATTGCTGTTTTATAAATGATTTTGAAGGTGATCGGGCTCTAAAGACCTCAACAATCGAAGCGTCCTAAGACTCCAATAACCAAGAACTTGTAGGTCATGAACTGCAGTTATTTTTCTACCAACCTAATAAATACAATTTAAAAAAATATTTTCTGTGGATCTTCAACATTCAAAAATGTATAAAAAATATTATATGTGGCTCTTATTACCGAAGAAGTTGCTCAGCTCTGTTATATTTATTTATGAAATGATTGCTCGATACAAATTATAATGGTCATATATAGTCAATGATTTTCAGAATTTAATTTTGTTATACGAAAATAGGATAGAAAAAACTCCAATATTAATTACTATATGACACTTACATTATTAGTAGGTAAATGACATCATAACAACGTCATAAGTGATGTCGCTTTATATTTATTGAGCTGTGTCATTCTTAAAACACAGTGGAAAATACCTTTTCTTGTATTAAGGTTTGTATCTTTCTCTAGAGTCAAATCCAAGTAACATCCGCGTTGGTCCATCCGTCCCACGATCGTTTTTCTTTATCGGACCTCAACTGTGTACCAGAATCGTACCAACACCAAGAACTGCCGAACATGGAACGTCTTCCCGAAGAAAATGTATCTATTGTGGAAACGATAGAAGGTCGGGAAGATCGAAGTCCAGATTCTGTGAGAGCGATTGTCAGTAATTCGACGAGAAGGAAACTGTACTTCAATCCGGCGTACTTCGAACCACATTTGCTTTTGGTAAGTATTTGACTTTTTAGTGATCAAAATACTATTCATTCTTTTTATTACTGTTTTTTTTTATAAATTACTTACTTTATGTCACAATGAAACAGTAAAATATTGCACAAGTAAGAGTTTATTGATTGAATTAAATATCAATATTTTGTATTGTTATTAAATAAGAATATGCATATTTCAATTAATAATATTATAAATTTAATAACTGAATTTGTAAAAAATACAAGAAAACATACAAGAATTCTCATAAATATAAACAAATCTTTTAAAAATTATTTTTTCCGTCTCACAAATCACACAACAATTTTTCCTGATACAGAATATTCAATAAATAGAGAACTTTAATTTAAATGCACATAAGCAACAATAAAAAATAATCAATAATCATTTATTGAACATTTTTCGTCAGAAAAAACTCTTTGTTATTTGTGGGGTGTAAAAAATTAATCTGTGAAAGTGAATTTAGCCACAATATCAAAACTGTACTACGAAAAATATAAAACATTAGAATGGTATTCTTGGTAGATTTCTAAGGAAAAAATAGAAGTTATTTAGAAATTTATTTCTCTTGATGAATTATCTAAAAAAAGTTTTATATAAAATTTTTTTTAAAAAAAAAACAGGCACCACCACCGGCCGCTATAGAATTTCTCACGAAAATTCGAGAAGTCATCACGATAGCTAAAAACAAAATGGCAAGTAAACGATTCACACCTACTCTAATCGGTATTCCTGAAGAAGATACGAACCATCCTTTAGATCCTTTATACGATTTTTATTCCGGTTTTGAAACACGCCGAAGTAGTATCGTCAGCTTAAAACGAGAAAACAGCCGAAGAAGAACTATATGTGTGAACGGTTGCACCGAACCAATACAATCTGATAATCTGAACGAGTTGTATGGAAAACTACCGAGCATTTCATCTATTCCTACATGTAAATCGTGTTCCATATCAGTAACTGAGAATAAAAAGAACACGATTCGAAAATGGCTCGAAGATGTACCAATCATCAAATCGCCAACAGCTAGTGTTCGTAGTGAGGATCATAAATTGATCAATCGTTTCTTTACCGATAATCTCAGATCATCGTTCGATAAAATGAGTTTACCGGAACGAATTTCTTCACCGTATTCGGAAAGAGCATTATCGCCTGACCGTAATAATTTCTTACTCTATCGACAATTCTCATTTAACGATTTTAATTCGACGGAAAGAAAACCGAAAAATAAATATATCCGTGGCTCGAACACATCACAACTTACGAAAAATTATAAATTTAATTTCGCTTCAATGACGAAATCAATAATACCGAAAATACCATCTCCGATTATACCAGAAAGTATGAAGAGAGA
The DNA here is from genome assembly GCA_034766995.1 of Acanthacorydalis orientalis. NCBI lineage: Eukaryota > Metazoa > Arthropoda > Insecta > Megaloptera > Corydalidae > Acanthacorydalis > Acanthacorydalis orientalis. Next base: position 44,258,825 of record CM068315.1, on the reverse strand, counting down.
CGATGTGAAAATAATCTCGCATTGTTTGAAAGCTTCATCGAATAATACAGAAGATCCGGAGTATATGTATCAAAGTCCGAAACTCCCTCCTCCTGATATGATAAACGAAGCCATGGCTGTCGATAAGAAACCGAGAGAAATCGAAAGAGAAATAAAAGTACCAACGATTACAAAGAAAAAAATGACTGAAGTGATAAACGAGTTTGCTTTGAAGAGGGGACTGGATCCTGTCAAAAATCAACTGACTATTTCGAATGGTACTGTTATAAATTTACCGAATAGTAGTACATCGAGTCCGGATTTAAGTGAAAGGAATATACAGGAATACGAAACAGACAGTTTAGAAAGGTCTAATAAACAAAAAGGATACCATACTCCTTCCGAATACGCTGAAGTTTCTTCCTCGCAAGTAAGTCCCAGTTTAAGTACTGCTCTGCCAATGGAAGAAGAGATGATGATGCGAAATGCTGTATTTAATATAAATACAGGAGACAGAACGATCTCGAAACTTCCTTTGGATGACGAGCACGAGTACGAAATCATAGGAAAGAAAAAACCTCCCAGTAAGACTGAATCAAAAATGTTTAAATTACCGGAACTTTTATCAAAAAATAACGGTTATAGTTTAGTGAGTGAAGTCTATGTTAACAACGGTTACAATTTTGGTAGTGCTCCAACATCTCCTAGTGAATCAGATAGTTCCTCTATAAACAGCAGACGTGCGAAAATAAGATACACTGAACCGGAAAAACCAGGACATTTAACAATCGAAGTGGAAGATTGTCCTGATAACTATATAAAAGTAGAAGATTCCGATCAATTCGAACCGGACACGTTAGATAGAAAACCGAGTAAAATGAGAATACAGAGAGAAAATTCTTCAAACGAGACCCATTCTCTTGATTATATCGATTCTTTAGAACGTCCTGGTCAGATTTTACTAAGAACAACAGGGAGTTTTAAAAGCGATAACATGAATCATTATTCTGATGATTATAATTACTTAAATAATAATATTAGAAGAAACTTCGGTAGTCTTAGAGAAATTTACGAGGCGAAAACAAAAAATTACAGTCGATGTCGGATAGACAGACTTAACGGTAACGATTCACCGTCTTACGATTCGTTATCGTGGAAGAGAGGTTTCAATGTTGATGATTATGAAAAAGGAAGAATATTAACTCTAGAAGAACGACATTCTAGGAGACAACGCAAATCGACGCCACCGAATACGACGAAACCGTTACGACCAGCACCGCCGGACGTAATACCTCCGATTCAGTTAGAATCGTCGCCGATTTACCAACATCCGGGACCGCCGAGGAAAGTTGAATCGAACGATTGTTATAAACCACCACTGCCGCCAAAAAACGTGCTTGGCAGGAGTACCAGGAAATTGGAAACGAGTTCTAAATATAAAAAAGAGCTCAACGAAGACGAAGATACTACTTCCCCGAACTCGACCATGTCCTTCGGTCTTCAATCTTCAGTTTCCCGTACTTCTGTCGATAGTAATTCCTCGGATTATGAAATGTGTTTAGTCATTGAAAACAATGGGGAAGAGGAAATCAATTTATGTAGGCATAAAGGATCGGCGCTGATTGATAATTTTGTACATAGTAACGAACGTGTGACACATGGAATCAACAATCAATTTATATTACAATCGAGTAATGAAAAGGCTGCAACTACAACGACAAACAAACGTCAGCCCGAATCTATAGTTACGAACCTGATTGCGGAATCAGATAAATCGAGTTTTGAACGGAATGCAGGTAAGCAGCTTGTCAACCATCTTCGAGACGTTGAAACAAGTGAAACAATTAAGAAGACATGGCGTAAACTGGTCGAAATGACGAACAAACCAGAAGATTCCGGGTACTTGAGTACAGATTCGAATGACTCGCCACTGAAACGTATGTTAGATAAAGACGAACATAGCTTAGGGTTAGAAAGTGTAAGTGAAACGGACGAATCGCTGGGCGATGGGCACAGTGAATCAGGCGCGGAGAGTATTGAGACTCATTCAGTGTTCTTTGGTAGTTATCAGAAAAGACCATTCATGACCGGATCGACGGACAGTGGCGTCGGAGGCGAATGGGCGAAAAGCACAGAGAAATTAATACGGACTTTAACAGAAACCGAGAACGATGCAAACGCGAAA